>JAEOAD010001896.1:0-459129 GCA_036365145.1 Orientallactaga sibirica
AAACTTTCCCTAGTTTGTGTAATCTAACAAGATGTACAAGTTTAGTAGATTCGCCTCATTTCTAAAGTAGTTTCTTGAGAAAACAAACATCTTCATTGCGAACATTGTACTGTGTGAAATAAGCCTGTTCGGTTCTAGGAATCAGTTGCACACACAAAGAGGTTCAGTGCAGCCAAGTTCAAACTTTCCTAGTTTGTGTAATCTAACAAGATGTACAAGTTAGTAGATTCGCCTCATTTTCTAAAGTAGTTTCTTGAGAAAACAAACATCTTCATTGCGAACATTGTACTGTGTGAAAAAAGGCCGTTCGGTTCTAGGAATCAGTTGCTTTCTTACAAAGAGTCTTCAGTGCAGCAAGTTCAAACTTTCTAGTTTGTGTAATCTAACAAGATGTACAAGTTAGTAGATTCGCCTCATTTCTAAAGTAGTTTCTTGAGAAAACAAACATCTTCATTGCCGAACATTGTACTGTGTGAAATAAGCTAGTTCTGTTCTCAGAAAAACAAACCCTTCATTTCTGAACACTGTACTGTGTGAAATAACCTAGTTCTGTTCTCCGAATGAGTTGCTTTTTTTAAGAAGTATCTTCAGTGCAGCAAGAACAAACTTTCCTAGTTTGTGTAATCTAACAAGATGTACAACTTAGTAGATTCACCTCATTTCTAACGTAGTTTCTTGAGAAAACAAACACCTTCATTGCCGAACACAGTACTGTGTGAAATAAGCCCGTTCAGTTCTACAAATGAGTTGCTTTCCCTACGAAGTCTTAAGTGCAGCAAGATCAAACTTGCCTTGTTTCTGTAATGTAACATGATGTACAACTTAGTAGATTAGCTTCATTTCTAAAGTAGTTTGTTTATAAAACAAACCCCTTCATTTCTGAACACTGTACTGTGAGAAATAAGCTAGTTCTGTTCTCCATGAGTTGCTTTTTTAAGAAGTATCTTCAGTGCTCCAAGATCAAACTTTCCTAGTTTGTGTAATCTAACAAGATGTACAACTTAGTAGATTCAACTCATTTCTAACGTAGTTTGTTTAGAAAACAAACACCTTCATTGCCGAACACAGTACTGTGTGAAATAAGCTAGTTCTGTTCTCGGAATGAGTTGCTTTTTAAGTATCTTCAGTGCAGGAAGATGAAACTTTCCTAGTTTGTGTAATCTAACAAGATGTACAACTTAGTAGATTCACCTCATTTCTAACGTCGTTTCTTTAGAAAACAAACACCTTCATTGCCGAACACAGTACTGGGTGAAATAAGCCCGTTCTGTTCTCTGAATTAGTTGCTTTCCTACGAAGAGTCTTCACTGCAGCAAGATCAAACTTACCTTGTTTGTGTAATCTAACAAGATGTACAACGTAGTAGATTCAACTCATTTCTAACGTAGTTTGTTTAGAAAACAAACACCTTCATTACGGAACAAAGTACAGTGTGAAATAAGCTAGTTCTGTTCTCCGAATGAGTTTGCTTTTCTTTAGAAAGAGTCTTAAGTGCAGCAAGATCAAACTTTCCTAGTTGCTGTCATGTAACATGATGTACAATTTAGTAGATTAGCTTCATTTCTAAAGTAGTTTGTTTAGAAAACAAACCTCTTCATTTCTGAACACTGTACTGTGTGAAATAAGCTAGTTCTGTTCTCCGAATGTGTTGCTTTTTTAAGAAGTATCTTCAGTGCAGCAAGATCAAACTTTCCTAGTTTGTGTAATCTAACAAGATGTACAACTTAGTATATTCACCTCATTTCTAACGTAGTTTGTTTAGAAAACAAACACCTTCATTGCCGAACACAGTACTGTGTGAAATAAGCTAGTTCTGTTCTCGGAATGAGTTGCTTTTTTAAGAAGTATCTTCAGTGCAGCAAGAACAAACTTTCCTAGTTTGTGTAATCTAACAAGATGTACAACTTAGTAGATTCACCTCATTTCTAAGGTAGTTTCTTTAGAAAACAAACACCTTCATTGCCGAACACAGTACTGTGTGAAATAAGGCCCTTCTGTTCTCTGAATAGTTGCTTTCTTACGAAGAGTCTTCAGTGCAGCAAGATCAAACTTACCTTGTTTGTGTAATCTAACAAGATGTACAACTTAGTAGATTCAACTCATTTCTAACGTGGTTTGTTTAGAAAACAAACACCTTCATTACGGAACAAAGTACAGTGTGAAATAAGCTAGTTCTGTTTTCCGAATGATTTGCTTTCTTACTAAGAGTCTTAAGTGCAGCAAGATCAAACTTTCCTAGTTGCTGTAATGTAACATGATGTACAATTTAGTAGATTAGCTTCATTTCTAAAGTAGTTTGTTTAGAAAACAAACCTCTTCATTTCTGAACACTGTACGGTGTGAAATATGCTAGTTCTGTTCTCCGAATGTGTTGCTTTTTTAAGAAGTATCTTCAGTGCAGCAAGAACAAACTTTCCTAGTTTGTGTAATCTAACAAGATGTACAACTTAGTAGATTCACCTCATTTCTAACGTAGTTTCTTGAGAAAACAAACACCTTCATTGCCGAACACAGTACTGTGTGAAATAAGCCCGTTCAGTTCTACAAATGAGTTGCTTTCCTACGAAGTCTTAAGTGCAGCAAGATCAAACTTGCCTTGTTTCTGTAATGTAACATGATGTACAACTTAGTAGATTAGCTTCATTTCTAAAGTAGTTTGTTTATAAAACAAACCCCTTCATTTCTGAACACTGTACTGTGAGAAATAAGCTAGTTCTGTTCTCCGCATGAGTTGCTTTTTTAAGAAGTATCTTCAGTGCTCCAAGATCAAACTTTCCTAGTTTGTGTAATCTAACAAGATGTACAACTTAGTAGATTCAACTCATTTCTAACGTAGTTTGTTTAGAAAACAAACACCTTCATTGCCGAACACAGTACTGTGTGAAATAAGCTAGTTCTGTTCTCGGAATGAGTTGCTTTTTTAAGTATCTTCAGTGCAGGAAGATGAAACTTTCCTAGTTTGTGTAATCTAACAAGATGTACAACTTAGTAGATTCACCTCATTTCTAACGTCGTTTCTTTAGAAAACAAACACCTTCATTGCCGAACACAGTACTGGGTGAAATAAGCCCGTTCTGTTCTCTGAATTAGTTGCTTTCCTACGAAGAGTCTTCACTGCAGCAAGATCAAACTTACCTTGTTTGTGTAATCTAACAAGATGTACAACGTAGTAGATTCAACTCATTTCTAACGTAGTTTGTTTAGAAAACAAACACCTTCATTACGGAACAAAGTACAGTGTGAAATAAGCTAGTTCTGTTCTCCGAATGAGTTGCTTTCTTACGAAGAGTCTTAAGTGCAGCAAGATCAAACTTTCCTAGTTGCTGTCATGTAACATGATGTACAATTTAGTAGATTAGCTTCATTTCTAAAGTAGTTTGTTTAGAAAACAAACCTCTTCATTTCTGAACACTGTACTGTGTGAAATAAGCTAGTTCTGTTCTCCGAATGTGTTGCTTTTTTAAGAAGTATCTTCAGTGCAGCAAGATCAAACTTTCCTAGTTTGTGTAATCTAACAAGATGTACAACTTAGTATATTCACCTCATTTCTAACGTAGTTTGTTTAGAAAACAAACACCTTCATTGCCGAACACAGTACTGTGTGAAATAAGCTAGTTCTGTTCTCGGAATGAGTTGCTTTTTTAAGAAGTATCTTCAGTGCAGCAAGAACAAACTTTCCTAGTTTGTGTAATCTAACAAGATGTACAACTTAGTAGATTCACCTCATTTCTAAGGTAGTTTCTTTAGAAAACAAACACCTTCATTGCCGAACACAGTACTGTGTGAAATAAGGCCCTTCTGTTCTCTGAATAGTTGCTTTCTTACGAAGAGTCTTCAGTGCAGCAAGATCAAACTTACCTTGTTTGTGTAATCTAACAAGATGTACAACTTAGTAGATTCAACTCATTTCTAACGTGGTTTGTTTAGAAAACAAACACCTTCATTACGGAACAAAGTACAGTGTGAAATAAGCTAGTTCTGTTTTCCGAATGATTTGCTTTCTTACGAAGAGTCTTAAGTGCAGCAAGATCAAACTTTCCTAGTTGCTGTAATGTAACATGATGTACAATTTAGTAGATTAGCTTCATTTCTAAAGTAGTTTGTTTAGAAAACAAACCTCTTCATTTCTGAACACTGTACGGTGTGAAATATGCTAGTTCTGTTCTCCGAATGTGTTGCTTTTTTAAGAAGTATCTTCAGTGCAGCAAGAACAAACTTTCCTAGTTTGTGTAATCTAACAAGATGTACAACTTAGTAGATTCACCTCATTTCTAACGTAGTTTCTTTAGAAAACAAACACCTTCATTGCCGAACACAGTACTCTGTGAAATAAGGACATTCTGCTCTCTGAATGAGTTGCTTTCTTATGAAGAGTCTTCAGTGCAGCAAGATCAAACTTACCTTGTTTGTGTAATCTAACAAGATGTACAAGTTAGTAGATTCACCTCATTTCTAACGTAGTTTCTTTAGAAAACAAACACCTTCATTGCCGTACACAGTACTGTGTGAAATAAGGCCGTTCTGCTCTCTGAATGAGTTGCTTTCTTACGATGTATGTTCAGTGCAGCTAGGTGAAACTTTCCTAGTTTGTGTAATCTAACAAGATGTACAACTTATTAGATTCACCTCATTTGTAACGTAGTTTGTTTAGAAAACAAACACCTTCATTACGGTACAAAGTACAGTGTGAAATAAGCTAGTTCTGTTCTCCGAAAGAGTTGCTTTCTTACGAAGAGTCTTAAGTGCAGCAAGATCAAACTTTCCTAGTTGCTGTAATGTAACATGATGTACAATTTACTAGATTAGCTTCATTTCTAAAGTAGCTTGTTTAGAAAACAAACCCCTTCATTTCTGAACACTGTACTGTGTGAAATAAGCTAGTTCTGTTCTCCGAATGAGTTGCTTTTTTAAGAAGTATCTTCACTGCAGCAAGATCAAACTTTCCTAGTTTGTGTAATCTAACAAGATGTCCAACTTAGTAGATTCACCTCATTTCTAACGTAGTTTGTTTAGAAAACAAACACCTTCATTGCCGAACACAGGACTGTGTGAAATAAGCAAGTTCTGTTCTCCGAATGAGTTGCTTTCTTAACAAGAATCTTCAGTGCAGGAAGATCAAACGTTCCTAGTTTGTGTAATCTAACAAGATGTACAACTTAGTAGATTCACCTCATTTCTAACCTAGTTTGTTTAGAAAACAAACACCTTCATTGCCGAACACAGTACTGTGTGAAATAAGGCCGTTCCTTTCTCTGAATGAGTTGCTTTCTTACGAAGAGTCTTCAGTGCAGCAAGAACAAACTTTCCTCGTTTGTGTAATCTAACAAGATGTGCAACTTAGTAGATTCAACTCATTTCTAACGTAGTTTCTTTAGAAAACAAACCCCTTCATTGCCGAACACAGTACTGTGTGAAATAAGGCCGTTCTGTTCTCCAAATGAGTTGCTTTCTTACGAAGAGTCTTAAGTGCAGCAAGATCAAAGTTTCCTTGTTTCTGTCATGTAACATGATGTACGACGTAGTAGATTAGCTTCATTTCTAAAGTAGTTTGTTTAGAAAACCAACCCCTTCATTTCGGAACACTGTACTGTGTGAAATAAGCTAGTTCTGTTCTCCGAATGAGTTGCTTTTTTAAGAAGTATCTTCACTGCAGCAAGATCAAACGTTCCTAGTGTGTGTAATCTAACAAGATGTACAACTTAGTAGATTCACCTCATTTATAACGTAGTTTCTTTAGAAAACAAACACATTCATTGCCGAATACAGTACTGTGTGAAATAAGCCCGTTCTGTTCTCCAAATGAGTTGATTTCCTACGAAGTCATAAGTGCAGCAAGATCAAACTTTCCTTGTTTCTGTAATATAACATGATGTACTACTTAGTAGATTAGCTTCATTTCTAAAGTAGTTTGTTTAGAAAACAAACCCCTTCATTTCTGAACACTGTACTGTGAGAAATAAGCTAGTTCTGTTCTCAGCATGATTTGCTTTTTTAAGAAGTATCTTCAGGCTGCAAGATCAAACTTTCCGAGTTTGTGTAATCTAACAAGATGTACAACTTAGTAGATTCAACTCATTTCTAACGTAGTTTGTTTAGAAAACAAACCTCTTCATTTCTGAACACTGTACTGTGTGAAATATGCTAGTTCTGTTCTCCGAATGTGTTGCTTTTTTAAGAAGTATCTTCAGTGCAGCAAGAACAAACTTTCCTAGTTTGTGTAATCTAACAAGATGTACAACTTAGTAGATTCACCTCATTTCTAACGTAGTTTCTTTAGAAAACAAACACCTTCATTGCCGAACACAGTACTGTGTGAAATAAGGACATTCTGCTCTCTGAATGAGTTGCTTTCTTATGAAGAGTCTTCAGTGCAGCAAGATCAAACTTACCTTGTTTGTGTAATCTAACAAGATGTACAACTTAGTAGATTCACCTCATTTCTAACGTAGTGTCTTTAGAAAACAAACACCTTCATTGCCGTACACAGTACTGTGTGAAATAAGGCCGTTCTGCTCTCTGAATGAGTTGCTTTCTTACGATGTATCTTCAGTGCAGCTAGGTGAAACTTTCCTAGTTTGTGTAATCTAACAAGATGTACAACTTATTAGATTCACCTCATTTCTAACGTAGTTTGTTTAGAAAACAAACACCTTCATTACGGTACAAAGTATAGTGTGAAATAAGCTAGTTCTGTTCTCTGAAAGAGTTGCTTTCTTACGAAGAGTCTTAAGTGCAGCAAGATCAAACTTTCCTAGTTGCTGTAATGTAACATGATGTACAATTTACTAGATTAGCTTCATTTCTAAAGTAGCTTGTTTAGAAAACAAACCCCTTCATTTCTGAACACTGTACTGTGTGAAATAAGCCAGTTCTGTTCTCCGAATGAGTTGCTTTTTTAAGAAGTACGTTCAGTGCAGCAAGAACAAACTTTCCTAGTTTGTGTAATCTAACAAGATGTACAACTTAGTAGATTCACCTCATTTCTAACGTAGTTTCTTTAGAAAACAAACACCTTCATTGCCGAACACAGTACTGTGTGAAATAAGCCCGTTCTGTTCTCCAAATGAGTTGCTTTCTTACGAAGAGTCTTAAGTGCAGTAAGATCAAACTTTCCTAGTTTCTGTAATGTAACATGATATACAACTTAGTACACTAGCTTCATTTCTAAAGTAGTTTGTTTAGAAAACAAACCCCTTCATTTCTGAACACTGTACTGTGTGAAATAAGCTAGTTCTGTTCTCCGAATGAGTTGCTTTTTTAAGAAGTATCTTCACTGAAGCAAGATCAAACTTTCCTAGTTTGTGTAATCTAACAAGATGTACAACTTAGTAGATTCACCTCATTTCTAACGTAGTTTGTTTAGAAAACAAACACCTTCATTGCCGAACACAGTACTGTGTGAAATAAGGCCGTTCCTTTCTCTGAATGAGTTGCTTTCTTACGAAGAGTCTTCAGTGCTGCAAGAAAAAACTTTCCTTGTTTCTGTCATGTAACATGATGTACGATTTAGTAGATTAGCTTCATTTCTAAAGTAGTTTGTTTAGAAAACAAACCCCTTCATTTCGGAACACTGTAATGTGTGAAATAAGCTACTTCTGTTCTCCGAATGAGTTGCTTTTTTAAGAAGTATCTTCAGGGCAGCAAGATCAAACTTTCCTAGTTTGTGTAATCTAACAAGATGTACAACTTAGTAGATTAACCTCATTTCTAACGTAGTTTGTTTAGAAAACAAACACCTTCATTGCTGAACACAGTACTGTGTGAAATAAGCTAGTTCTGTTCTCGGAATGAGTTGCTTTTTTAAGAAGTATCTTCATGCAGCAAGATGAAACTTTCCTAGTTTGTGTAATCTAACAAGATGTACAACGTATTAGATTCACCTCATTTCTAACGTAGTTTGTTTAGAAAACAAACACCTTCATTGCCGAACACAGTACTGTGTGAAATAAGCTAGTTCTGTTCTCGGAATGAGTTGCTTTTGTAAGAAGTATCTTCAGTGCAGCAAGAAGAAACTTTCCTAGTTTGTGTAATCTAACAAGATGTACAACTTAGTAGATTCACCTCATTTCTAAGGTAGTTTCTTTAGAAAACAAACACCTTCCTTGCCGAACACAGTACTGTGTGAAATAAGGCCTTTCTCCTCTCTGAATGAGTTGCTACCTTACGAAGTATCTTCAGTGCAGCTAGATGAAACTTTCCTAGTTTGTGTAATCTCACAAGATGTACAACTTAGTAGATTCACCTCTTTTCTAATGTAGTTGCTTTAGAAAACAAACACCTTCATTGCCGAACACAGTACTGTGTGAAATAAGGCCGTTCTGTTTTCTGAATGAGTTGCTTTCATACGAAGAGACTTCAGTACAGCAAGATCAAACTTACCTTGTTTGTGTAATCTAAGAAGATGTCCAGCGTAGTAGATTCAACTCATTTCTAACGTCGTTTGTTTAGAAAACAAACACCTTCAATAAGGAACAAAGTACAGTGTGAAATAAGCTAGTTCTGTTCTCCGAATGAGTTGCTTTCTTACGAAGAGTCTTAAGTGCAGCAAGATCAAACTTTCCTAGTTGCTGTCATGTAACATGATGTACAATTTAGTAGATTACCTTCATTTCTAAAGTAGTTTGTTTAGAAAACAAATCCCTTCATTTCTGAACATTGTACTGTGTGAAATAAGCTCGTTCTGTTCTCGGAATGAGTTGCTTTTTGAAGAAGTATCTTCAGTGCAGCAAGATGAAACTTTCCTAGTTTGTGTAATCTAACAAGATGTACAACTTAGTAGATTCACCTCATTTCTAACGTAGTTTGTTTAGAAAACAAACACCTTCATTGCCGAACACAGGACTGTGTGAAATAAGCAAGTTCTGTTCTCCGAATGAGTTGCTTTCTTAACAAGAATCTTCGGTGCAGGAAGATCAAACGTTCCTAGTTTGTGTAATCTAACAAGATGTACAACTTAGTAGATTCACCTCATTTCTAACCTAGTTTGTTTAGAAAACAAACACCTTCATTGCCGAACACAGTACTGTGTGAAATAAGGCCGTTCCTTTCTCTGAATGAGTTGCTTTCTTACGAAGAGTCTTCAGTGCAGCAAGAACAAACTTTCCTCGTTTGTGTAATCTAACAAGATGTACAACTTAGTAGATTCAACTCATTTCTAACGTAGTTTCTTTAGAAAACAAACCCCTTCATTGCCGAACACAGTACTGTGTGAAATAAGGCCGTTCTGTTCTCCAAATGAGTTGCTTTCTTACGAAGAGTCTTAAGTGCAGCAAGATCAAAGTTTCCTTGTTTCTGTCATGTAACATGATGTACGATTTAGTAGATTAGCTTCATTTCTAAAGTAGTTTGTTTAGAAAACCAACCCCTTCATTTCGGAACACTGTACTGTGTGAAATAAGCTAGTTCTGTTCTCCGAATGAGTTGCTTTTTAAGAAGTATCTTCACTGCAGCAAGATCAAACGTTCCTAGTGTGTGTAATCTAACAAGATGTACAACTTAGTAGATTCACCTCATTTATAACGTAGTTTCTTTAGAAAACAAACACATTCATTGCCGAATACAGTACTGTGTGAAATAAGCCCGTTCTGTTCTCCAAATGAGTTGATTTCCTACGAAGTCATAAGTGCAGCAAGATCAAACTTTCCTTGTTTCTGTAATATAACATGATGTACAACTTAGTAGATTAGCTTCATTTCTAAAGTAGTTTGTTTAGAAAACAAACCCCTTCATTTCTGAACACTGTACTGTGAGAAATAAGCTAGTTCTGTTCTCAGCATGATTTGCTTTTTTAAGAAGTATCTTCAGGCTGCAAGATCAAACTTTCCTAGTTTGTGTAATCTAACAAGATGTACAACTTAGTAGATTCAACTCATTTCTAACGTAGTTTGTTTAGAAAACAAACCTCTTCATTTCTGAACACTGTACTGTGTGAAATATGCTAGTTCTGTTCTCCGAATATGTTGCTTTTTTAAGAAGTATCTTCAGTGCAGCAAGAACAAACTTTCCTAGTTTGTGTAATCTAACAAGATGTACAACTTAGTAGATTCACCTCATTTCTAACGTAGTTTCTTTAGAAAACAAACACCTTCATTGCCGAACACAGTACTGTGTGAAATAAGGACATTCTGCTCTCTGAATGAGTTGCTTTCTTATGAAGAGTCTTCAGTGCAGCAAGATCAAACTTACCTTGTTTGTGTAATCTAACAAGATGTACAACTTAGTAGATTCACCTCATTTCTAACGTAGTGTCTTTAGAAAACAAACACCTTCATTGCCGTACACAGTACTGTGTGAAATAAGGCCGTTCTGCTCTCTGAATGAGTTGCTTTCTTACGATGTATCTTCAGTGCAGCTAGGTGAAACTTTCCTAGTTTGTGTAATCTAACAAGATGTACAACTTATTAGATTCACCTCATTTTCTAACGTAGTTTGTTTAGAAAACAAACACCTTCATTACGGTACAAAGTATAGTGTGAAATAAGCTAGTTCTGTTCTCTGAAAGAGTTGCTTTCTTACGAAGAGTCTTAAGTGCAGCAAGATCAAACTTTCCTAGTTGCTGTAATGTAACATGATGTACAATTTACTAGATTAGCTTCATTTCTAAAGTAGCTTGTTTAGAAAACAAACCCCTTCATTTCTGAACACTGTACTGTGTGAAATAAGCCAGTTCTGTTCTCCGAATGAGTTTTTTTTTTAAGAAGTACGTTCAGTGCAGCAAGAACAAACTTTCCTAGTTTGTGTAATCTAACAAGATGTACAACTTAGTAGATTCACCTCATTTCTAACGTAGTTTCTTTAGAAAACAAACACCTTCATTGCCGAACACAGTACTGTGTGAAATAAGCCCGTTCTGTTCTCCAAATGAGTTGCTTTCTTACAGAAAGAGTCTTAAGTGCAGTAAGATCAAACTTTCCTAGTTTCTGTAATGTAACATGATATACAACTTAGTACACTAGCTTCATTTCTAAAGTAGTTTGTTTAGAAAACAAACCCCTTCATTTCTGAACACTGTACTGTGTGAAATAAGCTAGTTCTGTTCTCCGAATGAGTTGCTTTTTAAGAAGTATCTTCACTGAAGCAAGATCAAACTTTCCTAGTTTGTGTAATCTAACAAGATGTACAACTTAGTAGATTCACCTCATTTCTAACGTAGTTTGTTTAGAAAACAAACACCTTCATTGCCGAACACAGTACTGTGTGAAATAAGGCCGGTCCTTTCTCTGAATGAGTTGCTTTCTTACGAAGAGTCTTCAGTGCTGCAAGAAAAAACTTTCCTTGTTTCTGTCATGTAACATGATGTACGATTTAGTAGATTAGCTTCATTTCTAAAGTAGTTTGTTTAGAAAACAAACCCCTTCATTTCGAACACTGTAATGTGTGAAATAAGCTACTTCTGTTCTCCGAATGAGTTGCTTTTTAAGAAGTATCTTCAGGGCAGCAAGATCAAACTTTCCTAGTTTGTGTAATCTAACAAGATGTACAACTTAGTAGATTAACCTCATTTCTAACGTAGTTTGTTTAGAAAACAAACACCTTCATTGCTGAACACAGTACTGTGTGAAATAAGCTAGTTCTGTTCTCGGAATGATTTGCTTTTTTAAGAAGTATCTTCAGTGCAGCAAGATGAAACTTTCCTAGTTTGTGTAATCTAACAAGATGTACAACTTACTAGATTCACCTCATTTCTAACGTAGTTTGTTTAGAAAACAAACACCTTCATTGCCCAACACAGTACTGTGTGAAATAAGCTAGTTCTGTTCTCGGAATGAGTTGCTTTTGTAAGAAGTATCTTCAGTGCAGCAATATGAAACTTTCCTAGTTTGTGTAATCTAACAAGATGTACAACTTAGTACATTCACCTCATTTCTAAGGTAGTTTCTTTAGAAAACAAACACCTTCTTTGCCGATCACAGTACTGTGTGAAATAAGGCCTTTCTGCTCTCTGAATGAGTTGCTACCCATTTAAGTATCTTCAGTGCAGCTAGATGAAACTTTCCTAGTTTGTGTAATCTCACAAGATGTACAACTTAGTAGATTCACCTCTTTTCTAATGTAGTTGCTTTAGAAAACAAACACCTTCATTGCCGAACACAGTACTGTGTGAAATAAGGCCGTTCTGTTTTCTGAATGAGTTGCTTTCATACGAAGAGACTTCAGTACAGCAAGATCAAACTTACCTTGTTTGTGTAATCTAAGAAGATGTCCAGCGTAGTAGATTCAACTCATTTCTAACGTCGTTTGTTTAGAAAACAAACACCTTCAATAAGGAACAAAGTACAGTGTGAAATAAGCTAGTTCTGTTCTCCGAATGAGTTGCTTTCTTACGAAGAGTCTTAAGTGCAGCAAGATCAAACTTTCCTAGTTGCTGTCATGTAACATGATGTACAATTTAGTAGATTACCTTCATTTCTAAAGTAGTTTGTTTAGAAAACAAATCCCTTCATTTCTGAACATTGTACTGTGTGAAATAAGCTAGTTCTGTTCTCGGAATGAGTTGCTTTTTGAAGAAGTATCTTCAGTGCAGCAAGATGAAACTTTCCTAGTTTGTGTAATCTAACAAGATGTACAACTTAGTAGATTCACCTCATTTCTAACGTAGTTTCTTTAGAAAACAAACACCTTCATTGCCGAACACAGTACTGTGTGATATAAGTCCGTTCTGTTCTCTGAATGAGTTGCTTTCTTACGAAGAGTCTTCAGTGGAGCAAGATCAAACTTACCTTGTTCGTGTAATCTAACAAGATGTACAACTTAGTAGATTCACCTCATTTCTAACGTAGTTTGTTTAGAAAACAAACACCTTCATTACGGAACAAAGTACAGTGTGAAATAAGCTAGTTCTGTTCTCCAAATGAGTTGCTTTCTTACGAAGAGTCTTTTAAGTGCACCAAGATAAAACTTTCCTAGTTGCTGTAATGTAACATGATGTACAATTTAGTAGATTAGCCTCATTTCTAAATTAGTTTGTTTAGAAAACAAACCCCTTCATTTCTGAACACTGTACTGTGTGAAATAAGCTAGTGCTGTTCTCCGAATGAGTTGCTTTTTTAAGAAGTATCTTCAGTGCAGCAAGAACAAACTATCCTAGTTTGTGTAATCTAACAAGATGTACAACTTAGTAGATTCACGTCATTTCTAACGTAGTTTCTTTAGAAAACAAACACCTTCATTGCCGAACACAGTACTGTGTGAAATAAACCCGTTCTGTTCTCCAATTGAGTTGCTTTCTTACGAAGATTCTTAAGTGCAGCAAGATCAAACTTTCCTAATTTCTGTAACGTAACATGATGTACAACTTAGTACACTAGCTTCATTTCTAAAGTAGTTTGTTTAGAAAACAAACCCCTTCATTTCTGAACACTGTACTGTGTGAAATAAGCTAGTTCTGTTCTCCGAATGAGTTGCTTTTTTAAGAAGTATCTTCACTGCAGCAAGATCAAAGTTTCCTAGTTTGTGTAATCTAACAAGATGTACAACTTAGTAGATTCACCTCATTTCTAACGTAGTTTGTTTAGAAAACAAACACCTTCATTGCCGAACACAGGACTGTGTGAAATAAGCTAGTTCTGTTCTCGGAATGAGTTGCTTTCTTAACAAGAATCTTCAGTGCAGGAAGATCAAACGTTCCTAGTTTGTGTAATCTAACAAGATGTACAACTTAGTAGATTCACCTCATTTCTAACGTAGTTTGTTTAGAAAACAAACACCTTCATTGCCGAACACAGTACTATGTGAAATTAGGCCCTTCCTTTCTCTGAATGAGTTGCTTTCTTACGAAGAGTCTTCAGTGCTGCAAGAACAAACTTTCCTAGTTTGTGTAATCTAACAAGATGTACAACTTAGTAGATTCACCTCATTTCTAACATAGTTTCTTTAGAAAACAAACACCTTCATTGCCGAACACAGTACTGGGTGAAATAAGCCCGTTCTGTTCTCTGAATGAGTTGCTTTGTTACGAAGAGTCTTCAGTGCAGCAAGATCAAACTTACCTTGTTTGTGTAATCTAACAAGATGTACAACTTAGTAGATTCACCTCATTTCTAACGTAGTTTGTTGAGAAAACAAACACCTTCATTGCCGAACACAGTACTGTGTGAAATAAGGCCGTTCCTTTCTCTGAATAAGTTGCTTTTTTACGAAGAGTCTTCAGTGCTGCAAGAACAAACGTTCCTAGTTTGTGTAATCTAACAAGATGTACAACTTAGTAGATTCACCTCATTTCTAACGTAGTTTCTTTAGAAAACAAACACCTTCATTCCCGGACACAGTACTGTGTGAAATAAGGCCGTTCTGTTCTCCAAATGAGTTGCTTTCTTACGAAGAGTCTTCAGTGCAGCAAGATCAAACGTTCCTTGTTTCTGTCATGTAACATGATGGACGACTTAGTAGATTAGCTTCATTTCTAAAGTAGTTTGTTTAGAAAACAAACCCCTTCCTTTCGGAAGACTGTACTGTGTGAAATAAGCTAGTTCTGTTCTCCGAATGAGTTGCTTTTTTAAGAAGTATCTTCAGGGCAGCAAGATCAAACTTTCCTAGTTTGTGTAATCTAACAAGATGTACATCTTAGTAGATTCACCTCATTTCTAACGTAGTTTGTTGAGAAACAAACACCTTCATTGCCGAACACAGTACTGTGTGAAATAAGCTAGTTCCGTTCTAGGAATGAGTTGCTTTTTTAAGAAGTATCTTCAGTGCAGCAAGATGAAACTTTTCTAGTTTGTGTAATATAACAAGATGTACAACTTAGTAGATTCACCTCATTTCTAACGTACTTTCTTTAGAAAACAAACACCTTCCTTGCCGAACACAGTACTGTGTAAAATAAGGCCGTTCTGTCTCTGAATGAGTTGCTTTCTTACAAAGTATCTTCAGTGCAGCAAGATGAAACTTTCCTAGTTTGTGTAATCTAACAAGATGTACAACTTAGAAGATTCACCTCATTTCTAACGTAGTTTCTTTAGAAAACAAACACCTTCATTGCCGAACACAGTACTGTGTGATATAAGCCCGTTCTGTTCTCTGAATGAGTTGCTTTCTTAAGAAGAGTCTTCAGTGCAGGAAGATCAAACGTACCTTGTTTGTGTAATCTAACAAGATGTACAACTTAGTAGATTCAACTCATTTCTAACGTAGTTTGTTTAGAAAACAAACACCTTCATTACGGAACAAAGTACAGTGTGAAATAAGCTATTTCTGTTCTCCGAATGAGTTGCGTTCTTACGAAGAGACTTAAGTGCAGCAAGATCAAACTTTCCTAGTTGCTGTAATGTAACATGATGTACAATTTAGTAGATTAGCTTCATTTCTAAATTAGTTTGTTTAGAAAACAAACCCCTTCATTTCTGAACACTGTACTGTGTGAAATAAGCTAGTTCTGTTCTCCGAATGAGTTGCTTTTTTAAAAAGTATCTTCAGTGCAGCAAGAACAAACTATCCTAGTTTGTGTAATCTAACAAGATGTACAACTTAGTAGATTCACGTCATTTCTAACGTAGTTTCTTTAGAAAACAAACACCTTCATTGCCGAACACAGTACTGTGTGAAATAAACCCGTTCTGTTCTCCAAATGAGTTGCTTTCTTACGAAGATTCTTAAGTGCAGCAAGATCAAACTTTCCTAATTTCTGTAATGTAACATGATGTACAACTTAGTACACTAGCTTCATTTCTAAAGTAGTTTGTTTAGAAAACAAACCCCTTCATTTCTGAACACTGTACTGTGTGAAATAAGCTAGTTCTGTTCTCCGAATGAGTTGCTTTTTTAAGAAGTATCTTCACTGCAGCAAGATCAAACTTTCCTTATTTGTGTAATCTAACAAGATATACAACTTAGTAGATTCACCTCATTTCTAACGTAGTTTCTTTAGAAAACAAACACCTTCATTGCCGAACACAGGACTGTGTGAAATAAGCTAATTCTGTTCTCGGAATGAGTTGCTTTCTTAACAAGAATCTTCAGTGCAGGAAGATCAAACGTTCCTAGTTTGTGTAATCTAACAAGATGTACAACTTAGTAGATTCACGTCATTTCTAATGTAGTTTCTTTAGAAAACAAACACCTTCATTGCCGAAGACAGTACTGTGTGAAATAAGGCCGTTCTGTTCTCCAAATGAGTTGCTTTCTTACGAAGAGTCTTCAGTGCAGCAAGATCAAACTTTCCTTGTTTCTGTCATGTAACATGATGTACGACTTAGTAGATTAGCTTCATTTCTAAAGTAGTTTGTTTAGAAAACAAACCCCTTCATTTCGGAACACTGTACTGTGTGAAATTAGCTAGTTCTGTTCTCTGAATGAGTTGCTTTTTTAAGAAGTATCTTCAGGGCAGCAAGATCAAACTTTCCTTGTTTGTGTAATCTAACAAGATGTACGTCTTAGTAGATTCACCTCATTTCTAACGTAGTTTGTTGAGAAACAAACACCTTCATTGCCGAACACAGTACTGTGTGAAATAAGCTAGTTCCGTTCTAGGAATGAGTTGCTTTTTTAAGAAGTATCTTCAGTGCAGCAAGATGAAACTTTCCTAGTTTGTGTAATCTAACAAGATGTACAACTTAGTAGATTCACCACATTTCTGACGTACTTTCTTTAGAAAACTAACACCTTCATTGCCCAACACAGTACTGTGTGAAATAAGGCCGTTCTGCTCTCTGAATGAGTTGCTTTCTTACGAAGTATCTTCAGTGCAGCAAGATGAAACTTTCCTAGTTTGTGTAATCTAACAAGATGTACAACTTAGTAGATTCACCTCATTTCTAACGTAGTTTCTTTAGAAAACAAACACCTTCATTGCCGAACACAGTACTGTGTGAAATAAGGCCGTTCTGTTCTCTGAATGAGTTGCTTTCTTACGAAGAGTCTTCAGTGCAGCAAGATCAAACTTACCTTGTTTGTGTAATCTAACAAGATGTACAACTTAGTAGATTCAACTCATTTCTAACGTAGTTTGTTTAGAAAACAAACACCTTCATTTGGAACACAGTACAGTGTGAAATAAGATCGTTCTGTTCTTGGAATGAGTTGATTTCTTAACAAGAATCTTCAGTGCAGGAAGATCAAACTTTCTAGTTTTGTGTAATCTAAAAAAGATGTACAATTTAGTAGATTAGCCTCATTTCTAACGTAGTTTTTGTTAAGAAAACAAACACCTCACATTGCTGAACACAGTACTGTGTGAAATAAGCTAGTTCTGTTCTCGGAATGAGTTGCTTTTTAAGAAGTATCTTCAGTGCAGCAAGATGAAACTTTGCTAGTTTGTGTAATCTAACAAGATGTAAAACTTAGTAGATTCCCTCATTTCTAACGTAGTTTGTTTAGAAAACAAACACCTTCATTGCCGAACACAGTACTGTGTGAAATAAGCTAGTTCTGTTCTCTGAATGAGTTGCTTTCTTAAAGAGTCTTCAGTGCAGCAAGATCAAACTTACCTTGTTTGTGTAATCTAACAAGATGTACAACTTAGTAGATTCAACTCATTTCTAACGTAGTTTGTTTATAAAACAAACACCTTCTTTACTGGAACAAAGTACAGTGTGAAATAAGCTAGTTCTGTTCTCGAATGAGTTGCTTTCTTACGAAGAGTCTTAAGTGCAGCAAGATCAAACTTTCCTAGTTGCTGTAATGTAACATGATGTACAATTTAGTAGACTGGCTTCATTTCTAAAGTAGTTTGTTTAGAAAACAAACCCCTTCATTTATGAACACTGTACTGTGTGAAATAAGGTAGTTCTGTTCTCCGAATGAGTTGCTTTTTTAAGAAGTATCTTCAGTGCAGCAAGAACAAACTTTCCTACTTTGTGTAATCTAACAAGATGTACAACTTAGTAGATTCACCTCATTTCTAACGTAGTTTCTTTAGAAAACAAACACCTACATTGCCGAACACAGTACTGTGTGAAATAACCTAGTTCTGTTCTCGGAATGAGTTGCTTTTTAAAGAAGTATCTTAAGTGCAGCAAGATGAAACTTTCCAAGTTTGTGTAATCTAACAAGATGTACAACTTAGTAGATTCACCTCATTTCTAACGTAGTTTCTTTAGAAAACAAACACCTTCATTGCCGAACACAGTACTGGGTGAAATAAGCCTGTTATGTTCTCTGAATGAGTTGCTTTCTTACGAAGAGTCTTCAGTGCAGCAAGATCAAACTTACCTTGTTTGTGTAATCTAACAAGACGTATAAATTAGTAGATTCACCTCATTTCTATCGTAGTTTGTTTAGAAAACAAACACCTTCATTTCTGAACACTGTACTGTGTGAAATAAGCTAGTTCTGTTCTCCAAATGAGTTGCTTTTTTAAGAAGTATCTTCACTGCAGCAAGATCAAACTTTCCTAGTTTGTGTAATCTAACAAGATGTACAACTTAGTAGATTCACCTCATTTCTAACGTAGTTTGTTTAGAAAACAAACAACTTCATTGCCGAACACAGTACTGTGTGAAATAAGCTCGTTCTGTTCTTGGAATGAGTTGATTTCTTAACAAGAATCTTCAGTGCAGGAAGATCAAACTTTCCTGGTTTGTGTAATCTAAAAAGATGTACAACTTAGTAGATTCACCTCATTTCTAACGTAGTTTGTTTAGAAAACAAGCACCTACATTGCCGAACACAGTACTGTGTGAAATAAGCTAGTTCTGTTCTCGGAATGAGTTCCTTTCTTACGAAGAGTCTTACGTGCAGCAAGATCAAACTTTCCTAGTTTGTGTAATCTAACAAGATGTACAACTTAGTAGATTCACCTCATTTCTAACGTAGTTTCTTTAGAAAACAAACACCTTCATTGCGGAACACAGTACTGTGTGAAATAAGGCTGTTCTGTTCTCTGAATGAGTTGCTTTCTTACGAAGAGTCTTCAGTGCAGCAAGATCAAACTTACCTTGTTTGTGTAATCTAACAAGATGTACAACTTAGTAGATTCAACTCATTTCTAACGTAGTTTGTTTAGAAAACAAAGACCTTCATTACGGAACAAAGTACAGTGTGAAATAAGCAAGTTCTGTTTTCCGAATGAGTTCCTTTCTTACGAAGAGTCTTACGTGCAGCAAGATCAAACTTTCCTAGTTGCTGTAATGTAACATGATGTACAATTTAGTAGATTAGCTTCATTTCTAAAGTAGTTTGTTTAGAAAACAAACCCCTTCAATTCTGAACACTGTACTGTGTGAAATAAGCTAGTTCTGTTCTCCGAATGTGTTGCATTTTTAAGAAGTATCTTCAGTGCAGCAAGATCAAACTTTCCTAGTTTGTGTAATCTAACAAGATGTACAACTTAGTAGATTCACCTCATTTCTAACGTAGTTTTGTTTAGAAAACAAACACCTTCATTCGAACACAGTACTGTGTGAAATAAGCCCGTTCTGTTCTTGGAATGAGTTGATTTCTTAACAAGAATCTTCAGTGCAGGAAGATCAAACTTTCCTGGTTTGTGTAATCTAAAAAGATGTACAACTTAGTAGATTCACCTCATTTCTAACGTAGTTTGTTTAGAAAACAAGCACCTTCATTGCCGAACACAGTACTGTGTGAAATAAGCTAGTTCTGTTCTCTGAATGAGTTGCTTTTTAAGAAGTATCTTCAGTGCAGCAAGATGAAACTTTCCTAGTTTGTGTAATCTAACAAGATGTACAACTTAGTAGATTCACCTCATTTCTAACGTAGTTTCTTTAGAAAACAAACACCTTCATTGCCGAACACAGTACTGTGTGAAATAAGCCCGTTCTGTTCTGTGAATGAGTTGCTTTCTTACGAAGAGTCTTCAGTGCAGCAAGATCAAACTTACCTTGTTTGTGTAATCTAACAAGATGTACAACTTAGTAGATTCAACTCATTTCTAACCTAGTTTGTTTAGAAAACAAACACCTTCATTACGGAACAAAGTACAGTGTGAAATAAGCAAGTTCTGTTTTTCGAATGAGTTGCTTTCTTACGAAGAGTCTTACGTGCAGCAAGATCAAACTTTCCTAGTTGCTGTAATGTAACATGATGTACAATTTAGTAGATTAGCTTCATTTCTAAAGTAGTTTGTTTAGAAAACAAACCCCTTCATTTCTGAACACTGTACTGTGTGAAATAAGCTAGTTCTGTTCTCCGAATGTGTTGCTTTTTTAAGAAGTATCTTCAGTGCAGCAAGAACAAACTTTCCTAGTTTGTGTAATCTAACAAGATGTACAACTTCGTAGATTCACCTCATTTCTAACGTAGTTTGTTTAGAAAACAAACCCCTTCATTTCTGAGCACTGTACTGTGTGAAATAAGCTAGTTCTGTTCTCCGAATGAGTTGCTTTTTTAAGAAGTACGTTCAGTGCAGCAAGAACAAACTTTCCTAGTTTGTGTAATCTAACAAGATGTACAACTTAGTAGATTCACCTCATTTCTAAGGTAGTTTCTTTAGAAAACAAACACCTTCATTGCCGAACACAGTACTGTGTGAAATAAGGCCGTTCTGCTCTCTGAATGAGATGCTTTCTTACGAAGTATCTTCAGTGCAGCTAGGTGAAACTTTCCTAGTTTGTGTAATCTAACAAGATATACAACTTAGTAGATTCACCTCATTTCTAACGTAGTTTGTTTAGAAAACAAACCCCTTCATTACGGTACAAAGTACAGTGTGAAATAAGCTAGTTCTGTTCTCCGAAAGAGTTGCTTTCTTACGAAGAGTCTTAAGTGCAGCAAGATCAAACTTTCCTAGTTGCTGTAATGTAACATGATGTACAATTTACTAGATTAGCTTCATTTCTAAAGTAGCTTGTTTAGAAAAGAAACCCCTTCATTTCTGAACACTGTACTGTGTGAAATAAGCTAGTTCTGTTCTCCGAATGAGTTGCTTTTTTAAGAAATACGTTCAGTGCAGCAAGAACAAACTTTCCTAGTTTGTGTAATCTAACAAGATGTACGACTTAGTAGATTCACCTCATTTCTAACGAAGTTTCTTTGAAAACAAACACCGTCATTGCCGAACACAGTACTGTGTGAAATAAACCCGTTCTGTTCTCCAAATGAGTTGCTTTCTTACGAAGATTCTTAAGTGCAGCAAGATCAAACTTTCCTAATTTCTGTTATGTAAGATGATGTACAACTTAGTACACTAGCTTCATTTCTAAAGTAGTTTGTTTAGAAAACAAACCCCTTCATTTCTGAACATTGTACTGTGTGAAATAAGCTAGTTCTGTTCTCCGAATGAGTTGCTTTTTTAAGAAGTATCTTCACTGCAGCAAGATCAAACTTTCCTAGTTTGTGTAATCTAACAAGATGTACAACTTAGTAGATTCACCTCATTTCTAACGTAGTTTGTTTAGAAAACAAACACCTTCATTGCCGAACACAGGACTGTGTGAAATAAGCTAGTTCTGTTCTCGGAATGAGTTGCTTTCTTAACAAGAATCTTCAGTGCAGGAAGATAAAACGTTCCTAGTTTGTGTAATCTAACAAGATGTACAACTTAGTAGATTCACCTCATTTCTAACCTAGTTTTTTTAGAAAACAAACACCTTCATTGCCGAACACAGTACTGTGTGAAATAAGGCCGTTCCTTTCTCTGAATAAGTTGCTTTCTTACGAAGAGTCTTCAGTGCTGCAAGAACAAACTTTCCTCGTTTGTGTAATCTAACAAGATGTACAACTTAGTAGATTCAACTCATTTCTAACGTAGTTTCTTTAGAAAACAAACACCTTCATTGCCGAACACAGTACTGTGTGAAATAAGGACATTCTGTTCTCCAAATGAGTTGCTTTCTTACGAAGAGTCTTAAGTGCAGGAAGATCAAACTTTCCTTGTTTCTGTCATGTAACATGATGTATGACTTAGTAGATTAGCTTCATTTCTAAAGTAGTTTGTTTAGAAAACAAACCCCTTCATTTCGGAACACTGTACTGTGTGAAATAAGCTAGTTCTGTTCTCCGAATGAGTTGCTTTTTTAAGAAGTATCTTCAGGGCAGCAAGATCAAACGTTCCGAGTTTGTGTAATCTAACAAGATGTACAACTTAGTAGATTCACCTGATTTCTAAGTTAGTTTCTTTAGAAAACAAACACCTTCATTGCCGAACACAGTACTGTGTGAAATAAGGCCGTTCTGCTCTCCAAATGAGTTGCTTTCTTACGAACAGTCTTAAGTGCAGCAAGATCAAACTTTCCTTGTTTCTGTCATGTAACATGATGTACGACTTAGGAGATTAGCTTCATTTCTAAAGTAGTTTGTTTAGAAAACAAACCCCTTCAGTTCTGAACACTGTACTGTGTGAAATAAGCTAGTTCTGTTCTCCGAATGTGTTGCTTTTTTTAGAAGTATCTTCAGTGCAGCAAGATCAAACTTTCCTAGTTTGTTTAATCTAACAAGATGTACAACTTAGTAGATTCACCTCATTTCTAACGTACTTTGTTTAGAAAACAAACACCTTCATTGCCGAACACAGTACTGTGTGAAATAAGCTAGTTCTGTTCTCCGAATGAGTTGCTTTTTTAAGAAGTGTCTTCAGTGCAGCAAGATGAAACTTTCCTAGTTTGTGTAATCTAGCAAGATGTACAACTTAGTAGATTCACCTCATTTCTAACGTAGTTTGTATAGAAAACAAACACCTTCATTGCCGAACACAGTACTGTGTGAAATAAGCTAGTTCTGTTCTTGGAATGAGTTGATTTCTTAACAAGAATCTTCAGTGCAGGTAGATCAAACTTTCCTGGTTTGTGTAATCTAACAAGATGTACAACTTAGTAGATTCACCTCATTTCTAACGTAGTTTGTTTAGAAAACAAACACCTACATTGCCGAACACAGTACTGTGAGAAATAAGCTAGTTCTGTTCTCGGAATGAGTTGCCTTTTTCAGATGTATCTTCAGGGCAGCAAGATGAAACTTTCCTAGTTTGTGTAATCTAACAAGATGTACAACTTAGTAGATTCACCTCATTTCTAACGTAGTTTCTTTAGAAAACAAACACCTTCATTGCCGAACACAGTACTGTGTGAAATAAGGCCGTTCTGTTCTCTGAATGAGTTGCTTTCTTACGAAGAGTCTTCAGTGCAGCAAGATCAAACTTACCTTGTTTTTGTAATCTAACAAGATGTACAACGTAGGAGATTCAACTCATTTCTAACGTAGTTTGTTTAGAAAACAAACACCTTCATTACGGAACAAAGTACACTGTGAAATAAGCTAGTTCTGTTCTCCTAATGAGTTGCTTTCTTATGAAGAGTCTTAAGGGCAGCATGATCTAACTTTCATAGTGGCTGTAATGTAACATGATGTACAATTTAGTAGATTAGCTTCATTTCTAAAGTAGTTTGTTTAGAAAACAAACCCCTTCATTTCTGAATACTGTACTGTGTGAAATAAGCTAGTTCTGTTCTCGGAATGAGTTGCTTTTTTAAGAAGTATCTTCAGTGCAGCAAGATGAAACTTTCCTAGTTTGTGTAATCTAACAAGATGTACAACTTAGTAGATTCACCTCATTTCTAACGTAGTTTGTATAGAAAACAAACACCTTCATTGCCGAACACAGTACAGTGTGAAATAAGCTAGTTCTGTTCTGGGAATGAGTTGATTTCTTAAGAAGAATCTTCAGTGCAGGAAGATCAAACTTTCCTGGTTTGTGTAATCTAACAAGATGTACAACTTAGTAGATTCACCTCATTTCTAAGGTAGTTTGTTTAGAAAACAAACACCTACATTGCCGAACACAGTACTGTGTGAAATAAGCTAGTTCTGTTCTCGGAATGAGTTGCTTTTTTAAGAAGTATCTTCAGTGCAGCAAGATGAAACTTTCCTAGTTTGTGTAATCTAACAAGATGTACAACTTAGTAGATTCACCTCATTTCTAACGTAGTTTCTTTACAAAACAAACAGCTTCATTGCCGAACACAGTACTGTGTGAAATAAGGCCGTTCTGTTCTCTGAATGAGTTGCTTTCTTACGAAGAGTCTTCAGTGCTGCAAGATCAAACTTACCCTGTTTGTGTAATCTAACAAGATGTACAACTTAGTAGAGTCAACTCATTTCTAACGTAGTTTGTTTAGAAAACAAACACCTTCATTACGGAACTAAGTACAGTGTGAAATAAGCTAGTTCTGTTCTCCGAATGAGTTTCTTTCTTACGAAGATTCTTAATTGCAGCAAGATCAAACTTTCCTAGTTGCTGTAATGTAACATGATGTACAATTTAGTAGATTAGCTTCATTTCTAAAGTAGTTTGTTTAGAAAACAAACCCCTTCATTTCTGAACACTATACTGTGTGAAATAAGCTAGTTCTGTTCTCGGAATGAGTTGCTTTTTTAAGAAGTATCTTCAGTGCAGGAAGATGAAACTTTCCTAGTTTGTGTAATCTAACAAGATGTACAACTTAGTAGATTCACCTCATTTCTAACGTAGTTTCTTTAGAAAACAAACACCTTCATTGCCGAACACAGTACTGTGTGAAATAAGCCCGTTCTGTTCTGTGAATGAGTTGCTTTCTTACGAAGAGTCTTCAGTGCAGCAATATCAAACTTACCTTGTTTGTGTAATCTAACAAGATGTACAACTTAGTAGATTCACCTCATTTCTAACGTAGTTTGTTTAGAAAACAAATCCCTTCATTTCTGAACACTGTACTGTGTGAAATAAGCTAGTTCTGTTCTCCGAATTAGGTGCTTTTTTAAGAAGTATCTTCAGTGCAGCAAGATCAAACTTTCCTAGTTTGTGTATTCTAACAAGATATACAATTTAGTAGATTCACCTCATTTCTAACGTAGTTTCTTTAGAAAACAAACACCTTCATTACTGAACACAGGACTGTGTGAAATAAGCTAGTTCTGTTCTCGGAATGAGTTGCTTTCTTAACAAGAATCTTCATTGCAGGAAGATCAAACGTTCCTAGTTTGTGTAATCTAACAAGATGTACAACTTAGTAGACTCAACTCATTTCTAACGTAGTTTGTTTAGAAAACAAACACCTTCATTGCCGAACACAGTACTGTGTGAAATAAGCCTGTTCTGTCTCCAAAAGAGTTGCCTTCTTACGAAGAGTCTTAAGTGCAGCAAGATCAAACTTTCCTTGTTTCTGTAATGTAACATGATGTACAACTTAGTAGATTAGCTTCATTTCTAAATTAGTTTGTTTAGAAAAAAAACCCCTTCATTTTGGAACACTGTACTGTGTGAAATAAGTTAGTTCTGTTCTCCGAATGAGTTGCTTTTTTAAGAAGTATCTTCAGGGCAGCAAGATCAAAGTTTCCTAGTTTGTGTAATCTAACAAGATGTACAACTTAGTAGATTCACCTCATTACTAACGTAGTTTGTTTAGAAAAGAAACACCTTCATTGCCGAACACAGTTCTGTGTGAAATAAGCTAGTTCTGTTCTCCGAATGAGTTGCTTTTTTAAGAAGTATTTTCAGGGCAGCAAGATGAAACTTTCCTGGTTTGTGTAATCTAACAAGATGTACAACTTAGTAGATTCACCTCATTTCTAACGTAGTTTGTTTAGAAACAAACACCTACGTTGCCGAACACAGTACTGTGAGAAATAAGCTAGTTCTGTTCTCGGAATGAGTTGCTTTTTTAAGAAGTATCTTCAGGGCAGCAAGATGAAACTTTCCTAGTTTGTGTAATCTAACAAGATGTACAACTTAGTAGATTCACCTCATTTCTAACGTAGTCTCTTTAGAAAACAAACACCTTCATTGCCGAACACAGTACTGTGTGAAATAAGGCCGTTCTGCTCTCTGAATGAGTTGCTTTCTTACGAAGAGTCTTCAGTACAGCAAGATCAAACTTACCTTGTTTGTGTAATCTAACAAGATGTACAACGTAGTAGATTCAACTCATTTCTAACGTAGTTTCTTTAGAAAACAAACACCTTCATTGCCGAACACAGTACTGTGTGAAATAAGCCCGTTCTGTTCTCCAAATGAGTTGCTTTTTTAAGAAGTATCTTCAGTGCAGCAAGATGAAACTTTCCTAGTTTGTGTAATCTAACAAGATGTACAACTTAGTAGATTCACCTCATTTCTAACGTAGTTTCTTTAGAAAACACATACCTTCATTGCCGAATACAGTACTGTGTGAAATAAGCTACTTCTGTTCTTGGAATGAGTTGATTTCTTAAGAAGAATCTTCAGTGCAGGTAGATCAAACTTTCTTGGTTTGTGTAATCTAACAAGATGTACAACTTAGTAGATTCACCTCAATTCTAATGTAGTTTGTTTAGAAAACAAACACCTACATTGCCGAACACAGTACTGTGTGAAATAAGGCCGTTCTGTTCTCTGAATGAGTTGCTTTCTTAGGAAGAGTCTTCAGTGCAGCAAGATCAAACTTTCCTAGTTGCTGTAATGTAACATGATGTACAATTTAGTAGATTAGCTTCATTTCTAAAGTAGTTTGTTTAGAAAACAAACCCCTTCATTTCTGAACACTGTACTGTGTGAAATAAGCTAGTTCTGTTCTCGGAATGAGTTGCTTTTTTAAGAAGTATCTTCAGTGCAGCAAGATGAAACTTTCCTAGTTCGTGTAATCTAACAAGATGTACAACTTAGTAGATTCACCTCATTTCCAACGTAGTTTCTTTGGAAAACAAACACCTTCATTGCCGAACACAGTACTGTGTGAAATAAGCCTGTTCTGTTCTCTGAATGAGTTGCTTTCTTACATAGAGTCTTCAGTGCAGCAAGATCAAACTTACCTTGTTTGTGTAATCTAACAAGATGTACAATTTAGTAGATTCACCTCATTTCTAACGTAGTTTGTTTACAAAACAAACACCTTCATTACGGAACAAAGTTCAGTGTGAAATAAGCTAGTTCTGTTCTCCCAATGAGTTGCTTTCTTAAAAAGAGTCTGAAGTGCAGCAAGATCAAACTTTCCTAGTTGCTGTAATGTAACATGATGTACAATTTAGTAGATTAGCTTCATTTCTAAAGTAGTTTGTTTAGAAAACAAACCCCTTCATTTCTGAACACTGTACTGTGTGAAATAAGCTAGTTCTGTTCTCCGAATGAGTTGCTTTTTTAAGAAGTATCTTCAGTGCAGCAAGAACAAACTTTCCTAGTTTGTGTAATCTAAGAAGATGTACAACTTAGTAGATTCACCTCATTTCTAACGTAGTTTCTTTAGAAAACAAACATCTTCATTGCCGAACACAGTACTGTGTGAAATAAGCCCGTTCTGTTCTCTGAATGAGTTGCTTTCTTACAAAGATTCTTAAGTGCAGCAAGATCAAACTTTCCTAGTTTCTGTAATGTAACATGATGTACAACTTAGTACACTAGCTTCATTTCTAAAGTAGTTTGTTTCGAAAACAAACCCCTTCATTTCTGAACAGTGTACTGTGTGAAATAAGCTACTTCTGTTCTCCGAATGAGTTGCTTTTTTAAGAAGTATCTTCACGGCAGCAAGATCAAACTTTCCTAGTTTGTGTACTCTAACAAGATGTACAACTTAGTAGATTCACCTCATTTCTAACGTAGTTTGTTTAGAAAACAAACACCTTCATTGCCGAACACAGTACTGTGTGAAATAAGGCCGTTCCTTTCTCTGAATGAGTTGCTTTCTTACGAAGAGTCTTCAGTGCTGCAAGAACAAACTTTCCTAGTTTGTGTAATCTAACAAGATGTACAACGTAGTAGATTCACCTCATTTCTAACGTAGTTTCTTTAGAAAACAAACACCTTCATTGCCGTACACAGTACTGTGTGAAATAAGGCCGTTCTGTTCTCCAAATGAGTTGCTTTCTTATGAACAGTCTTAAGTGCATCAAGATCAAACTTTCCTTGTTTCTGTCATGTAACATGATGTACGACTTAGTAGATCAGCTTCATTTCTAAAGTAGTTTGTTTAGAATACAAACCCCTTCATTTCGGAACACTGTACTCTGTGAAATAAGCTAGTTCTGTTCTCCGAATGAGTTGCTTTTTTAAGAAGTATCTTCAGGGCAGCAAGATCAAACTTTCCTAGTTTGTTTAATCTAACAAGATGTACAACTTAGTAGATTCACCTCACTTCTAACGTAGTTTGTTTAGAAAACAAACACCTTCATTACGAACACAGGACTGTGTGAAATAAGCTAGTTCTGTTCTCGAATGAGTTGCTTTCTTAACAAGAATCTTCAGTGCAGGAAGATCAAACGTTCCTAGTTTGTGTAATCTAACAAGATGTACAACTTAGTAGATTCACCTCATTTCTAACGTAGTTTCTTTAGCAAACAAACACCTTCATTGCCGAACACAGTACTGTGTGAAATAAGGCCGTTCCTTTCTCTGAATGAGTTGCTTTCTTACGAAGTCTTCAGTGCTGCAAGAACAAACTTTCCTAGTTTGTGTAATCTAACAAGATGTACAACTTAGTAGATTCACCTCATTTCTAACGTAGTTTCTTTAGAAAACAAACACCTTCATTGCCGAACACAGTACTGTGTGAAATAAGGCCGTTCTGTTCTCTGAATGAGTTGCTTTCTTACGAAGAGTCTTCAGTGCAGCAAGATCAAACTTACCTTGTATTTGTAATCTAACAAGATGTACAACGTAGGAGATTCAACTCATTTCTAACGTAGTTTGTTTAGAAAACAAACACCTTCATTACGGAACAAAGTACACTTTGAAATAAGCTAGTTCTGTTCTCCTAATGAGTTGCTTTCTTACGAAGAGTCTTAAGGGCAGCAAGATCAAACTTTCCTAGTTGCTGTAATGTAACATGATGTACAATTTAGTAGATTCACCTCATTTCTAACGTAGTTTGTTTAGAAAACAAACATCTTCATTGCCGAACACAGTACTGTGTGAAATAAGCCCGTTCTATTCTCCAAATGAGTTGCTTTCCTACGAAGCGTCTTAAGTGCAGCAAGATCAAACTTTCCTAGTTTCTGTAATGTAACATGATGTACAACTTAGTACACTAGCTTCATTTCTAAAGTAGTTTGTTTAGAAAACAAATCCCTTCATTTCTGAACACTGTACTGTGTGAAATAAGCTAGTTCTGTTCTCCGAATGAGGTGCTTTTTTAAGAAGTATCTTCAGTGCAGCGGGATCAAACTTTCCTAGTTTGTGTAATCTAACAAGATGTACAACTTAGTAGATTCACCTCATTTGTAACGTAGTTTCTTTAGAAAACAAACACCTTCATTACCGAACACAGGACTGTGTGAAATAAGCTAGTTCTGTTCTCGGAATGAGTTGCTTTCTTAACAAGAATCTTCATTGCAGGAAGATCAAACGTTCCTAGTTTGTGTAATCTAACAAGATGTACAACTTAGTAGATTCAACTCATTTCTAACGTACTTTGTTTAGAAAACAAACACCTTCATTGCCGAACACAGTTCTGTGTGAAATAAGCCCGTTCTTTCTCCAAAAGAGTTGCCTTCTTACGAAGAGTCTTAAGTGCAGCAAGATCAAACTTTCCTTGTTTCTGTAATGTAACATGATGTACAACTTAGTAGATTAGCT
Source organism: Orientallactaga sibirica (assembly GCA_036365145.1). Lineage (NCBI taxonomy): Eukaryota > Metazoa > Chordata > Mammalia > Rodentia > Dipodidae > Orientallactaga > Orientallactaga sibirica. Next base: position 29,405 of record JAEOAD010001896.1, read on the forward strand.
TCATTTCTAAATTAGTTTGTTTAGAAAACAAACCCCTTCATTTCGGAACACTGTACTGTGTGAAATAAGTTAGTTCTGTTCTCCTAATGAGTTGCTTTTTTAAGAAGTATCTTCAGGGCAGCAAGATCAAACTTTCCTAGTTTGTGTAATCTAACAAGATGTACAACTTAGTAGATTCACCTCATTACTAACGTAGTTTGTTTAGAAAAGAAACACCTTCATTGCCAAACACAGTTCTGTGTGAAATAAACTAGTTCTGTTCTCCGAATGAGTTGCTTTTTTAAGAAGTATCTTCAGGGCAGCAAGATGAAACTTTCCTAGTTTGTGTAATCTAACAAGATGTACAACTTAGTAGATTTACCTCATTTCTAACGTAGTTTCTTTAGAAAACAAACACCTTCATTGCCGAACACAGTACTGTGTGAAATAAGGCCGTTCTGCTCTCTGAATGAGTTGCTTTCTTACGAACAGTCTTAAGTGCAGCAAGATCAAACTTTCCTTGTTTCTGTCATGTAACATGATGTACGACTTAGTAGATTAGCTTCATTTCTAAAGTAGTTTGTTTAGAATACAAACCCCTTCATTTCGGAACACTGTACTGTGTGAAATAAGCTAGTTCTGTTCTCGAATGAGTTGCTTTTTAAGAAGTATCTTCAGGGCAGCAAGATCAAACTTTCCTAGTTTGTGTAATCTAACAAGATGTACAACTTAGTAGATTCACCTCACTTCTATCGTAGTTTGTTTAGAAAACAAACACCTTCATTGCCGAACACAGGACTGTGTGAAATAAGCTAGTTCTGTTCTCGGAATGAGTTGCTTTCTTAACAAGAATCTTCAGTGCAGGAAGATCAAACGTTCCTAGTTTGTGTAATCTAACAAGATGTACAACTTAGTAGATTCACCTCATTTCTAACGTAGTTTCTTTAGAAAACAAACACCTTCATTGCCCAACACAGTACTGTGTGAAATAAGGCCGTTCCTTTCTCTGAATGAGTTGCTTTCTTACGAAGTCTACAGTGCTGCAAGAACAAACTTTCCTAGTTTGTGTAATCTAACAAGATGTACAACTTAGTAGATTCACCTCATTTCTAACGTAGTTTCTTTAGAAAACAAACACCTTCATTGCCGAACACAGCACTGTGTGAAATAAGGCCGTTCTGTTCTCCAAATGAGTTGCTTTCTTACGAAGAGTCTTAAGTACAGCAAGATCAAACTTTCCTTGTTTCTGTCATGTAACATGATGTACGACTTAGTAGATTAGCTTCATTTCTAAAGTAGTCTGTTTAGAAAACAAACACCTTCTTTTCGGAACACTGTACTGTGTGAAATAAGCTAGTTCTGTTCTCTGAATGAGTTGCTTTTTTAAGAAGTATCTTTAGGGCAGCAAGATCAAACTTTCCTCGTTTGTGTAATCTAACAAGATGTACAACTTAGTAGATTCACCTCATTTCTAACGTAGTTTGTTTAGAAAACAAACACCTTCATTGCCGAACACAGGACTGTGTGAAATAAGCTAGTTCTGTTCTCGGAATGAGTTGCTTTTTTAAGAAGTATCTTCAGTGCAGCAAGATGAAACTTTCCTAGTTTGTGTAATCTAACAAGATGTACAACTTAGTAGATTCACCTCATTTCTAACATACTTTCCTTAGAAAACAAACACCTTCATTGCCGAACACAGTACTGTGTGAAATAAGGCCCTTCTGCTCTCTGAATGAGTTGCTTTCTTACGAAGTATCTTCAGTGCAGCAAGATGAAACTTTCCTAGTTTGTGTAATCTGACAAGATGTACAACTTAGTAGATTCACCTCATTTCTAACGTAGTTTCTTTAGAAAACAAACAACGTCATTGCCGAACATAGTACTGTGTGAAATAAGGCCGTTCTGTTCTCTGAATGAGTTGCTTTCTTACGAAGAGTCTTCAGTGCAGCAAGATCAAACTTACCTTGCTTGTGTAATCTAACAAGATGTACAACTTAGTAGATTCAACTCATTTCTAACGTAGTTTGTTTAGAAAACAAACACCTTCATTACGGAACAAAGTACAGTGTGAAATAAGCTAGTTCTGTTCTCCGACTGAGTTGCTTTCTTACGAAGAGACTTAAGTGCCGCAAGATCAAACTTTCCTAGTTGCTGTAAAGTAACATGATGTACAATTTAGTAGATTAGCTTCATTTCTAAAGTAGTTTGTTTAGAAAACAAACCCATTCATTTCTGAACACTGTACTCTGTGAAATAAGCTAGTTCTCTTCTCCGAATCAGTTGCTTTTTTAAGAAGTATCTTCAATCCAGCAAGATCAAACTTTCCTAGTTTGTGTAATCTAACAAGATGTACAACTTAGTAGATTCACCTCATTTCTAACGTAGTTTGTTTAGAAAACAAACACCTTCATTGCCGAACACAGTTCTGTGTGAAATAAGCTAGTTCTGTTCTCCGAATGAGTTGCTTTTTTAAGAAGTATCTTCAGGGCAGCAAGATGAAACTTTCCTAGTTTGTGTAATATAACAAGATGTACAACTTAGTAGATTCACCTCATTTCTAACGTAGTTTCTTTAGAAAACAAACACCTTCATTGCCGAACACAGTACTGTGTGAAATAAGGCCGTTCTGCTCTCTGAATGAGTTGCTTTCTTACGAAGTATCTTCAGTGCAGCAAGATGAAAATTTCCTAGTTTGTGTAATCTAACAAGATGTACAACTTAGTAGATTCACCTCATTTCTAACGTACTTTCTTTAGAAAACAAATACTTTCATTGCCGAACACAGTACTGTGTGAAATAAGGCCGTTCTGTTCTCTGAATGAGATGCTTTCTTACGAAGAGTCTTCAGTACAGCAAGATCAAACTTACCTTGTTTGTGTAATCTAACAAGATGTACAACGTAGTAGTTTCAACTCATTTCTACCGTAGTTTCTTTAGAAAACAAACACCTTCATTGCCGAACACAGTACTGTGTGAAATAAGCCCGTTCTGTTCTCCAAATGAGTTGCTTTTTTAAGAAGTATCTTCAGTGCAGCAAGATGAAACTTTCCTAGTTTGTGTAATCTAACAAGATGTACAACTTAATAGATTCACCTCATTTCTAACGTAGTTTCTTTAGAAAACAAACACCTTCATTGCCGAACACAGTACTGTGTGAAATAAGGCCGTTCTGTTCTCTGAATGAGTTGCTTTCTTAGGAAGAGTCTTCAGTGCAGCAAGATCAAACTTACCTTGTTTGTGTAATCTAACAAGATGTACAACGTAGTAGATTCAACTCATTTCTAACGTAGTGTGTTTAGAAAACAAACACCTTCATTACGGAACAAAGTATAGTGTGAAATAAGCTAGTTCTGTTCTCCGAATGAGTTGCTTTCTTACGAAGAGTCTTAAGGGCAGCAAGATCAAACTTTCCTAGTTGCTGTAATGTAACATAATGTACAATTTAGTAGATTAGCTTCATTTCTAAAGTAGTTTGTTTAGAAAACACACCCCTTCATTTCTGAACACTGTACTGTTTGAAATAAGCTAGTTCTGTTCTCCGAATGTGTTGCTTTTTTAAGAAGTATCTTCAGTGCAGCAAGATCAAACTTTCCTAGTTTGTGTAATCTAACAAGATGTACAACTTAGTAGATTCACCTCATTTCTAATGTAGTTTCTTTAGAAAACAAACACCTTCATTGCCGAACACAGTACTGTGTGAAATAAGGCCGTTTTGCTCTCTGAATGAGTTGCTTTCTTACGAAGAATCTTCAGTGCAGCAAGATGAAACTTTCCTAGTTTGTGTAATCTAACAAGATGTACAACTTAGTCGATTCACCTCATTTCTAACGTAGTTTCTTTAGAAAACAAACACCTTCATTGCCGAACACAGTACTGTGTGAAATAAGGCCGTTCTGCTCTCTGAATGAGTTGCTTTCTTACGAAGTATCTTCAGTGCAGCAAGATGAAAATTTCCTAGTTTGTGTAATCTAACAAGATGTACAACTTAGTAGATTCACCTCATTTCTAACGTACTTTCTTTAGAAAACAAATACTTTCATTGCCGAACACAGTACTGTGTGAAATAAGGCCGTTCTGTTCTCTGAATGAGATGCTTTCTTACGAAGAGTCTTCAGTACAGCAAGATCAAACTTACCTTGTTTGTCTAATCTAACAAGATGTACAACGTAGTAGATTCAACTCATTTCTACCGTAGTTTCTTTAGAAAACAAACACCTTCATTGCCGAACACAGTACTGTGTGAAATAAGCCAGTTCTGTTCTCCAAATGAGTTGCTTTTTTAAGAAGTATCTTCAGTGCAGCAAGATGAAACTTTCCTAGTTTGTGTAATCTAACAAGATGTACAACTTAATAGATTCACCTCATTTCTAACGTAGTTTCTTTAGAAAACAAACACCTTCATTGCCGAACACAGTACTGTGTGAAATAAGGCCGTTCTGTTCTCTGAATGAGTTGCTTTCTTAGGAAGAGTCTTCAGTGCAGCAAGATCAAACTTACCTTGTTTGTGTAATCTAACAAGATGTACAACGTAGTAGATTCAACTCATTTCTAACGTAGTGTGTTTAGAAAACAAACACCTTCATTACGGATCAAAGTATAGTGTGAAATAAGCTAGTTCTGTTCTCCGAATGAGTTGCTTTCTTACGAAGAGTCTTAAGGGCAGGAAGATCAAACTTTCCTAGTTTCTGTAATGTAACATAATGTACAATTTAGTAGATTAGCTTCATTTCTAAAGTAGTTTGTTTAGAAAACACACCCCTTCATTTCTGAACACTGTACTGTGTGAAATAAGCTAGTTCTGTTCTCCGAATGTGTTGCTTTTTTAAGAAGTATCTTCAGTGCAGCAAGATCAAACTTTCCTAGTTTGTGTAATCTAACAAGATGTACAACTTAGTAGATTCACCTCATTTCTAACGTAGTTTGTTTAGAAAACAAACACCTTCATTGCCGAACACAGTACTGTGTGAAATAAGCTAGTTCTGTTCTCAGAATGAGTTGCTTTTTTAAGAAGTATCTTCAGTGCAGCAAGATGTAACTTTCCTAGTTTGTGTAATCTAACAAGATGTACACCTTAGTAGATTCACCTCATTTCTAAGGTAGTTTGTTTAGAAAACAAACACCTTCATTGCCGAACACAGTACTGTGTGAAATAAGCTAGTTCTGTTTTCCGAATGAGTTGCTTTTTTCAGAAGTATCTTCAGTGCAGCAAGATGAAATTTTCCTAGTTTGTGTAATCTAACAAGATGTACAACTTAGTAGATTCACCTCATTTCTAACGTAGTTTCTATAGAAAACAAACTCCTTCATTGCCGAACACAGTACTGTGTGAAATAAGGCCGTTCCTTTCTCTGAATGAGTTGCTTTCTTACGAAGTCTTCAGTGCTGCAAGAACAAACTTTCCTAGTTTGTGTAATCTAACAAGATGTACAAGTTAGTAGATTCACCTCATTTCTAACGTAGTTTCTTTAGAAAACAAACACCTTCATTGCCGAACACAGTACTGTGTGAAATAAGGCCGTTCCTTTCTCTGAATGAGTTGCTTTCTTACGAAGTCTTCAGTGCTGCAAGAACAAACTTTCCTAGTTTGTGTAATCTAACAAGATGTACAACTTAGTATATTGACCTCATTTCTAACGTAGTTTCTTTAGAAAACAAACACCTTCATTGCCGAACACAGTACTGTGTGAAATAAGGCCGTTCTGTTCTCCAAATGTGTTGCTTTCTTACGAAGAGTCTTAAGTGCAGCAAGATCAAACTTTCCTTGTTTCTGTCATGTAACATGATGTACGACTTAGTAGATTAGCTTCATTTCTAAAGTAGTTTGTTTAGAAAACAAACCCCTTGTTTTCGGAACACTTTACTGTGTGAAATAAGCTAGTTCTGTTCTCTGAATGAGTTGCTTTTTTAAGAAGTATCTTCAGGGCAGCAAGATCAAACTTTCCTAGTTTGTGTAATCTAACAAGATGTACAACTTAGTAGATTCACCTCATTTCTAACGTAGTTTGTTTAGAAAACAAACACCTTCATTGCCGAACACAGTACTGTGTGAAATAAGGCCGTTCTGCTCTCTGAATGAGTTGCTTTCTTACGAAGGATCTTCAGTGCAGCAAGATGAAACTTTCCTAGTTTGTGTAATCTAACAAGATGTACAACTTCGTAGATTCACCTCATTTCTAACGTAGTTTCTTTAGAAAACAAACAACGTCATTGCCGAACACAGCACTGTGTGACATAAGGCCGTTCTGTTCTCTGAATGAGTTGCTTTCTTACGAAGAGTCTTCAGTGCAGCAAGATCAAACTTACCTTGTTTGTGTAATCTAACAAGATGTACAACTTAGTAGATTCAACTCATTTCTAACGTAGTTTGTTTAGAAAACAAACACCTTCATTACGGAACAAAGTACAGTGTGAAATAAGCTAGTTCTGTTCTCCGAATGAGTTGCTTTCTTCTGAAGAGACTTAAGTGCCAGCAAGATCAAACTTTCCTAGTTGCTGTAATGTAACATGATGTACAATTTAGTAGATTAGCTTCATTTCTAAAGTAGTTTGTTTAGAAAACAAACCCCTTCATTTCTGAACACTGTACTGTGTGAAATAAGCTAGTTCTGTTCTCGGAATGAGTTGCTTTTTTAAGAAGTATCTTCAGTGCAGCAAGATGAAACTTTCCTAGTATGTGTAATCTTACAAGATGTACAACTTAGTAGATTCACCTCATTTCCAACGTGGTTTCTTTGGAAAACAAACACCTTCATTGCCGAACACAGTACTGTGTGAAATAAGCCTGTTCTGTTCTCTGAATGAGTTGCTTTCTTACATAGAGTCTTCAGTGCAGCAAGATCAAACTTACCTTGTTTGTGTAATCTAACAAGATGTACAATTTAGTAGATTCACCTCATTTCTAACGTAGTTTGTTTAGAAAACAAACACCTTCATTACGGAACAAAGTACAGTGTGAAATAAGCTAGTTCTGTTCTCCGAATGAGTTGCTTTCTTACAAAGAGTCTGAAGTGCAGCAATATCAAACTTTCCTAGTTGCTGTAATGTAACATGATGTACAATTTAGTAGATTAGCTTCATTTCTAAAGTAGTTTGTTTAGAAAACAAACCCCTTCATTTCTGAACAATGTACTGTGTGAAATTAGCTAGTTCTGTTCTCCGAATGAGTTGCTTTTTTAAGAATTATCTTCAGTGCAGCAAGAACAAATTTTCCTAGTTTGTGTAATCTAAGAAGATGTACAACTTAGTAGATTCACCTCATTTCTAACGTAGTTTCTTCAGAAAACAAACATCTTCATTGCCGTACACAGTACTGTGTGAAATAAGCCCGTTCTGTTCTCTGAATGAGTTGCTTTCTTACGAAGATTCTTAAGTGCAGCAAGATCAAACTTTCCTAGTTTCTGTAATGTAACATGATGTACAACTTAGTACACTAGCTTCATTTCTAAAGTAGTTTGTTTCGAAAACAAACCCCTTCATTTCTGAACACAGTACTGTGTGAAATAAGCTAGTTCTGTTCTCCGAATGAGTTGCTTTTTTAATAAGTATATTCCGGGCAGCAAGATCAAACTTTCCTAGTTTGTGTAATCTAACAAGATGTACAACTTAGTAGATTCACCTCATTTCTAATGTAGTTTGTTTAGAAAACAAACAACTTCATTGCCGAACACAGTACTGTGTGAAATAAGGCCGTTCCTTTCTCTGAATGAGTTGCTTTCTTACGAAGTCTTCAGTGCTGCAAGAACAAACTTTCCTAGTTTGTGTAATCTAACAAGATGTACAACTTAGTAGATTCACCTCATTCCTAACGTAGTTTCCTTAGAAAACAAACACCTTCATTGCCGAACACAGTACTGTGTGAAATAAGGCCGTTCTGTTCTCCAAATGAGTTGCTTTCTTACGAAGAGTCTTAAGTGCAGCAAGATCAAACTTTCCTTGTTTCTGTCATGTAACATGATGTACGACTTAGTAGATTAGCTTCATTTCTAAAGTAGTTTGTTTAGAAAACAAACCCCTTCTTTTCGGAACACTGTACTGTGTGAAATAAGCTAGTTCTGTTCTCTGAATGAGTTGCTTTTTTAAGAAGTATATTCCGGGCAGCAAGATCAAACTTTCCTAGTTTGTGTAATCTAACAAGATGTACAACTTAGTAGATTCACCTCATTTCTACCGTAGTTTGTTTAGAAAACAAACACCTTCATTGCCGAACACAGTACTGTGTGAAAAAAGCTAGTTCTGTTCTCGGAATGAGTTGCTTTTTTAAGAAGTATCTTCAGTGCAGCAAGATGAAACTTTCCTAGTTTGTGTAATCTAACAAGATGTACAACTTAGTAGATTCACCTCATTTCTAACGTACTTTCTTTAGAAAACAAACACCTTCATTGCCGAACACAGTACTGTGTGAAATAAGGCCGTTCTGGTCTCTGAATGAGTTGCTTTCTTACGAAGTATCTTCAGTGCAGCAAGATGAAACTTTCCTATTTTGTGTAATCTAACAACATGTACAACTTAGTAGATTCACCTCATTTATAACGTAGTTTGTTTAGAAAACAAACACCTTCATTGCCGAACACAGTACTGTGTGAAATAAGCTAGTTCTGTTCTTGGAATGAGTTGATTTCTTAAGAAGAATCTTCAGTGCAGGAAGATCAAACTTTCCTGGTTTGTGTAATCTAACAAGATGTACAACTTAGTAGATTCACCTCATTTCTAACGTAGTTTCTTTAGAAAACAAACACCTTCATTGCCGGACACATTACTGTGTGAAATAAGGCCGTTCTGTTCTCTGAATGAGTTGCTTTCTTACGAAGTCTTCAGTGCAGCAAGATCAAACTTTCCTTGTTTGTGTAATCTAACAAGATGTACAACGTAGTAGATTCAACTCATTTCTAACGTAGTTTGTTTAGAAAACAAACACCTTCATTACGGAACAAAGTACAGTGTGAAATAAGCCAGTTCTGTTCTCCGAATGAGTTGCTTTCTTACGAAGAGACTTAAGGGCAGCAAGATCAAACTTTCCCAGTTGCTGTAATGTAACATGATGTACAATTTAGTAGATTAGCTTCATTTCTAAAGTAGTTTGTTTAGAAAACAAACCCTTCAATTCTGAACACTGTACTGTGTGAAATAAGCTAGTTCTGTTCTCGGAATGAGTTTGCTTTTTAAAAAGTATCTTCAGTGCAGTAAGATGAAACTTTCCTAGTTTGTGTAATCTAACAAGATGTACAACTTAGGAGATTCACCTCATTTCTAACGTAGTGTGTTTAGAAAACAAACACCTTCATTGCCGAACACAGTACTGTGTGAAATAAGCCCGTTCTGTTCTCTGAATGAGTTGCTTTCTTACGAAGAGTCTTAAGTGCAGCAAGACCATACTTTCCTAGTTTCTGTAATGTAACATGATGTACAACTTAGTACACTAGCTTCATTTCTAAAATAGTTTGTTTAGAAAACAAACCCCTTCATTTCTGAACACTGTACAGTGTGAAATAAGCTAGTTCTGTTCTCAAAATGAGTTGCTTTTTTAAGAAGTATCTTCACTGCAGCAAGATCAAACTTTCCTAGTTTGTATAATCTAACAAGATGTACAACGTAGTAGATTCACCTCATTTCTAACGTACTTTCTTTAGAAAACAAACACCTTCATTGTTTAACACAGTACTTTGTGAAATAAGGCCGTTCTGCTCTCTGAATGAGTTGCTTTCTTACTTAAGTATCTTCAGTGCAGCAAGATGAAACTTTCCTAGTTTGTGTAATCTAACAAGATTTACAACTTAGTAGATTCACCTCATTTCTAACGTAGTTTCTTTAGAAAACAAACACCTTCATTGCCGAACACAGTACTGTGTGAAATAAGGCCGTTCTGTTCTCTGAATGAGTTGCTTTCTTACGAAGAGTCTTCAGTGCTGCAAGAACAAACTTTCCTAGTTTGTGTAATCTAACAAGATGTACAAGTTAGTAGATTCACCTCATTTCTAACGTAGTTTCTTTAGAAAACAAACACCTTCATTGCCGAACACAGTACTGTGTGAAATAAGGCCGTTCCTTTCTCTGAATGAGTTGCTTTCTTACGAAGTCTTCAGTGCTGCAAGAACAAACTTTCCTAGTTTGTGTAATCTAACAAGATGTACAACTTAGTATATTGACCTCATTTCTAACGTAGTTTCTTTAGAAAACAAACACCTTCATTGCCGAACACAGTACTGTGTGAAATAAGGCCGTTCTGTTCTCCAAATGAGTTGCTTTCTTACGAAGAGTCTTAAGTGCAGCAAGATCAAACTTTCCTTGTTTCTGTCATGTAACATGATGTACGACTTAGTAGATTAGCTTCATTTCTAAAGTAGTTTGTTTAGAAAACAAACCCCTTGTTTTCGGAACACTTTACTGTGTGAAATAAGCTAGTTCTGTTCTCTGAATGAGTTGCTTTTTTAAGAAGTATCTTCAGGGCAGCAAGATCAAACGTTCCTAGTTTGTGTAATCTAACAAGATGTACAACTTAGTAGATTCACCTCATTTTCTAACGTAGTTTGTTTAGAAAACAAACACCTTCATTGCCGAACACAGTACTGTGTGAAATAAGGCCGTTCTGCTCTCTGAATGAGTTGCTTTCTTACGAAGGATCTTCCAGTGCAGCAAGATGAAACTTTCCTAGTTTGTGTAATCTAACAAGATGTACAACTTCGTAGATTCACCTCATTTCTAACGTAGTTTCTTTAGAAAACAAACAACGTCATTGCCGAACACAGCACTGTGTGACATAAGGCCGTTCTGTTCTCTGAATGAGTTGCTTTCTTACGAAGAGTCTTCAGTGCAGCAAGATCAAACTTACCTTGTTTGTGTAATCTAACAAGATGTACAACTTAGTAGATTCAACTCATTTCTAACGTAGTTTGTTTAGAAAACAAACACCTTCATTACGGAACAAAGTACAGTGTGAAATAAGCTAGTTCTGTTCTCCGAATGAGTTGCTTTCTTACGAAGAGACTTAAGTGCCGCAAGATCAAACTTTCCTAGTTGCTGTAATGTAATATGATGTACAATTTAGTAGATTAGCTTCATTTCTAAAGTAGTTTGTTTAGAAAACAAACCCCTTCATTTCTGAACACTGTACTGTGTGAAATAAGCTAGTTCTGTTCTCGGAATGAGTTGCTTTTTTAAGAAGTATCTTCAGTGCAGCAAGATGAAACTTTCCTAGTATGTGTAATCTTACAAGATGTACAACTTAGTAGATTCACCTCATTTCCAACGTGGTTTCTTTGGAAAACAAACACCTTCATTGCCGAACACAGTACTGTGTGAAATAAGCCTGTTCTGTTTCTCTGAATGAGTTGCTTTCTTACATAGAGTCTTCAGTGCAGCAAGATCAAACTTACCTTGTTTGTGTAATCTAACAAGATGTACAATTTAGTAGATTCACCTCATTTCTAACGTAGTTTGTTTAGAAAACAAACACCTTCATTACGGAACAAAGTACAGTGTGAAATAAGCTAGTTCTGTTCTCCGAATGAGTTGCTTTCTTACAAAGAGTCTGAAGTGCAGCAATATCAAACTTTCCTAGTTGCTGTAATGTAACATGATGTACAATTTAGTAGATTAGCTTCATTTCTAAAGTAGTTTGTTTAGAAAACAAACCCCTTCATTTCTGAACAATGTACTGTGTGAAATTAGCTAGTTCTGTTCTCCGAATGAGTTGCTTTTTTAAGAATTATCTTCAGTGCAGCAAGAACAAATTTTCCTAGTTTGTGTAATCTAAGAAGATGTACAACTTAGTAGATTCAACTCATTTCTAACGTATTTCTTCAGAAAACAAACATCTTCATTGCGAACACAGTACTGTGTGAAATAAGCCCGTTCTGTTCTCTGAATGAGTTGCTTTCTTACGAAGATTCTTAAGTGCAGCAAGATCAAACTTTCCTAGTTTCTGTAATGTAACATGATGTACAACTTAGTACACTAGCTTCATTTCTAAAGTAGTTTGTTTCTGAAAACAAAACCTTCATTTCTGAACACAGTACTGTGTGAAATAAGCTAGTTCTGTTCTGAATGAGTTGCTTTTTTAATAAGTATATTCCGGGCAGCAAGATCAAACTTTCCTAGTTTTTGTAATCTAACAAGATGTACAACAGTAGATTCACCTCATTTCTAATGTAGTTTGTTTGAAAACAAACACCTTAGCCGAACACAGTACTGTGTGAAATAAGGCCGTTCCTTTCTCTGAATGAGTTGCTTTCTTACGAAAGTCTTCAGTGCTGCAAGAACAAACTTTCCTAGTTTGTGTAATCTAACAAGATGTACAACTTAGTAGATTCACCTCATTCCTAACGTAGTTTCCTTAGAAAACAAACACCTTCATTGCCGAACACAGTACTGTGTGAAATAAGGCCGTTCTGTTCTCTCCAAATGAGTTGCTTTCTTACTAAGAGTCTTAAGTGCAGCAAGATCAAACTTTCCTTGTTTCTGTCAAAACATGAACGACCTTCATTTCTAAAGTATTTGTTTGAAAACAAACCTTCTTCTTTCGAACACTGTACTGTGTGAAATAAGCTAGTTCTGTTCTCTGAATGAGTTGCTTTTTTAAGAAGTATATTCCGGCAGCAAGATCAAACTTTCCTAGTTTGTGTAATCTAACAAGATGTACAACTTAGTAGATTCAATACTGTAGAAAAACAAACACCTTCATTGTTTAACACAGTACTGTGTGAAAAAAGCTAGTTCTGTTCTCGGAATGAGTTGCTTTTTAAGAAGTATCTTCAGTGCAGCAAGATGAAACTTTCCTAGTTTGTGTAATCTAACAAGATGTACAACTTAGTAGATTCACCTCAAACTTTCTTTAGAAAACAAACACCTTCATTGCCGAACACAGTACTGTGTGAAATAAGGCAGTTCTGGTCTCTGAATGAGTTGCTTTCTTTTAAGTATCTTCAGTGCAGCAAGATGAAACTTTCCTAGTAATCTAAGAAGATGTACAACTTAGTAGATTCACCTCATTTCTAACGTAGTTTGTTTAGAAAACAAACAACTAAACAGTACTGTGTGAAATAAGCAGTTCTGTTCTTGGAATGAGTTGATTTCTTAAGAAGTCAGTGCAGGAAGATCAAACTTTCCTGTTTGTGTAATCTAACAAGATGTACAACTTAGTAGATTCACCTCATTTCTAACGTAGTTCTTTAGAAAACAAACACCTTCATTGCCGGACACAGTACTGTGTGAAATAAGGCCGCTCTGTTCTCTGAATGAGTTGCTTTCTTACGAAGTCTTCAGTGCAGCAAGATCAAACTTTCCTTGTTTGTGTAATCTAACAAGATGTACAACGTAGTAGATTCAACTCATTTCTAACGTAGTTTGTTTAGAAAACAAACACCTTCATTCGGAACAAAGTACAGTGTGAAATAAGGCAGTTCTGTTCTCCAAATGAGTTGCTTTGTTACGAAGAGACTTAAGGGCAGCAAGATCAAACTTTCCCAGTTGCTGTAATGTAACATGATGTACAATTTAGTAGATTAGCTTCATTTCTAAAGTAGTTTGTTTAGAAAACAAACCCCTTCTTTCTGAACACTGTACTGTGAAATAAGCTAGTTCTGTTCTCTGAATGAGTTGCTTTTAAAAGTATTTTAAGATGAAAAGTAACAAGATGTACAACTTAGCAGAAAACAAACACCTTCATTGCCGAACACAGTACTGGTGTGAAATAAGATCAAACATACTTTCCTAGTTTCTGTAATCTAACATGATGTACAACTTAGTACACTAGCTTCATTTCTAAAATAGTTTGTTTTAGAAAAAAAACCCTTCATTCTGAACACTGTACAGTGTGAAATAAGCTAGTTTGTTCTAGAAAACAGCAAACACTAACAAGATGTACAACGTAGTAGATTAACGTCTTTTCTTTAGAACACAGTACTTTGTGAAAAAGGCTAGTTTCTGTTTTCTCTGAATGAGTTGCTTTCTTAATCTTCAGTGCAGCAAGATGAAACTTTCCTAGTTTGTGTAATCTAACAAGATTTACAACTTAGTAGATTCACCTCATTTCTAACGTAGTTTCTTTAGAAAACAAACACCTTCATTGCCGAACACAGTACTGTGTGAAATAAGGCCGTTCTGTTCTCTGAATGAGTTGCTTTCTTACGAAAGAGTCTTCAGTGCAGCAAGATCAAACTTACCTTGTTTGTGTAATCTAACAAGATGTACAACTTAGTAGATTCAACTCATTTCTATCGTAGTTTGTTTAGAAAACAAACACCTTCATTACGGAACAAAGTACAGTGTGAAATAAGAAATGAAGACTTAAGTGCCGCAAGATCAAACTTTCCTAGTTGCTGTAATGTAACATGATGTACAATTTTAGATTAGCTTCATTTCTAAAGTAGTTTGTTCGAACACTGTACTGTGTGAAATAAGCTAATTCTGTTCTCCGAATCAGTTGCTTTTTTAAGAATTTCAGTGCAGCAAGATCAAACTAGTTTGTGTAATCTAACAAGATGTGACAATATTTCTAGCGTAGTTTCTGTTACAAGGAATGAGTTAAATGCTAGTTCTTTAAGAATGAGCTTTTTAAGAAGTATCTTCAGTGCAGCAAGATGAAACTTTCCTAGTTTGTGTAATCTAACAAGATGTACAACTTAGTAGATTCACCTCATTTCTAACGTAGTTTCTTTAGAAAACAAACAACGTCATTGCCGAACACAGTACTGTGTGAAATAAGGCCGTTCTGTTCTCTGAATGAGTTGCTTTCTTTTAAGAGTCTTCAGTGCAGCAAGATCAAACTTACCTTGTTTGTGTAATCTAACAAAGATGTACAACACCTTCATTACGGAACAAAGTACAGTGTGAAATAAGCTAGTTCTGTTCTCGAATGAGTTGCTTTTTTAAGAAGAGTCCAGCAAGATCAAACTTTCATAGTTTTGTAATCTAACAAGATGTACAACTTAGTTGATTCAGTTTCATTTGTAAGGTAGTTTTGTTTAGAAAACAAACACCTTCATTACGGAACAAAGTACAGTGTGAAATAAGCTAGTTCTGTTCTCCAAAAGAGTTGCTTTCTTCTGAAGAGAGTGAATGCAGTTGATCAAACTTTCCTAGTTGCTGTAATGTAACATGATGTACAATTTAGTAGATTAGCTTCATTTCTAAAGTAGTTTGTTTAGAAAACAAACCCCTTCATTTCTGAACAATGTACTGTGTGAAATAAGCTAGTTCTGTTCTCCGAATGAGTTGCTTTTTAAGAATTATCTTCAAGTGCAGCAAGAACAAATTTTCCTAGTTTGTGTAATCTAAGAAGATGTACAACTTTGTAGATTCACCTCATTTCTAACGTAGTTTCTTAGAAAACAAACACCTTCCATGCCTAACACAGTACTGTGTGAAATAAGCCCGTTCTGTTCTCCAAATGAGTTGCTTTTACGAAGTTCTTAGTGCAGCAAGATCAAACTTTCCTAGTTTCTGTAATGTAACATGATGTCACTAGCTTCATTTCTAAAGTAGTTTGTTTGAAAACAAACCCCTTCACTGAACACTGTACTGTGTGAAATAAAGTTCTGTTCTCCGAATGAGTTGCTTTTTTAAGTATCTTCACTGCAGCAAGATCAAACTTTCCTAGTTTGTGTAATCTAACAAGATGTTGCTCATTTCTAACGTAGTTTGTTTTCATTGCCGAACAAAGAAATAAGGCCGTTCTTTCTCTAAATGAGTTGCTTTCAAGAGTGCTGCAAGAACAAACTTTCCTAGTTTGTGTAATCTAACAAGATGTACAACTTAGTAGATTCACCTCATTTCTAACGTAGTTTCTTTAGAAAACAAACACTTCATTGCCGAACACAGTACTGTGTGAAATAAGGCAGTTCTGTTCTCCAAATGAGTTGCTTTCTTACAAGGAAGAGTCTTAAGTGCAGCAAGATCAAACTTTCCTTGTTTCTGTCATGTAACATGATGTACGACTTAGTAGATTAGCTTCATTTCTAAAGTAGTTTGTTTAGAAAACAAACCCCTTCTTTGAACACTGTAGTGAAATAAGCTAGTTCTGTTCTCTGAATGAGTTGCTTTTTAAGAAGTATATTCAGGGCAGCAAGATCAAACTTTCCTAGTTTGTGTAATCTAACAAGATGTACAACTTAGTAGATTACCTCATTTCTAATGTAGTTTGTTTAGAAAACAAACACCTTCATTGCCGAACACAGTACTGTGTGAAATAAACTAGTTCTGTTCTAAGAATGAGTTGCTTTTTTAAGAAGTATCTTCAGTGCAGCAAGATGAATCTTTCCTAGTTTGTGTAATCTAACAAGATGTACAACTGAGTAGATTCACCTCATTTCTAACGTAGTGTCTTTAGAAAACAAACACCTTCATTGCCGAACACAGTACTGTGTGAAATAAGGCCGTTCTGTTCTTGGAATGAGTTGATTTCTTAACAAGAATCTTCAGTGCAGCAAGATCAAACTTTCCTATTTTGTGTAATCTAAGAAGATGTACAACTTAGTAGATTCACCTCATTTCTAACGTAGTTTCTTTAGAAAACAAACACCTTCATTGCTTCTAACACAGTACTGTGTGAAATAAGCTAGTTCTGTTCTTCCAAATGAGTTGATTTCTTAAGAAGAATCCAGTGCAGGAAGATCAAACTTTCCTAGTTTCTGTAATCTAACAAGATGTACAACTTAGTAGATTAGCTTCATTTCTAAAAGTAGTTTGTTTAGAAAACAAACACCTTCATTGCCGAACACTGTACTGTGTGAAATAAGGCCGTTCTGTTCTCTGAATGAGTTGCTTCTTTAAGAAGTCTTCAGTGCAGCAAGATCAAACTTTCCTTGTTTGTGTAATCTAACAAGATGTACAACTTGGTAGATTCAACTCATTTCTAACGTACAAGTTTGTTTAGAAAACAAACACCTTCATTACGGAACAAAGTACAGTGTGAAATAAGCCAGTTCTGTTCTAAGAATGAGTTGCTTTTTAAGAAGAGACTTAAGGGCAGCAAGATCAAACTTTCCCCAGTTGCTGTAATGTAACATGATGTACAATTTAGTAGATTAGCTTCATTTCTAAAGTAGTTTGTTTAGAAAACAAACCCCTTCAATTCTGAACACTGTACTGTGTGAAATAAGCTAGTTCTGTTCTTGAATGAGTTGCTTTTAAAAAGTATCTTCAGTGCAGTAAGATGAAACTTTCCTAGTTTGTGTAATCTAACAAGATGTACAACTTTAGAGATTCACCTCATTTCTAACGTAGTGTGTTTAGAAAACAAACACCTTCATTGCCGAACACAGTACTGTGTGAAATAAGCCCGTTCTGTTCTCTGAATGAGTTGCTTTCTTACGAAGAGTCTTAAGTGCAGCAAGACCATACTTTCCTAGTTTCTGTAATGTAACATGATGTACAACTTAGTACACTAGCTTCATTTCTAAAATAGTTTGTTTAGAAAACAAACCCCTTCATTTCTGAACACTGTACAGTGTGAAATAAGCTAGTTCTGTTCTCAAAATGAGTTGCTTTTTTAAGAAGTATCTTCACTGCAGCAAGATCAAACTTTCCTAGTTTGTATAATCTAACAAGATGTACAACGTAGTAGATTCACCTCATTTCTAACGTACTTTCTTTAGAAAACAAACACCTTCATTGCCGAACACAGTACTTTGTGAAATAAGGCCGTTCTGCTCTCTGAATGAGTTGCTTTCTTACGAAGTATCTTCAGTGCAGCAAGATGAAACTTTCCTAGTTTGTGTAATCTAACAAGATTTACAACTTAGTAGATTCACCTCATTTCTAACGTAGTTTCTTTAGAAAACAAACACCTTCATTGCCGAACACAGTACTGTGTGAAATAAGGCCGTTCTGTTCTCTGAATGAGTTGCTTTCTTACGAAGAGTCTTCAGTGCAGCAAGATCAAACTTACCTTGTTTGTGTAATCTAACAAGATGTACAACTTAGTAGATTCAACTCATTTCTATCGTAGTTTGTTTAGAAAACAAACACCTTCATTACGGAACAAAGTACAGTGTGAAATAAGCTAGTTCTGTTCTCCGAATGAGTTGCTTTCTCACGAAGAGACTTAAGTGCCGCAAGATCAAACTTTCCTAGTTGCTGTAATGTAACATGATGTACAATTTAGTAGATTAGCTTCATTTCTAAAGTAGTTTGTTTACAAAACAAACCCCTTCATTTCGGAACACTGTACTGTGTGAAATAAGCTAATTCTGTTCTCCGAATCAGTTGCTTTTTTAAGAAGTATCTTCAGTGCAGCAAGATCAAACTTTCCTAGTTTGTGTAATCTAACAAGATGTACAACTTAGTACATTCACCTCATTTCTAACGTAGTTTCTTTAGAAAACAAACACCTACAATGCCGAACACAGTACTGTGTTAAATAAGCTAGTTCTGTTCTCGGAATGAGTTGCTTTTTTAAGAAGTATCTTCAGTGAAGCAAGATGAAACTTTCCTAGTTTGTGTAATCTAACAAGATGTACAACTTAGTAGATTCACCTCATTTCTAACGTAGTTTCTTTAGAAAACAAACAACGTCATTGCCGAACACAGTACTGTGTGAAATAAGGCCGTTCTGTTCTCTGAATGAGTTGCTTTCTTACGAAGAGTCTTCAGTGCAGCAAGATCAAACTTACCTTGTTTGTGTAATCTAACAAGATGTACAACTTAGTAGATTCAACTCATTTCTAACGTAGTTTGTTTAGAAAACATACACCTTCATTACGGAACAAAGTACAGTGTGAAATAAGCTAGTTCTGTTCTCCGAATGAGTTGCTTTTTTAAGAAGTATCTTCAGTCCAGCAAGATCAAACTTTCATAGTTTGTGTAATCTAACAAGATGTACAACTTAGTTGATTCACCTCATTTGTAAGGTAGTTTGTTTAGAAAACAAACAACTTCATTGCCGAACACAGTAGTGTGTGAAATAAGCCCGTTCTGTTCTCCAAAAGAGTTGCTTTCTTACGAAGAGTCTTAAGTGCAGCAAGATCAAACTTTCCTAGTTGCTGTAATGTAACATGATGTACAATTTAGTAGATTAGCTTCATTTCTAACGTAATTTGTTTAGAAAACAAACCCCTTCATTTCTGCACACTGTACTGTGTGAAATAAGCTAGTTCTGTTCTCCGAATGAGTTGCTTTTTTAAGAAGTATCTTAAGTGCAGCAAGAACAAACTTTCCTAGTTTGTGTAATCTAAGAAGATGTACAACTTTGTAGATTCACCTCATTTCTAACGTAGTTTCTTTAGAAAACAAACACCTTCCATGCCGAACACAGTACTGTGTGAAATAAGCCCGCTCTGTTTCTCCAAATGAGTTGCTTTCTTACGAAGAGTCTTAAGTGCAGCAAGATCAAACTTTCCTAGTTTCTGTAATGTAACATGATGTACAACTTAGTACACTAGCTTCATTTCTAAAGTAGTTTGTTTAGAAAACAAACCCCTTCATTTCTGAACACTGTACTGTGTGAAATAACCTAGTTCTGTTCTCCGAATGAGTTGCTTTTTTAAGAAGTATCTTCACTGCAGCAAGATCAAACTTTCCTAGTTTGTGTAATCTAACAAGATGTACAACTTAGTAGATTCACCTCATTTCTAACGTAGTTTGTTTAGAAAACAAACACCTTCATTGCCTAACACAGTACTGTGTGAAATAAGGCCGTTCCTTTCTAAATGAGTTGCTTTCTTTGACGAAGAGTCTTCAGTGCTGCAAGAACAAACTTTCCTAGTTTGTGTAATCTTACAAAATGTACAACTTAGTAGATTCACCTCATTTCTAACGTAGTTTCTTTAGAAAACAAACACCTTCATTGCCGAACACAGTACTGTGTGAAATAAGGCAGTTCTGTTCTCCAAATGAGTTGCTTACTTACAAGGAGTCTTAAGTGCAGCAAGATCAAACTTTCCTTGTTTCTGTCATGTAACATGATGTACGACTTAGTAGATTAGCTTCATTTCTAAAGTAGTTTGTTTAGAAAACAAACCCCTTCATTTCGGAACACTGTACTGTGTGAAATAAGCTAGTTCTGTTCTCCGAATGAGTTGCTTTTTTAAGACGTATCTTCAGGGCAGCAAGATCAAACTTTCCTAGTTTGTGTAATCTAACAAGATGTACAACTTGGTAGATTCACCTCATTTCTAATGTAGTTTGTTTAGAAAACAAACACCTTCATTGCCGAACACAGTACTGTGTGAAATAAACTAGTTCTGTTCTAAGAATGAGTTCTTTTTTAAGAAGTATCTTCAGTGCAGCAAGATGAATCTATCCTAGTGTGTGTAATCTAACAAGATGTACAACTGAGTATATTCACCTCATTTCTAACGTAGTGTCTTTAGAAAACAAACAACTTCATTGCCGAACACAGTACTGTGTCAAATAAGCTAGTTCTGTTCTTGGAATGAGTTGATTTCTTAACAAGAATCTTCAGTGCAGGAAGATCAAACTTTCCTGGTTTGTGTAATCTAACAAGATGTACAACTTAGTAGATTCACCTCATTTCTAACGTAGTTTCTTCAGAAAACAAACACCTTCATTGCCGAACATAGTACTGTGTGAAATAAGCCCGTTATGTTCTCCAAATGAGTTGCTTTCTTACGAAGAGTCTTAAGTGCAGCAAGATCAAACTTTCCTAGTTTCTGTAATGTAACATGATGTACAACTTAGTACACTAGCTTCATTTCTAAAGTAGTTTGTTTAGAAAACAAACCCCTTCATTTCTGAACACTGTACTGTGTGAAATAAGCCAGTTCTGTTCTCCGAATGAGTTGCTTTTTTAAGAAGTATCTTGAGGGCAGCAAGATCAAACTTTCCTAGTTTGTGTAATCTAACAAGATGTACAACTTGGTAGATTCACCTCATTTCTAATGTAGTTTGTTTAGAAAACAAACACCTTCATTGCCGAACACAGTGCTGTGTGAAATAAACAAGTTCTGTTCTAAGAATGAGTTCTTTTTTAAGAAGTATCTTCAGTGCAGCAATATGAAACTATCCTAGTGTGTGTAATCTAACAAGATGTACAACTGAGTATATTCACCTCATTTCTAACGTAGTGTCTTTAGAAAACAAACAACTTCATTGCCGAACACAGTACTGTGTCAAATAAGCTAGTTCTGTTCTTGGAATGAGTTGATTTCTTAACAAGAATCTTCAGTGCAGGAAGATCAAACTTTCCTGGTTTGTGTAATCTAACAAGATGTACAACTTAGGAGATTCACCTCATTTCTAACGTAGTGTGTTTAGAAAACAAACACCTTCATTGCCGAACACAGTACTGTGTGAAATAAGGCCGTTCTGTTCTCTGAATGAGTTGCTTTCTTACGAAGAGTCTTCAGAACAGCAAGATCAAACTTACCTTGTTTGTGTAATCTAACAAGATGTACAACTTAGTAGATTCAACTCATTTCTAACGTAGTTTGTTTAGAAAACAAACACCTTCATTACGGAACAAAGTACAGTGTGAAATAAGCTAGTTCTGTTCTCCGAATGAGTTGCTTTCTCACGAAGAGATTTAAGTGCCGCAAGATCAAACTTTCCTAGTTGCTGTAATGTAACATTATGTACAATTTAGTAGATTAGCTTCATTTCTAAAGTAGTTTGTATAGAAAACAAACACCTTCATTTCGGAACACTGTACTGTGTGAAATAAGCTAATTCTGTTCTCCGAATCAGTTGCTTTTTTAAGAAGTATCTTCAGTGCAGCAAGATCAAACTTTCCTAGTTTGTGTAATCTAACAAGATGTACAACTTAGTAGATTCACGTCATTTCTAACGTAGTTTCTTTAGAAAACAAACACCTACAATGCCGAACACAGTACTGTGGTAAATAAGCTAGTTCTGTTCTCGGAATGAGTTGCTTTTTTAAGAAGTATCTTCAGTGAAGCAAGATGAAACTTTCCTAGTTTGTGTAATCTAACAAGATGTACAACTTAGTAGATTCACCTCATTTCTAACGTAGTTTCTTTAGAAAACAAACAACGTCATTGCCGAACACAGTACTGTGTGAAATAAGGCCGTTCTGTTCTCTGAATGAGTTGCTTTCTTACGAAGAGTCTTCAGTGCAGCAAGATCAAACTTACCTTGTTTGTGTAATCTAACAAGATGTACAACTTAGTAGATTCAACTCATTTCTAACGTAGTTTGTTTAGAAAACAAACACCTTCATTACGGAACAAAGTACAGTGTGAAATAAGCTAGTTCTGTTCTCCGAATGAGTTGCTTTTTTAAGAAGTATCTTCAGTCCAGCAAGATCAAACTTTCCTAGTTTGTGTAATCTAACAAGATGTACAACTTAGTAGATTCACCTCATTTGTAAGGTAGTTTGTTTAGAAAACAAACAACTTCATTGCCGAACACAGTAGTGTGTGAAATAAGCCCATTCTGTTCTCCAAAAGAGTTGCTTTCTTACGAAGAGTCTTAAGTGCAGCAAGATCAAACTTTCCTAGTTGCTGTAATGTAACATGATGTACAATTTAGTAGATTAGCTTCATTTCTAACGTAGTTTGTTTAGAAAACAAACCCCTTCATTTCTGCACACTGTACTGTGTGAAATAAGCTAGTTCTGTTCTCCGAATGAGTTGCTTTTTTAAGAAGTATCTTAAGTGCAGCAAGAACAAACTTTCCTAGTTTGTGTAATCTAAGAAGATGTACAACTTTGTAGATTCACCTCATTTCTAACGTAGTTTCTTTAGAAAACAAACACCTTCCATGCCGAACACAGTACTGTGTGAAATAAGCCCGTTCTGTTCTCCAAATGAGTTGCTTTCTTACGAAGAGTCTTAAGTGCAGCAAGATCAAACTTTCCTAGTTTCTGTAATGTAACATGATGTACAACTTAGTACACTAGCTTCATTTCTAAAGTAGTTTGTTTAGAAAACAAACCCCTTCATTTCTGAACACTGTACTGTGTGAAATAACCTAGTTCTGTTCTCCGAATGAGTTGCTTTTTTAAGAAGTATCTTCACTGCAGCAAGATCAAACTTTCCTAGTTTGTGTAATCTAACAAGATGTACAACTTAGTAGATTCACCTCATTTCTAACGTAGTTTGTTTAGAAAACAAACACCTTCATTGCCGAACACAGTACTGTGTGAAATAAGGCCGTTCCTTTCTCTAAATGAGTTGCTTTCTTACGAAGAGTCTTCAGTGCTGCAAGAACAAACTTTCCTAGTTTGTGTAATCTTACAAGATGTACAACTTAGTAGATTCACCTCATTTCTAACGTAGTTTCTTTAGAAAACAAACACCTTCATTGCCGAACACAGTACTGTGTGAAATAAGGCAGTTCTGTTCTCCAAATGAGTTGCTTTCTTTCAAGGAGTCTTAAGTGCAGCAAGATCAAACTTTCCTTGTTTCTGTCATGTAACATGATGTACGACTTAGTAGATTAGCTTCATTTCTAAAGTAGTTTGTTTAGAAAACAAACCCCTTCATTTCGAACACTGTACTGTGTGAAATAAGCTAGTTCTGTTCTCCGAATGAGTTGCTTTTTAAGAAGTATCTTCAGGGCAGCAAGATCAAACTTTCCTAGTTTGTGGAATCTAACAAGATGTACAACTTGGTAGATTCACCTCATTTCTAATGTAGTTTGTTTAGAAAACAAACACCTTCATTGCCGAACACAGTACTGTGTGAAATAAACTAGTTCTGTTCTAAGAATGAGTTCTTTTTTAAGAAGTATCTTCAGTGCAGCAAGATGAAACTATCCTAGTGTGTGTAATCTAACAAGATATACAACTGAGTATATTCACCTCATTTCTAACGTAGTGTCTTTAGAAAACAAACAACTTCATTGCCGAACACAGTACTGTGTCAAATAAGCTAGTTCTGTTCTTGGAATGAGTTGATTTCTTAACAAGAATCTTCAGTGCAGGAAGACCAAACTTTCCTGGTGTGTGTAATCTAACAAGATGTACAACTTAGTAGATTCACCTCATTTCTAACGTAGTTTCTTCAGAAAACAAACACCTTCATTGCCGAACATAGTACTGTGTGAAATAAGCCCGTTATGTTCTCCAAATGAGTTGCTTTCTTACGAAGAGTCTTAAGTGCAGCAAGATCAAACTTTCCTAGTTTCTGTAATGTAACATGATGTACAACTTAGTACACTAGCTTCATTTCTAAAGTAGTTTGTTTAGAAAACAAACCCCTTCATTTCTGAACACTGTACTGTGTGAAATAAGCTAGTTCTGTTCTCCGAATGAGTTGCTTTTTTAAGAAGTATCTTCAGGGCAGCAAGATCAAACTTTCCTAGTTTGTGTAATCTAACAAGATGTACAACTTGGTAGATTCACCTCATTTCTAATGTAGTTTGTTTAGAAAACAAACACCTTCATTGCCGAACACAGTACTGTGTGAAATAAACTAGTTCTGTTCTAAGAATGAGTTCTTTTTTAAGAAGTATCTTCAGTGCAGCAAGATGAAACTATCCTAGTGTGTGTAATCTAACAAGATGTACAACTGAGTATATTCACCTCATTTCTAACGTAGTGTCTTTAGAAAACAAACTTCATTGCCGAACACAGTACTGTGTCAAATAAGCTAGTTCTGTTCTTGGAATGAGTTGATTTCTTAACAAGAATCTTCAGTGCAGGAAGATCAAACTTTCCTGGTTTGTGTAATCTAACAAGATGTACAACTTAGTAGATTCACCTCATTTCTAACGTAGTTTGTTTAGAAAACAAACACCTTCATTTCCCAACACAGTACTGTGTGAAATAAGCTAGTTCTGTTCTCGGAATGAGTTGCTTTTTTAAGAAGTATCTTCAGTGCAGCAAGATGAAACTTTCCTAGTTTGTGTAATCTAACAAGATGTACAACTTAGTAGATTCACCTCATTTCTAACGTAGTTTCTTTAGAAAACAAACACCTTCATTGCCGAACACAGTACTGTGTGAAATAAGGCCATTCCTTTCTCTGAATGAGTTGCTTTCTTACGAAGAGTCTTCAGTGCTGCAAGATCAAACTTACCTTGTTTGTGTAATCTAACAAGATGTACAACTTAGTAGATTCAACTCATTTCTAACGTAGTTTGTTTAGAAAACAAACACCTTCATTACGGAACAAAGTACAGTGTGAAATAAGGCCTTTCTGTTCTCAAAATGAGTTGCTTTATTACGAAGAGTCTTAAGTGCAGCAATATCAAACTTTCCTTGTTTCTGTCATGTAACATGGTGTACGACTTAGTAGATTAGCTTCATTTCTAAAGTAGTTTGTTTAGAAAACAAACCCCTTCATTTCGGAACACTGTACTGTGTGAAATAAGCTAGTTCTCTTCTCCGAATGAGGTGCTTTTTTAAGAAGTATCTTCAGGGCAGCAAGATCAAACTTTCCTAGTTTGTTTAATCTAACAAGATGTACAACTTAGTAGATTCACCTCATTTCTAACGTAGTTTGATTAGAAAACAAACACCTTCATTGCCGAACACAGGACTGTGTGAAATAAGCCAGTTCTGTTCTCGGAATGAGTTGCTTTCTTAACAAGAATCTTCAGTGCAGGAAGATCAAACGTTCCTAGTTTGTGTAATCTAACAAGATGTACAACTTAGTAGATTCACCTCATTTCTAACGTAGTTTGTTTAGAAAACAAACACCTTCATTGCCGAACACAGTACTGTGTGAAATAAGGCCGTTCTGCTCTCTGAATGAGTTGCCTTCTTACGAAGTATCTTCAGTGCAGCAAGATGAAACTTTCCTAGTTTGTGTAATCTAACAACATGTACAACTTAGTAGATTCACCTCATTTCTAACGTAGTTCCTTTAGAAAACAAACACCTTCATTGCAGGACACAGTACTGTGTGAAATAAGGCCGTTCTGTTCTCTGAATGAGTTGCTTTCTTACAAAGAGTCTTCAGTGCAGCAAGATCAAACTTACCTTGTTTGTGTAATCTTACAAGATGTACAACTTAGTAGATTCACCTCATTTCTAACGTAGTTTCTTTAGAAAACAAACACCTTCATTGCCGAACACAGTACTGTGTGAAATAAGGCAGTTCTGTTCTCCAAATGAGTTGCTTTCTTTCAAGGAGTCTTAAGTGCAGCAAGATCAAACTTTCCTTGTTTCTGTCATGTAACATGATGTACGACTTAGTAGATTAGCTTCATTTCTAAAGTAGTTTGTTTAGAAAACAAACCCCTTCATTTCGGAACACTGTACTGTGTGAAATAAGCTAGTTCTGTTCTCCGAATGAGTTGCTTTTTTAAGAAGTATCTTCAGGGCAGCAAGATCAAACTTTCCTAGTTTGTGGAATCTAACAAGATGTACAACTTGGTAGATTCACCTCATTTCTAATGTAGTTTGTTTAGAAAACAAACACCTTCATTGCCGAACACAGTACTGTGTGAAATAAACTAGTTCTGTTCTAAGAATGAGTTCTTTTTTAAGAAGTATCTTCAGTGCAGCAAGATGAAACTATCCTAGTGTGTGTAATCTAACAAGATGTACAACTGAGTATATTCACCTCATTTCTAACGTAGTGTCTTTAGAAAACAAACAACTTCATTGCCGAACACAGTACTGTGTCAAATAAGCTAGTTCTGTTCTTGGAATGAGTTGATTTCTTAACAAGAATCTTCAGTGCAGGAAGACCAAACTTTCTGGTGTGTGTAATCTAACAAGATGTACAACTTAGTAGATTCACCTCATTTCTAACGTAGTTTCTTCAGAAAACAAACACCTTCATTGCGAACATAGTACTGTGTGAAATAAACCCGTTATGTTCTCCAAATGAGTTGCTTTCTTACGAAGAGTCTTAAGTGCAGCAAGATCAAACTTTCCTAGTTTCTGTAATGTAACATGATGTACAACTTAGTACACTAGCTTCATTTCTAAAGTAGTTTGTTTAGAAAACAAACCCCTTCATTTCTGAACACTGTACTGTGTGAAATAAGCTAGTTCTGTTCTCCGAATGAGTTGCTTTTTAAGAAGTATCTTCAGGGCAGCAAGATCAAACTTTCCTAGTTTGTGTAATCTAACAAGATGTACAACTTGGTAGATTCACCTCATTTCTAATGTAGTTTGTTTAGAAAACAAACACCTTCATTGCCGAACACAGTACTGTGTGAAATAAACTAGTTCTGTTCTAAGAATGAGTTCTTTTTTAAGAAGTATCTTCAGTGCAGCAAGATGAAACTATCCTAGTGTGTGTAATCTAACAAGATGTACAACTGAGTATATTCACCTCATTTCTAACGTAGTGTCTTTAGAAAACAAACTTCATTGCGAACACAGTACTGTGTCAAATAAGCTAGTTCTGTTCTTGGAATGAGTTGATTTCTTAACAAGAATCTTCAGTGCAGGAAGATCAAACTTTCCTGGTTTGTGTAATCTAACAAGATGTACAACTTAGTAGATTCACCTCATTTCTAACGTAGTTTGTTTAGAAAACAAACACCTTCATTTCCCAACACAGTACTGTGTGAAATAAGCTAGTTCTGTTCTCGGAATGAGTTGCTTTTTTAAGAAGTATCTTCAGTGCAGCAAGATGAAACTTTCCTAGTTTGTGTAATCTAACAAGATGTACAACTTAGTAGATTCACCTCATTTCTAACGTAGTTTCTTTAGAAAACAAACACCTTCATTGCCGAACACAGTACTGTGTGAAATAAGGCCATTCCTTTCTCTGAATGAGTTGCTTTCTTACGAAGAGTCTTCAGTGCTGCAAGATCAAACTTACCTTGTTTGTGTAATCTAACAAGATGTACAACTTAGTAGATTCAACTCATTTCTAACGTAGTTTGTTTAGAAAACAAACACCTTCATTACGGAACAAAGTACAGTGTGAAATAAGGCCTTTCTGTTCTCAAAATGAGTTGCTTTATTACGAAGAGTCTTAAGTGCAGCAATATCAAACTTTCCTTGTTTCTGTCATGTAACATGGTGTACGACTTAGTAGATTAGCTTCATTTCTAAAGTAGTTTGTTTAGAAAACAAACCCCTTCATTTCGAACACTGTACTGTGTGAAATAAGCTAGTTCTCTTCTCCGAATGAGGTGCTTTTTAAGAAGTATCTTCAGGGCAGCAAGATCAAACTTTCCTAGTTTGTTTAATCTAACAAGATGTACAACTTAGTAGATTCACCTCATTTCTAACGTAGTTTGATTAGAAAAACAAACACCTTCATTGCGAACACAGGACTGTGTGAAATAAGCCAGTTCTGTTCTCGGAATGAGTTGCTTTCTTAACAAGAATCTTCAGTGCAGGAAGATCAAACGTTCCTAGTTTGTGTAATCTAACAAGATGTACAACTTAGTAGATTCACCTCATTTCTAACGTAGTTTGTTTAGAAAACAAACACCTTCATTGCCGAACACAGTACTGTGTGAAATAAGGCCGTTCTGCTCTCTGAATGAGTTGCCTTCTTACGAAGTATCTTCAGTGCAGCAAGATGAAACTTTCCTAGTTTGTGTAATCTAACAACATGTACAACTTAGTAGATTCACCTCATTTCTAACGTAGTTCCTTTAGAAAACAAACACCTTCATTGCAGGACACAGTACTGTGTGAAATAAGGCCGTTCTGTTCTCTGAATGAGTTGCTTTCTTACAAAAGAGTCTTCAGTGCAGCAAGATCAAACTTACCTTGTTTGTGTAATCTAACAAGATGTACAGCGTAGTAGATTCAACTCATTTCTAACGTAGTTTGTTTAGAAAACAAACACTTTCATTAAGGAACAAAGTACAGTGTGAAATAAGCCAGTTCTGTTCTCCGAATGAGTTGCTTTCTTACGAAGAGTCTTAAGGGCAGCAAGATCAAACTTTCCTAGTTGCTGTAATGTAACATGATATACAATTTAGTAGATTAGCTTCATTTCTAAAGTAGTTTGTTTAGAAAACAAACCCCTTCAATTCTGAACATTGTACTGTGTGAAATAAGCTACTTCTGTTCTCGGAATGAGTTGCTTTTTAAAAAGTATCTTCACTGCAGTAAGATGAAACTTTCCTAGTTTGTGTAATCTAACAAGATGTACAACTTAGTAGATTCACCTCATTTCTAACGTAGTTTCCTTAGAAATCAAACACCTTCATTGCCGAACACAGTACTGTGTGAAATAAGGCAGTTCTGTTCTCCAAATGAGTTGCTTTCTTACGAAGAGTCTTATGTGCAGCAAGATCAAACTTTCGTTGTTTCTGTCATGTAACATGATGTACGACTTAGTAGATTAGCTTCATTTCTAAAGTAGTTTGTATAGAAAACAAACACCTTCATTTCGAACACTGTACTGTGTGAAATAAGCTAGTTTCTTTCTCCGAATGAGTTTGCTTTTTTAAGAAGTATCTTCAGGGCAGCAAGATCAAACTTTCCTAGTTTGTGTAATCTAACAAGATGTACAACTTAGTAGATTCACCTAATTTCTAATGTAGTTTGTTTAGAAAACAAACACCTTCATTGCCGAACACAGTACTGTGTGAAATAAACTAGTTCTGTTCTAGGAAGGAGTTGCTTTTTTAAGAAGTATCTTCAGTGCAGCAAGATGAAACTATCCTAGTGTGTGTAATCTAACAAGATGTACAACTTAGGAGATTCACCTCATTTCTAACGTAGTTTGATTAGAAAACAAACACCTTCATTGCCGAACACAGTACTGTGTCAAATAAGCTAGTTCTGTTCTTGGAATGAGTTGATTTCTTAACAAGAATCTTCAGTGCAGGAAGGTCAAACTTTCCTGGTTTGTGTAATCTAACAAGATGTACCACTTAGTAGATTCACCTCATTTCTAACGTAGTTTCTTTAGAAAACTAACACCTTCATTGCCGAACACAGTACTGTGTGAAATAAGGCCGTTCTGTTATCCAATGAGTTGCTTTCTTACGAAGAGTCTTCAGTGCAGCAAGATCAAACTTACCTTGTTTGTGTAATCTAACAAGATGTACAACGTAGTAGATTGAACTCATTTCTAACGTAGTTTGTTTAGAAAACAAACACCTTCATTACGGAACAAAGTACAGTGTGAAATAAGCCAGTTCTGTTCTCCGAATGAGTTGCTTTCTTACGAAGAGTCTTAAGGGCAGCAAGATCAAACTTTCCTAGTTGCTGTAATGTAACATGATGTACAATTTAGTAGATTAGCTTCATTTCTAAAGTAGTTTGTTTAGAAAACAAACCCCTTCAATTCTGAACACTGTACTGTGTGAAATAAGCTAGTTCTGTTCTTGGAATGAGTTGCTTTTTAAAAAGTATCTTCAGTGCAGTAAGATGAAACTTTCCTAGTTTGTGTAATCTAACAAGATGTACAACTTAGTAGATTCACCTCATTTGTAACGTAGTTTGTTTAGAAAACAAACACCTTCATTGCCGAACACAGTACTGTGTGAAATAAGCTCGTTCTGTTCTGTGAATGAGTTGCTTTCTTACGAAGAGTCTTAAGTGCAGCAAGATCAAACTTTCCTAGTTTCTGTAATGTAACATGATGTACAACTTAGTACACTAGCTTCATTTCTAAAGTAGTTTGTTTAGAAAACAAACCCCTTCATTTCTGAACACTGTACAGTGTGAAATAAGCTAGTTCTATTCTCAAAATGAGTTGCTTTTTTAAGAAGTATCTTCACTGCAGCAATATCAAACTTTCCTAGTTTGTGTAATCTAACAAGATGTACAACTTAGTAGATTCACTTCATTTCTAACGTAGTTTGTTTAGAAAACAAACACCTTCATTGCCGAGCACAGGACTGTGTGAAATAAGGTAGTTCTGTTCTCGGAATGAGTTGCTTTCTTAACAAGAATCATCAGTGCAGGAAGATCAAACGTTCCTAGTTTGTGTAATCTAACAAGATGTACAACTTAGTAGATTCACCTCATTTCTAACGTAGTTTGTTTAGAAAACGAACACCTTCATTGCCGAACAGAGTACTGTGTGAAATAAGCCCGTTCTGTTCTCCAAAAGAGTTGCCTTCTTACGAAGAGTCTTAAGTGCAGCAAGATCAAACTTTCCTTGTTTCTGTAATGTAACATGATGTACAACTTAGTAGATTAGCTTCATTTCTAAATTAGTTTTTTTAGAAAACAAACCCCTTCATTTCAGAACACTGTACTGTGTGAAATAAGTTAGTTCTGTTCTCCGAATGAGTTGCTTTTTTAAGAAGTATCTTCCGGGCAGCTAGATCAAACTTTCCTAGTTTGTGTAATCTAACAAGATGTACAACTTAGTAGATTCACCTCACTTCTAACGTAGTTTGTTTAGAAAACAAACACCTTCATTGCCGAACACAGTTCTGTGTGAAATAAGCTAGTTCTGTTCTCCGAATGAGTTGCTTTTTTAAGAAGTATCTTCAGGGCAGCAAGATGAAACTTTCCTAGTTTGTGTAATCTAACAAGATGTACAACTTAGTAGATTCACCTCATTTCTAACGTAGTTTCTTTAGAAAACAAACACCTTCATTGCCGAACACAGTACTGTGTGAAATAAGGCCGTTTTGCTCTCTGAATGAGTTGCTTTCTTACGAAGTATCTTCAGTGCAGCAAGATGAAACTTTCCTAGTTTGTGTAATCTAACAAGGTGTACAACTTAGTAGATTCACCTCATTTCTAAGGTAGTTTCTTTAGAAAACAAACACCTTCATTCCCGAACACAGTACTGTGTGAAATAAGGCCGTTCTGCTCTCTGAATGAGTTGCTTTCTTACGAAGTATCTTCAGTGCGGCAAGATGAAAATTTCCTAGTTTGTGTAATCTAACAACATGTACAACTTAGTAGATTCACCTCATTTCTAACTTAGTTTCTTTAGAAAACAAACACCTTCATTGCCGGACACAGTACTGTGTGATATAAGGCCGTTCTGTTCTCTGAATGATTGCTTTCTTACGAAGAGTCTTCAGTGCAGCAAGATCAAACTTACCTTGTTTGTGTAATCTAACAAGATGTACAACGTAGTAGATTGAACTCATTTCTAACGTAGTTTGTTTAGAAAACAAACACCTTCATTACGGAACAAAGTACAGTGTGAAATAAGCCAGTTCTGTTCTCCGAATGAGTTGCTTTCTTACGAAGAGTCTTAAGGGCAGCAAGATCAAACTTTCCTAGTTGCTGTAATGTAACATGATGTACAATTTAGTAGATTAGCCTCATTTCTAAGGTAGTTTGTTTAGAAAACAAACCCCTTCAATTCTGAACACTGTACTGTGTGAAATAAGCTAGTTCTGTTCTCGGAATGAGTTGCTTTTTAAAAAGTATCTTCAGTGCAGTAAGATGAAACTTTCCTAGTTTGTGTAATCTAACAAGATGTACAACTTAGTAGATTCACCTCATTTCTAACGTAGTTTGTTTAGAAAACAAACACCTTCATTGCCGAACACAGTACTGTGTGAAATAAGCTCGTTCTGTTCTGTGAATGAGTTGCTTTCTTACGAAGAGTCTTAAGTGCAGCAAGATCAAACTTTCCTAGTTTCTGTAACGTAACATGATGTACAACTTAGTACACTAGCTTCATTTCTAAAGTAGTTTGTTTAGAAAACAAACCCCTTCATTTCTGAACACTGTACAGTGTGAAATAAGCTAGTTCTATTCTCAAAATGAGTTGCTTTTTTAAGAAGTATCTTCACTGCAGCAAGATCAAACTTTCCTAGTTTGTGTAATCTAACAAGATGTACAACTTAGTAGATTCACTTCATTTCTAACGTAGTTTGTTTAGAAAACAAACGCCTTCATTGCCGAGCACAGGACTGTGTGAAATAAGGTAGTTCTGTTCTCGGAATGAGTTGCTTTCTTAACAAGAATCTTCAGTGCAGGAAGATTAAACGTTCCTAGTTTGTGTAATCTAACAAGATGTACAACTTAGTAGATTCACCTCATTTCTAACGTAGTTTCTTTAGAAAACAAACACCTTCATTGCCGGACACAGTACTGTGTGAAATAAGGCCGTTCTGTTCTCTGAATGATTGCTTTCTTACGAAGAGTCTTCAGTGCAGCAAGATCAAACTTACCTTGTTTGTGTAATCTAACAAGATGTACAACGTAGTAGATTGAACTCATTTCTAACGTAGTTTGTTTAGAAAACAAACACCTTCATTACGGAACAAAGTACAGTGTGAAATAAGCCAGTTCTGTTCTCCGAATGAGTTGCTTTCTTACGAAGAGTCTTAAGGGCAGCAAGATCAAACTTTCCTAGTTGCTGTAATGTAACATGATGTACAATTTAGTAGATTAGCTTCATTTCTAAAGTAGTTTGTTTAGAAAACAAACCCCTTCAATTCTGAACACTGTACTGTGTGAAATAAGCTAGTTCTGTTCTCGGAATGAGTTGCTTTTTAAAAGTATCTTCAGTGCAGTAAGATGAAACTTTCCTAGTTTGTGTAATCTAACAAGATGTACAACTTAGTAGATTCACCTCATTTGTAACGTAGTTTGTTTAGAAAACAAACACCTTCATTGCCGAACACAGTACTGTGTGAAATAAGCTCGTTCTGTTCTCTGAATGAGTTGCTTTCTTACGTAGAGTCTTAAGTGCAGCAAGATCAAACTTTCCTAGTTTCTGTAATGTAACATGATGTACAACTTAGTACACTAGCTTCATTTCTAAAGTAGTTTGTTTAGAAAACAAACCCCTTCATTTCTGAACACTGTACAGTGTGAAATAAGCTAGTTCTGTTCTCAAAATGAGTTGCTTTTTTAAGAAGTATCTTCACTGCAGCAAGATCAAACTTTCCTAGTTTGTGTAATCTAACAAGATGTACAACTTAGTAGATTCACTTCATTTCTAACGTAGTTTGTTTAGAAAACAAACACCTTCATTGCCGAGCACAGGACTGTGTGAAATAAGCTAGTTCTGTTCTCGGAATGAGTTGCTTTCTTAACAAGAATCTTCAGTGCAGGAAGATCAAACGTTCCTAGTTTGTGTAATCTAACAAGATGTACAACTTAGTAGATTCACCTCATTTCTAACGTAGTTTCTTTAAAAAACAAACACCTTCATTGCCGAACACAGTGCTGTGTGAAATAAGGCCATTCCTTTCTCTGAATGAGTTGCTTTCTTACGAAGAGTCTTCAGTGCTGCAAGAACAAACTTTCCTAGTTTGTGTAATCTAACAAGATGTACAACTTAGTAGATTCACCTCATTTCTAACGTAGTTTCTTTAGAAAACAAACACCTTCATTGCCGAACACAGTACTGTGTGAAATAAGGCCATTCCTTTCTCTGAATGAGTTGCTTTCTTACGAAGAGTCTTCAGTGCTGCAAGATCAAACTTACCTTGTTTGTGTAATCTAACAAGATGTACAACTTAGTAGATTCAACTCATTTCTAACGTAGTTTGTTTAGAAAACAAACACCTTCATTACGGAACAAAGTACAGTGTGAAATAAGGCCTTTCTGTTCTCAAAATGAGTTGCTTTATTACGAAGAGTCTTAAGTGCAGCAAGATCAAACTTTCCTTGTTTCTGTCATGTAACATGGTGTACGACTTAGTAGATTAGCTTCATTTCTAAAGTAGTTTGTTTAGAAAACAAACCCCTGTATTTCGGAACACTGTACTGTGTGAATTAAGCTAGTTCTCTTCTCCGAATGAGGTGCTTTTTTAAGAAGTATCTTCAGGGCAGCAAGATCAAACTTTCCTAGTTTGTTTAATCTAACAAGATGTACAACTTAGTAGATTCACCTCATTTCTAACGTAGTTTGATTAGAAAACAAACACCTTCATTGCCGAACACAGGACTGTGTGAAATAAGCCAGTTCTGTTCTCGGAATGAGTTGCTTTCTTAACAAGAATCTTCAGTGCAGGAAGATCAAACGTTCTAGTTTGTGTAATCTAACAAGATGTACAACTTAGTAGATTCACCTCATTTCTAACGTAGTTTGTTTAGAAAACAAACACCTTCATTGCGAACACAGTACTGTGTGAAATAAGGCCGTTCTGCTCTCTGAATGAGTTGCCTTCTTACGAAGTATCTTCAGTGCAGCAAGATGAAACTTTCTAGTTTGTGTAATCTAACAACATGTACAACTTAGTAGATTCACCTCATTTCTAACGTAGTTCCTTTAGAAAACAAACACCTTCATTGCAGGACACAGTACTGTGTGAAATAAGGCCGTTCTGTTCTCTGAATGAGTTGCTTTCTTACAAAGAGTCTTCAGTGCAGCAAGATCAAACTTACCTTGTTTGTGTAATCTAACAAGATGTACAACGTAGTAGATTCAACTCATTTCTAACGTAGTTTGTTTAGAAAACAAACACTTTCATTAAGGAACAAAGTACAGTGTGAAATAAGCCAGTTCTGTTCTCCGAATGAGTTGCTTTCTTACGAAGAGTCTTAAGGGCAGCAAGATCAAACTTTCCTAGTTGCTGTAATGTAACATGATGTACAATTTAGTAGATTAGCTTCATTTCTAAAGTAGTTTGTTTAGAAAACAAACCCCTTCAATTCTGAACATTGTACTGTGTGAAATAAGCTACTTCTGTTCTCGGAATGAGTTGCTTTTTAAAAAAAGTATCTTCAGTGCAGTAAGATGAAACTTTCCTAGTTTGTGTAATCTAACAAGATGTACAACTTAGTAGATTCACCTCATTTCTAACGTAGTTTCTTTAGAAATCAAACACCTTCATTGCCGAACACAGTACTGTGTGAAATAAGGCAGTTCTGTTCTCCAAATGAGTTGCTTTCTTACGAAGAGTCTTATGTGCAGCAAGATCAAACTTTCCTTGTTTCTGTCATGTAACATGATGTACGACTTGGTAGATTAGCTTCATTTCTAAAGTAGTTTGTATAGAAAACAAACACCTTCATTTCGAACACTGTACTGTGTGAAATAAGCTAGTTCTATTCTCCGAATGAGTTGCTTTTTTTTTAAGAAGTATCTTCAGGGCAGCAAGATCAAACTTTCCTAGTTTGTGTAATCTAACAAGATGTACAACTTAGTAGATTCACCTCATTTCTAATGTAGTTTGTTTATAAAACAAACACCTTCATTGCCGAACACAGTACTGTGTGAAATAAACTAGTTCTGTTCTAAGAATGAGTTCTTTTTTTAAGAAGTATCTTCAGTGCAGCAAGATGAAACTATCTTAGTGTGTGTAATCTAACAAGATGTACAACTTAGGAGATTCACCTCATTTCTAACGTAGTTTCTTTAGAAAACAAACACCTTCATTGCCGAACACAGTACTGTGTCAAATAAGCTAGTTCTGTTCTTGGAATGAGTTGATTTCTTAACAAGAATCTTCAGTGCAGGAAGGTCAAACTTTCCTGGTTTGTGTAATCTAACAAGATGTACCACTTAGTAGATTCACCTCATTTCTAACGTAGTTTCTTTTAGAAAACAAACACCTTCATTGCCAAACACAGTACTGTGTGAAATAAGGCCATTCCTTTCTCTGAATGAGTTGCTTTCTTACGAAGAGTCTTCAGTGCAGGAAGATCAAACTTACCTTGTTTGTGTAATCTCACAAGATGTACAACTTAGTAGATTCAACTCATTTCTAACGTAGTTTGTTTAGAAAACAAACACCTTCCTTACGGAACAAAGTACAGTGTGAAATAAGGCCGTTCCTTTCTCTGAATGAGTTGCTTTCTTTTAAGAGTCTTCAGTGCTGCAAGAACAAACTTTCCTAGTTTGTGTAATCTAACAAGATGTTCAACTTAGTAGATTCACCTCATTTCTAACGTAGTTTCTTTAGAAAACTAACACCTTCATTGCCGAACACTGTACTGTGTGAAATAAGGCCGTTCTGTTATCCAATGAGTTGCTTTCTTACGAAGAGTCTTAAGTGCAGCAAGATCAAACTTTCCTTGTTTCTGTCATGTAACATGATGTACGACTTAGTAGATTAGCTTCATTTCTAAAGTAGTTTGTTTAGAAAACAAACCCCTTCTTTTCGGAACACTGTACTGTGTGAAATAAGCTAGTTCTGTTCTCTGAATGAGTTGCTTTTTTAAGAAGTATCTTCAGGTCAGCAAGATCAAACTTTCCTAGTTTGTGTAATCTAACAAGATGTACAACTTAGTAGATTCACCTCATTTCTAACGTAGTTGGTTTAGAAAACAAACACCTTCATTGCCGAACACAGTACTGTGTGAAATAAGGCCATTCCTTTCTCTGAATGAGTTGCTTTCTTACGAAGAGTCTTCAGTGCTGCAAGAACAAACTTTCCTAGTTTGTGTAATCTTACAAGATGTACAACTTAGTAGATTCACCTCATTTCTAACGTAGTTTCTTTAGAAAACAAACACCTTCATTGCCGAACACAGTACTGTGTGAAATAAGGCCATTCCTTTCTCTGAATGAGTTGCTTTCTTACGAAGAGTCTTCAGTGCTGCAAGATCAAACTTACCTTGTTTGTGTAATCTAACAAGATGTACAACTTAGTAGATTCAACTCATTTCTAACGTAGTTTGTTTAGAAAACAAACACCTTCATTACGGAACAAAGTACAGTGTGAAATAAGGCCTTTCTGTTCTCAAAATGAGTTGCTTTATTACGAAGAGTCTTAAGTGCAGCAAGATCAAACTTTCCTTGTTTCTGTCATGTAACATGGTGTACGACTTAGTAGATTAGCTTCATTTCTAAAGTAGTTTGTTTAGAAAACAAACCCTTTATTTCGAACACTGTACTGTGTGAATTAAGCTAGTTCTCTTCTCCGAATGAGGTGCTTTTTTAAGAAGTATCTTCAGGGCAGCAAGATCAAACTTTCCTAGTTTGTTTAATCTAACAAGATGTACAACTTAGTAGATTCACCTCATTTCTAACGTAGTTTGATTAGAAAACAAACACCTTCATTGCGAACACAGGACTGTGTGAAATAAGCCAGTTCTGTTCTCGGAATGAGTTGCTTTCTTAACAAGAATCTTCAGTGCAGGAAGATCAAACGTTCCTAGTTTGTGTAATCTAACAAGATGTACAACTTAGTAGATTCACCTCATTTCTAACGTAGTTTGTTTAGAAAACAAACACCTTCATTGCCGAACACAGTACTGTGTGAAATAAGGCCGTTCTGCTCTCTGAATGAGTTGCCTTCTTACGAAGTATCTTCAGTGCAGCAAGATGAAACTTTCCTAGTTTGTGTAATCTAACAACATGTACAACTTAGTAGATTCACCTCATTTCTAACGTAGTTCCTTTAGAAAACAAACACCTTCATTGCAGGACACAGTACTGTGTGAAATAAGGCCGTTCTGTTCTCTGAATGAGTTGCTTTCTTACAAAGAGTCTTCAGTGCAGCAAGATCAAACTTACCTTGTTTGTGTAATCTAACAAGATGTACAACGTAGTAGATTCAACTCATTTCTAACGTAGTTTGTTTAGAAAACAAACACTTTCATTAAGGAACAAAGTACAGTGTGAAATAAGCCAGTTCTGTTCTCCGAATGAGTTGCTTTCTTACGAAGAGTCTTAAGGGCAGCAAGATCAAACTTTCCTAGTTGCTGTAATGTAACATGATGTACAATTTAGTAGATTAGCTTCATTTCTAAAGTAGTTTGTTTAGAAAACAAACCCCTTCAATTCTGAACATTGTACTGTGTGAAATAAGCTACTTCTGTTCTCGGAATGAGTTGCTTTTTAAAAAGTATCTTCAGTGCAGTAAGATGAAACTTTCCTAGTTTGTGTAATCTAACAAGATGTACAACTTAGTAGATTCACCTCATTTCTAACGTAGTTTCTTTAGAAATCAAACACCTTCATTGCCGAACACAGTACTGTGTGAAATAAGGCAGTTCTGTTCTCCAAATGAGTTGCTTTCTTACGAAGAGTCTTATGTGCAGCAAGATCAAACTTTCCTTGTTTCTGTCATGTAACATGATGTACGACTTAGTAGATTAGCTTCATTTCTAAAGTAGTTTGTATAGAAAACAAACACCTTCATTTCGGAACACTGTACTGTGTGAAATAAGCTAGTTCTATTCTCCGAATGAGTTGCTTTTTTAAGAAGTATCTTCAGGGCAGCAAGATCAAACTTTCCTAGTTTGTGTAATCTAACAAGATGTACAACTTAGTAGATTCACCTAATTTCTAATGTAGTTTGTTTATAAAACAAACACCTTCATTGCCGAACACAGTACTGTGTGAAATAAACTAGTTCTGTTCTAAGAATGAGTTCTTTTTTAAGAAGTATCTTCAGTGCAGCAAGATGAAACTATCTTAGTGTGTGTAATCTAACAAGATGTACAACTTAGGAGATTCACCTCATTTCTAACGTAGTTTCTTTAGAAAACAAACACCTTCATTGCCGAACACAGTACTGTGTCAAATAAGCTAGTTCTGTTCTTGGAATGAGTTGATTTCTTAACAAGAATCTTCAGTGCAGGAAGGTCAAACTTTCCTGGTTTGTGTAATCTAACAAGATGTACCACTTAGTAGATTCACCTCATTTCTAACGTAGTTTCTTTCGAAAACAAACACCTTCATTGCCAAACACAGTACTGTGTGAAATAAGGCCATTCCTTTCTCTGAATGAGTTGCTTTCTTACGAAGAGTCTTCAGTGCAGGAAGATCAAACTTACCTTGTTTGCGTAATCTCACAAGATGTACAACTTAGTAGATTCAACTCATTTCTAACGTAGTTTGTTTAGAAAACAAACACCTTCCTTACGGAACAAAGTACAGTGTGAAATAAGGCCGTTCCTTTCTCTGAATGAGTTGCTTTCTTACGAAGAGTCTTCAGTGCTGCAAGAACAAACTTTCCTAGTTTGTGTAATCTAACAAGATGTTCAACTTAGTAGATTCACCTCATTTCTAACGTAGTTTCTTTAGAAAACTAACACCTTCATTGCCGAACACAGTACTGTGTGAAATAAGGCCGTTCTGTTATCAATGAGTTGCTTTTTTACGAAGAGTCTTAAGTGCAGCAAGATCAAACTTTCCTTGTTTCTGTCATGTAACATGATGTACGACTTAGTAGATTAGCTTCATTTCTAAAGTAGTTTGTTTAGAAAACAAACCCCTTCTTTTCGGAACACTGTACTGTGTGAAATAAGCTAGTTCTGTTCTCTGAATGAGTTGCTTTTTTAAGAAGTATCTTCAGGTCAGCAAGATCAAACTTTCCTAGTTTGTGTAATCTAACAAGATGTACAACTTAGTAGATTCACCTCCTTTCTAACGTAGTTGGTTTAGAAAACAAACACCTTCATTGCCGAACACAGTACTGTGTGAAATAAGGCCGTTCTGCTCTCTGAATGAGTTGCTTTCGTACGAAGTATCTTCAGTGCGGCAAGATGAAACTTTCCTAGTTTGTGTAATCTAACAACATGTACAACTTAGTAGATTCACCTCATTTCTAACGTAGTTTCTTTAGAAAACAAACACCTTCATTGCCGGACACAGTACTGTGTGATATAAGGCCGTTCTGTTCTCTGAATGATTGCTTTCTTACGAAGAGTCTTCAGTGCAGCAAGATCAAACTTACCTTGTTTGTGTAATCTAACAAGATGTACAACGTAGTAGATTGAACTCATTTCTAACGTAGTTTGTTTAGAAAACAAACACCTTCATTACGGAACAAAGTACAGTGTGAAATAAGCCAGTTCTGTTCTCCGAATGAGTTGCTTTCTTTAAGAGTCTTAAGGGCAGCAAGATCAAACTTTCCTAGTTGCTGTAATGTAACATGATGTACAATTTAGTAGATTAGCTTCATTTCTAAAGTAGTTTGTTTAGAAAACAAACCCCTTCAATTCTGAACACTGTACTGTGTGAAATAATCTAGTTCTGTTCTCGGAATGAGTTGCTTTTTTAAGAAGTATCTTCAATGCAGCAAGATGAAACTTTCCTAGTTTGTGTAATCTAACAAGATGTACAACTTAGTAGATTCACCTCATTTCTAACGTAGTTTCTTTAGAAAACAAACACCCTCATTGCCGAACACAGTACTGTGTGAAATAAGCCCGTTCTGTTCTCTGAATGAGTTGCTTTCTTACGAAGAGTCTTAAGTGCAGCAAGATCAAACTTTCCTAGTTGCTGTAATGTAACATGATGTACAACTTAGTACATTAGCTTCATTTCTAAAGTAGTTTGTTTAGAAAACAAACCCCTTCATTTTCGAACACTGTACTGTGTGAAGTAAGCTAGTTCTGTTCTCCGAATGAGTTGCTTTTTTAAGAAGTATCTTCAGGGCAGCAAGATCAAACTTTCCTAGTTTGTGTAATCTAACAAGATGTACAACTTAGTAGATTCACCTCATTTCTAATGTAGTTTGTTTAGAAAACAAACATCTTCATTGTTTCTTTCGAACACAGTACTGTGTGAAATAAGCTAGTTGTGTTCTTGGAATGAATTGATTTCTTAACAAGAATCTTCAGTGCAGGAAGATCAAAC
Organism: Orientallactaga sibirica; assembly: GCA_036365145.1. NCBI lineage: Eukaryota > Metazoa > Chordata > Mammalia > Rodentia > Dipodidae > Orientallactaga > Orientallactaga sibirica. The sequence continues at coordinate 70,579 of JAEOAD010001896.1, forward strand.
TTTCCTGGTTTGTGTAATCTAACAAGATGTACAACTTAGTAGATTCACCTCATTTCTAAGGTAGTTTGTTTAGAAAACAAACACCTACATTGCCGAACACAGTACTGTGTGAAATAAGCTAGTTCTGTTCTCGGAATGAGTTGCTTTTTAAGAAGTACCTTCAGTGCAGCAAGGTGAAACTTTGCTAGTTTGTGTAATCTAACAAGATGTACAACTTAGTAGATTTACCTCATTTCTAACGTACTTTCTTTAGAAAACAAACACCTTCATTGCGAACACAGTACTGTGTGAAATAAGGCCATTCCTTTCTCTGAATGAGTTGCTTTCTTACAAAGAGTCTTCAGTGCAGCAAGATCAAACTTACCTTGTTTGTGTAATCTAACAAGATGTACAACTTAGTAGATTCAACTCATTTCTAACGTAGTTATTTTAGAAAACAAACACCTTCATTACGAACAAAGTACAGTGTGAAATGAGGCCGTTCTGTTCTCCAAATGAGTTGCTTTCTTACGAAGAGTCTTAAGTGCAGCAAGATCAAACTTTCCTTGTTTCTGTCATGTAACATGATGTACGACTTAGTAGATTAGCTTCATTTCTCAAGTAGTTTGTTTTAGAAAACAAACCCCTTCATTTGGAACTCTGTACTGTGTAAAATAAGCTAGTTCTGTTCTCTGAATGAGTTGCTTTTTTAGAAGTATCTTCAGGGCAGCAAGATCAAACTTTCCTAGTTTGTGTAATCTAACAAGATGTACAACATAGTAGATTCACCTCATTTCTAACGTAGTTTGATTAGAAAACACACACCTTCATTGCCGAACACAGGACTGTATGAAATAAGCCAGTTCTGTTCTCGGAATGAGTTGCTTTCTTAACAAGAATCTTCAGTGCAGGAAGATCAAACCTTCCTAGTTTGTGTAATCTAACAAGATGTACAACTTAGTAGATTCACCTCATTTCTAACGTAGTTTGTTTAGAAAACAAACACCTTCATTGCCGAACACAGTACTGTGTGAAATAAGGCCGTTCCTTTCTCTGAATGAGTTGCTTTCTTACGAAGAGTCTTCAGTGCTGCAAGAACAAACTTTCCTAGTTTGTGTAATCTAACAAGATGTACAACTTAGTAGATTCACCTCATTTCTAACGTAGTTTCTTGAGAAACCAAACACCTTAATTGCCGAACACAGTACTGTGTGAAATAAACTAGTTCTGTTCTAGGAAGGAGTTGCTTTTTTAAGAAGTATCTTCAGTGCAGCAAGATGAAACTATCCTAGTGTGTGTAATCTAACAAGATGTACAACTTAGTAGATTCACCTCATTTCTAAGGTAGTTTGTTTAGAAAACAAACACCTACATTGCCGAACACAGTACTGTGTGAAATAAGCTAGTTCTGTTCTCGGAATGAGTTGCTTTTTTAAGACGTATCTTCAGTGCAGCAAGGTGAAACTTTCCTAGTTTGTGTAATCTAACAAGATGTACAACTTAGTAGATTTACCTCATTTCTAACGTACTTTCTTTAGAAAACAAACACCTTCATTGCCGAACACAGTACTGTGTGAAATAAGGCCATTCCTTTCTCTGAATGAATTGCTTTCTTACGAAGAGTCTTCAGTGCAGCAAGATCAAACTTACCTTGTTTGTGTAATCTAACAAGATGTACAACTTAGTAGATTCAACTCATTTCTAACGTAGTTTGTTTAGAAAACAAACACCTTCATTACGGAACAAAGTACAGTGTGAAATAAGGCCGTTCTGTTGTCCAAATGAGTTGCTTTCTTACGAAGAGTCTTAAGTGCAGCAAGATCAAACTTTCCTTGTTTCTGTCATGTAACATGATGTACGACTTAGTAGATTAGCTTCATTTCTAAAGTAGTTTGTTTAGAAAACAAACCCCTTCATTTCGGAACACTGTACTGTGTGAAATAAGCTAGTTCTGTTCTCCGAATGAGTTGCTTTTTTAAGAAGTATCTTCAGGGCAGCAAGATCAAACTTTCCTAGTTTGTGTAATCTAACAAGATGTACAACATAGTAGATTCACCTCATTTCTAACGTAGTTTGATTAGAAAACAAACACCTTCAATGCCGAACACAGGACTGTGTGAAATAAGCCAGGTCTGTTCTCAGAATGAGTTGCTTTCTTAACAAGAATCTTCAGTGCTGGAAGATCAAACGTTCCTAGTTTGTGCAATCTAACAAGATGTACAACTTAGTAGATTCACCTCATTTCTAACGTAGTTTGTTTAGAAAACAAACACCTTCATTGCCGAACACAGTACTGTGTGAAATAAGGCCGTTCCTTTCTCTGAATGAGTTGCTTTCTTGAAGAGTCTTAAGTGCAGCAAGATCAAACTTTCCTTGTTTCTGTCATGTAACATGATGTACAACTTAGTACACTGGCTTCATTTCTAAAGTAGTTTGTTTAGAAAACAAACCCCTTCATTCGGAACACTGTACTGTGTGAAATAAGCTAGTTCTGTTCTCTGAATGAGTTGCTTTTTAAGAAGTATCTTCAGGGCAGCAAGATCAAACTTTCCTAGTTTGTGTAATCTAACAAGATGTACAACTTAGTAGATTCACCTCATTTCTAACGTAGTTTGTTTAGAAAACAAACACCTTTATTGCCGAACACAGTACTGTGTGAAATAAGCTAGTTCTGTTCTCGGAATGAGTTGCTTTTTTAAGAAGTATCTTCAGTGCAGCAAGATGAAACTTTCCTAGTTTGTGTAATCTAACAAGATGTACAACTTAGTAGATTCACCTCATTTCTAACGTACTTTCTTTAGAAAACAAACTCCTTCATTGCCGAACACAGTACTGTGTGAAATAAGGCCGTTCTGCTCTCTGAATGAGTTGCTTTCTTACGAAGTATCTTCAGTGCAGCAAGATGAAACTTTCCTAGTTTGTGTAATCTAACAACATGTACAACTTAGTAGATTCACCTCATTTCTATCGTAGTTTCTTTAGAAAACAAACACCTTCATTGCCGGACACAGTACTGTGTGAAATAAGGCCGTTCTGTTCTCTGAATGAGTTGCTTTCTTACGAAGAGTCTTCAGTGCAGCAAGATCAAACTTACCTTGTTTGTGTAATCTAACAAGATGTACAACGTAGTAGATTCAACTCATTTCTAACGTAGTTTGTTTAGAAAACAAACACCTTCATTCTGGAACAAAGTACAGTGTGAAATAAGCCAGTTCTGTTCTCCGAATGAGTTGCTTTCTTTACGAAGAGTCTTAAGGGCAGCAAGATCGAACTTTCCTAGTTGCTGTAATGTAACATGATGTACAATTTAGTAAATTAGCTTCATTTCTAACGTAGTTTGTTTAGAAAACAAACCCCTTCAATTCTGAACACTGTACTGTGTGAAATAATCTAGTTCTGTTCTCGGAATGAGTTGCTTTTTTAAGAAGTATCTTCAATGCAGCAAGATGAAACTTTCCTAGTTTGTGTAATCTAACAAGATGTACAACTTAGTAGATTCACCTCATTTCTAACGTAGTTTCTTTAGAAAACAAACACCCTCATTGCCGAACACAGTACTGTGTGAAATAAGCCCGTTCTGTTCTCTGAATGAGTTGCTTTCTTACGAAGAGTCTTAAGTGCAGCAAGATCAAACTTTCCTAGTTTCTGTAATGTAACATGATGTACAACTTAGTACACTAGCTTCATTTCTAAAGTAGTTTGTTTAGAAAAAAAACCCCTTCATTTCTGAACACTGTACAGTGTGAAATAAGCTAGTTCTGTTCTCAAAATAAGTTGCTTTTTTAAGAAGTATCTTCACTGCAGCAAGATCAAACTTTCCTAGTTTGTGTAATCTAACAAGATGTACAACTTAGTAGATTCACTTCATTTCTAACGTAGTTTGTTTAGAAAACAAACACCTTCATTGCCGAGCACAGGACTGTGTGAAATAAGCTAGTTCTGTTCTTGGAATGAGTTGATTTCTTAACAAGAATCTTCAGTGCAGGAAGGTCAAACTTTCCTGGTTTGTGTAATCTAACAAGATGTACCACTTAGTAGATTCACCTCATTTCTAACGTAGTTTCTTTCGAAAACAAACACCTTCATTGCCAAACACAGTACTGTGTGAAATAAGGCCATTCCTTTCTCTGAATGAGTTGCTTTCTTACGAAGAGTCTTCAGTGCAGGAAGATCAAACTTACCTTGTTTGTGTAATCTAACAAGATGTACAACTTAGTAGATTCAACTCATTTCTAACGTAGTTTGTTTAGAAAACAAACACCTTCATTACGGAACAAAGTACAGTGTGAAATAAGGCCGTTCCTTTCTCTGAATGAGTTGCTTTCTTACGAAGAGTCTTCAGTGCTGCAAGAACAAACTTTCCTAGTTTGTGTAATCTAACAAGATGTTCAACTTAGTAGATTCACCTCATTTCTAACGTAGTTTCTTTAGAAAACTAACACCTTCATTGCCGAACACAGTACTGTGTGAAATAAGGCCGTTCTGTTATCCAATGAGTTGCTTTCTTACGAAGAGTCTTAAGTGCAGCAAGATCAAACTTTCCTTGTTTCTGTCATGTAACATGATGTACGACTTAGTAGATTAGCTTCATTTCTAAAGTAGTTTGTTTAGAAAACAAACCCCTTCTTTTCGGAACACTGTACTGTGTGAAATAAGCTAGTTCTGTTCTCTGAATGAGTTGCTTTTTGAAGAAGTATCTTCAGGTCAGCAAGATCAAACTTTCCTAGTTTGTGTAATCTAACAAGATGTACAACTTAGTAGATTCACCTCATTTCTAACGTAGTTGGTTTAGAAAACAAACACCTTCATTGCCGAACACAGTACTGTGTGAAATAAGGCTGTTCTGCTCTCTGAATGAGTTGCTTTCGTACGAAGTATCTTCAGTGCGGCAAGATGAAACTTTCCTAGTTTGTGTAATCTAACAACATGTACAACTTAGTAGATTCACCTCATTTCTAACGTAGTTTCTTTAGAAAACAAACACCTTCATTGCCGGACACAGTACTGTGTGATATAAGGCCGTTTTGTTCTCTGAATGATTGCTTTCTTACGAAGAGTCTTCAGTGCAGCAAGATCAAACTTACCTTGTTTGTGTAATCTAACAAGATGTACAACGTAGTAGATTGAACTCATTTCTAACGTAGTTTGTTTAGAAAACAAACACCTTCATTCTGGAACAAAGTACAGTGTGAAATAAGCCAGTTCTGTTCTCCGAATGAGTTGCTTTCTTACGAAGAGTCTTAAGGGCAGCAAGATCGAACTTTCCTAGTTGCTGTAATGTAACATGATGTACAATTTAGTAGATTAGCTTCATTTCTAAAGTAGTTTGTTTAGAAAACAAACCCCTTCAATTCTGAACACTGTACTGTGTGAAATAATCTAGTTCTGTTCTCGGAATGAGTTGCTTTTTTAAGAAGTATCTTCAATGCAGCAAGATGAAACTTTCCTAGTTTGTGTAATCTAACAAGATGTACAACTTAGTAGATTCACCTCATTTCTAACGTAGTTTCTTTAGAAAACAAACACCCTCATTGCCGAACACAGTACTGTGTGAAATAAGCCCGTTCTGTTCTCTGAATGAGTTGCTTTCTTACGAAGAGTCTTAAGTGCAGCAAGATCAAACTTTCCTAGTTTCTGTAATGTAACATGATGTACAACTTAGTACACTAGCTTCATTTCTAAAGTAGTTTGTTTAGAAAACAAACCCCTTCATTTCGGAACACTGTACTGTGTGAAGTAAGCTAGTTCTGTTCTCCGAATGAGTTGCTTTTTTAAGAAGTATCTTCAGGGCAGCAAGATCAAACTTTCCTAGTTTGTGTAATCTAACAAGATGTACAACTTAGTAGATTCACCTCATTTCTAATGTAGTTTGTTTAGAAAACAAACATCTTCATTGTCGAACACAGTACTGTGTGAAATAAGCTGGTTGTGTTCTTGGAATGAATTGATTTCTTAACAAGAATCTTCAGTGCAGGAAGATCAAACTTTCCTGGTTTGTGTAATCTAACAAGATGTACAACTTAGTAGATTCACCTCATTTCTAAGGTAGTTTGTTTAGAAAACAAACACCTACATTGCCGAACACAGTACTGTGTGAAATAAGCTAGTTCTGTTCTCGGAATGAGTTGCTTTTTTAAGAAGTACCTTCAGTGCAGCAAGGTGAAACTTTGCTAGTTTGTGTAATCTAACAAGATGTACAACTTAGTAGATTTACCTCATTTCTAACGTACTTTCTTTAGAAAACAAACACCTTCATTGCCGAACACAGTACTGTGTGAAATAAGGCCATTCCTTTCTCTGAATGAGTTGCTTTCTTACGAAGAGTCTTCAGTGCAGCAAGATCAAACTTACCTTGTTTGTGTAATCTAACAAGATGTACAACTTAGTAGATTCAACTCATTTCTAACGTAGTTATTTTAGAAAACAAACACCTTCATTACGGAACAAAGTACAGTGTGAAATGAGGCCGTTCTGTTCTCCAAATGAGTTGCTTTCTTACGAAGAGTCTTAAGTGCAGCAAGATCAAACTTTCCTTGTTTCTGTCATGTAACATGATGTACGACTTAGTAGATTAGCTTCATTTCTCAAGTAGTTTCTTTAGAAAACAAACCCCTTCATTTTGAACTCTGTACTGTGTGAAATAAGCTAGTTCTGTTCTCCGAATGAGTTGCTTTTTTAAGAAGTATCTTCAGGGCAGCAAGATCAAACTTTCCTAGTTTGTGTAATCTAACAAGATGTACAACATAGTAGATTCACCTCATTTCTAACGTAGTTTGATTAGAAAACACACACCTTCATTGCCGAACACAGGACTGTATGAAATAAGCCAGTTCTGTTCTCGGAATGAGTTGCTTTCTTAACAAGAATCTTCAGTGCAGGAAGATCAAACCTTCCTAGTTTGTGTAATCTAACAAGATGTACAACTTAGTAGATTCACCTCATTTCTAACGTAGTTTGTTTAGAAAACAAACACCTTCATTGCCGAACACAGTACTGTGTGAAATAAGGCCGTTCCTTTCTCTGAATGAGTTGCTTTCTTACGAAGAGTCTTCAGTGCTGCAAGAACAAACTTTCCTAGTTTGTGTAATCTAACAAGATGTACAACTTAGTAGATTCACCTCATTTCTAACGTAGTTTCTTGAGAAACCAAACACCTTAATTTGCGAACACAGTACTGTGTGAAATAAACTAGTTCTGTTCTAGGAAGGAGTTGCTTTTTTAAGAAGTATCTTCAGTGCAGCAAGATGAAACTATCCTAGTGTGTGTAATCTAACAAGATGTACAACTTAGTAGATTCACCTCATTTCTAAGGTAGTTTGTTTAGAAAACAAACACCTACATTGCCGAACACAGTACTGTGTGAAATAAGCTAGTTCTGTTCTCGGAATGAGTTGCTTTTTTAAGAAGTATCTTCAGTGCAGCAAGGTGAAACTTTCCTAGTTTGTGTAATCTAACAAGATGTACAACTTAGTAGATTCAACTCATTTCTAACGTACTTTCTTTAGAAAACAAACACCTTCATTGCCGAACACAGTACTGTGTGAAAAAAGGCCATTCCTTTCTCTGAATGAATTGCTTTCTTACGAAGAGTCTTCAGTGCAGCAAGATCAAACTTACCTTGTTTGTGTAATCTAACAAGATGTACAACTTAGTAGATTCAACTCATTTCTAACGTAGTTTGTTTAGAAAACAAACACCTTCATTACGGAACAAAGTACAGTGTGAAATAAGGCCGTTCTGTTGTCCAAATGAGTTGCTTTCTTACGAAGAGTCTTAAGTGCAGCAAGATCAAACTTTCCTTGTTTCTGTCATGTAACATGATGTACGACTTAGTAGATTAGCTTCATTTCTAAAGTAGTTTGTTTAGAAAACAAACCCCTTCAATTTCGAACACTGTACTGTGTGAAATAAGCTAGTTCTGTTCTCCGAATGAGTTGCTTTTTTAAGAAGTATCTTCAGGGCAGCAAGATCAAACTTTCCTAGTTTGTGTAATCTAACAAGATGTACAACATAGTAGATTCACCTCATTTCTAACGTAGTTTGATTAGAAAACAAACACCTTCAATGCCGAACACAGGACTGTGTGAAATAAGCCAGTTCTGTTCTCAGAATGAGTTGCTTTCTTAACAAGAATCTTCAGTGCTGGAAGATCAAACGTTCCTAGTTTGTGCAATCTAACAAGATGTACAACTTAGTAGATTCACCTCATTTCTAACGTAGTTTGTTTAGAAAACAAACACCTTCATTGCCGAACACAGTACTGTGTGAAATAAGGCCGTTCCTTTCTCTGAATGAGTTGCTTTTCGTCTGAAGAGTCTTAAGTGCAGCAAGATCAAACTTTCCTTGTTTCTGTCATGTAACATGATGTACAACTTAGTACACTGGCTTCATTTCTAAAGTAGTTTGTTTAGAAAACAAACCACTTCATTTCGGAACACTGTACTGTGTGAAATAAGCTAGTTCTGTTCTCTGAATGAGTTGCTTTTTTAAGAAGTATCTTCAGGGCAGCAAGATCAAACTTTCCTAGTTTGTGTAATCTAACAAGATGTACAACTTAGTAGATTCACCTCATTTCTAACGTAGTTTGTTTAGAAAACAAACACCTTTATTGCCGAACACAGTACTGTGTGAAATAAGCTAGTTCTGTTCTCGGAATGAGTTGCTTTTTAAGAAGTATCTTCAGTGCAGCAAGATGAAACTTTCCTAGTTTGTGTAATCTAACAAGATGTACAACTTAGTAGATTCACCTCATTTCTAACGTACTTTCTTTAGAAAAACAAACTCCTTCATTTCGAACACAGTACTGTGTGAAATAAGGCCGTTCTGCTCTCTGAATGAGTTGCTTTCTTACGAAGTATCTTCAGTGCAGCAAGATGAAACTTTCCTAGTTTGTGTAATCTAACAACATGTACAACTTAGTAGATTCACCTCATTTCTATCGTAGTTTCTTTAGAAAACAAACACCTTCATTGCCGGACACAGTACTGTGTGAAATAAGGCCGTTCTGTTCTCTGAATGAGTTGCTTTCTTACGAAGAGTCTTCAGTGCAGCAAGATCAAACTTACCTTGTTTGTGTAATCTAACAAGATGTACAACGTAGTAGATTCAACTCATTTCTAACGTAGTTTGTTTAGAAAACAAACACCTTCATTACGGAACAAAGTACAGTGTGAAATAAGCCAGTTCTGTTCTCCGAATGAGTTGCTTTCTTACGAAGAGTCTTAAGGGCAGCAAGATCGAACTTTCCTAGTTGCTGTAATGTAACATGATGTACAATTTAGTAGATTAGCTTCATTTCTAAAGTAGTTTGTTTAGAAAACAAACCCCTTCAATTCTGAACACTGTACTGTGTGAAATAATCTAGTTCTGTTCTCGGAATGAGTTGCTTTTTTAAGAAGTATCTTCAATGCAGCAAGATGAAACTTTCCTAGTTTGTGTAATCTAACAAGATGTACAACTTAGTAGATTCACCTCATTTCTAACGTAGTTTCTTTAGAAAACAAACACCCTCATTGCCGAACACAGTACTGTGTGAAATAAGCCCGTTCTGTTCTCTGAATGAGTTGCTTTCTTACGAAGAGTCTTAAGTGCAGCAAGATCAAACTTTCCTAGTTTCTGTAATGTAACATGATGTACAACTTAGTACACTAGCTTCATTTCTAAAGTAGTTTGTTTAGAAAACAAACCCCTTCATTTCGGAACACTGTACTGTGTGAAGTAAGCTAGTTCTGTTCTCCGAATGAGTTGCTTTTTAAGAAGTATCTTCAGGGCAGCAAGATCAAACTTTCCTAGTTTGTGTAATCTAACAAGATGTACAACTTAGTAGATTCACCTCATTTCTAATGTAGTTTGTTTAGAAAACAAACATCTTCATTGTCGAACACAGTACTGTGTGAAATAAGCTGGTTGTGTTCTTGGAATGAATTGATTTCTTAACAAGAATCTTCAGTGCAGGAAGATCAAACTTTCCTGGTTTGTGTAATCTAACAAGATGTACAACTTAGTAGATTCACCTCATTTCTAAGGTAGTTTGTTTAGACAACAAACACCTACATTGCCGAACACAGTACTGTGTGAAATAAGCTAGTTCTGTTCTCGGAATGAGTTGCTTTTTTAAGAAGTACCTTCAGTGCAGCAAGGTGAAACTTTGCTAGTTTGTGTAATCTAACAAGATGTACAACTTAGTAGATTTACCTCATTTCTAACGTACTTTCTTTAGAAAACAAACACCTTCATTGCCGAACACAGTACTGTGTGAAATAAGGCCATTCCTTTCTCTGAATGAGTTGCTTTCTTACGAAGAGTCTTCAGTGCAGCAAGATCAAACTTACCTTGTTTGTGTAATCTAACAAGATGTACAACTTAGTAGATTCAACTCATTTCTAACGTAGTTATTTTAGAAAACAAACACCTTCATTACGGAACAAAGTACAGTGTGAAATGAGGCCGTTCTGTTCTCCAAATGAGTTGCTTTCTTACGAAGAGTCTTAAGTGCAGCAAGATCAAACTTTCCTTGTTTCTGTCATGTAACATGATGTACGACTTAGTAGATTAGCTTCATTTCTCAAGTAGTTTCTTTAGAAAACAAACCCCTTCATTTCGGAACTCTGTACTGTGTGAAATAAGCTAGTTCTGTTCTCCGAATGAGTTGCTTTTTTAAGAAGTATCTTCAGGGCAGCAAGATCAAACTTTCCTAGTTTGTGTAATCTAACAAGATGTACAACATAGTAGATTCACCTCATTTCTAACGTAGTTTGATTAGAAAACACACACCTTCATTGCCGAACACAGGACTGTATGAAATAAGCCAGTTCTGTTCTCGGAATGAGTTGCTTTCTTAACAAGAATCTTCAGTGCAGGAAGATCAAACCTTCCTAGTTTGTGTAATCTAACAAGATGTACAACTTAGTAGATTCACCTCATTTCTAACGTAGTTTGTTTAGAAAACAAACACCTTCATTGCCGAACACAGTACTGTGTGAAATAAGGCCGTTCCTTTCTCTGAATGAGTTGCTTTCTTACGAAGAGTCTTCAGTGCTGCAAGAACAAACTTTCCTAGTTTGTGTAATCTAACAAGATGTACAACTTAGTAGATTCACCTCATTTCTAACGTAGTTTCTTGAGAAACCAAACACCTTAATTGCCGAACACAGTACTGTGTGAAATAAACTAGTTCTGTTCTAGGAAGGAGTTGCTTTTTTAAGAAGTATCTTCAGTGCAGCAAGATGAAACTATCCTAGTGTGTGTAATCTAACAAGATGTACAACTTAGTAGATTCACCTCATTTCTAAGGTAGTTTGTTTAGAAAACAAACACCTACATTGCCGAACACAGTACTGTGTGAAATAAGCTAGTTCTGTTCTCGGAATGAGTTGCTTTTTTAAGAAGTATCTTCAGTGCAGCAAGGTGAAACTTTCCTAGTTTGTGTAATCTAACAAGATGTACAACTTAGTAGATTCAACTCATTTCTAACGTACTTTCTTTAGAAAACAAACACCTTCATTGCCGAACACAGTACTGTGTGAAAAAAGGCCATTCCTTTCTCTGAATGAATTGCTTTCTTACGAAGAGTCTTCAGTGCAGCAAGATCAAACTTACCTTGTTTGTGTAATCTAACAAGATGTACAACTTAGTAGATTCAACTCATTTCTAACGTAGTTTGTTTAGAAAACAAACACCTTCATTACGGAACAAAGTACAGTGTGAAATAAGGCCGTTCTGTTGTCCAAATGAGTTGCTTTCTTACGAAGAGTCTTAAGTGCAGCAAGATCAAACTTTCCTTGTTTCTGTCATGTAACATGATGTACGACTTAGTAGATTAGCTTCATTTCTAAAGTAGTTTGTTTAGAAAACAAACCCCTTCATTTCGGAACACTGTACTGTGTGAAATAAGCTAGTTCTGTTCTCCGAATGAGTTGCTTTTTTAAGAAGTATCTTCAGGGCAGCAAGATCAAACTTTCCTAGTTTGTGTAATCTAACAAGATGTACAACATAGTAGATTCACCTCATTTCTAACGTAGTTTGATTAGAAAACAAACACCTTCAATGCCGAACACAGGACTGTGTGAAATAAGCCAGTTCTGTTCTCAGAATGAGTTGCTTTCTTAACAAGAATCTTCAGTGCTGGAAGATCAAACGTTCCTAGTTTGTGCAATCTAACAAGATGTACAACTTAGTAGATTCACCTCATTTCTAACGTAGTTTGTTTAGAAAACAAACACCTTCATTGCCGAACACAGTACTGTGTGAAATAAGGCCGTTCCTTTCTCTGAATGAGTTGCTTTCGTACGAAGAGTCTTAAGTGCAGCAAGATCAAACTTTCCTTGTTTCTGTCATGTAACATGATGTACAACTTAGTACACTGGCTTCATTTCTAAAGTAGTTTGTTTAGAAAACAAACCCCTTCATTTCGGAACACTGTACTGTGTGAAATAAGCTAGTTCTGTTCTCTGAATGAGTTGCTTTTTTAAGAAGTATCTTCAGGGCAGCAAGATCAAACTTTCCTAGTTTGTGTAATCTAACAAGATGTACAACTTAGTAGATTCACCTCATTTCTAACGTAGTTTGTTTAGAAAACAAACACCTTTATTGCCGAACACAGTACTGTGTGAAATAAGCTAGTTCTGTTCTCGGAATGAGTTGCTTTTTTAAGAAGTATCTTCAGTGCAGCAAGATGAAACTTTCCTAGTTTGTGTAATCTAACAAGATGTACAACTTAGTAGATTCACCTCATTTCTAACGTACTTTCTTTAGAAAACAAACTCCTTCATTGCCGAACACAGTACTGTGTGAAATAAGGCCGTTCTGCTCTCTGAATGAGTTGCTTTCTTTCGAAGTTTCTTCAGTGCAGCAAGATGAAACTTTCCTAGTTTGTGTAATCTAACAACATGTACAACTTAGTAGATTCACCTCATTTCTATCGTAGTTTCTTTAGAAAACAAACACCTTCATTGCCGGACACAGTACTGTGTGAAATAAGGCCGTTCTGTTCTCTGAATGAGTTGCTTTCTTACGAAGAGTCTTCAGTGCAGCAAGATCAAACTTACCTTGTTTGTGTAATCTAACAAGATGTACAACGTAGTAGATTCAACTCATTTCTAACGTAGTTTGTTTAGAAAACAAACACCTTCATTACGGAACAAAGTACAGTGTGAAATAAGCCAGTTCTGTTCTCCGAATGAGTTGCTTTCTTATTTAAGAAGAGTCTTAAGGGCAGCAAGATCGAACTTTCCTAGTTGCTGTAATGTAACATGATGTACAATTTAGTAGATTAGCTTCATTTCTAAAGTAGTTTGTTTAGAAAACAAACCCCTTCAATTCTGAACACTGTACTGTGTGAAATAATCTAGTTCTGTTCTCGGAATGAGTTGCTTTTTTAAGAAGTATCTTCAATGCAGCAAGATGAAACTTTCCTAGTTTGTGTAATCTAACAAGATGTACAACTTAGTAGATTCACCTCATTTCTAACGTAGTTTCTTTAGAAAACAAACACCCTCATTGCCGAACACAGTACTGTGTGAAATAAGCCCGTTCTGTTCTCCGAATGAGTTGCTTTCTTACGAAGAGTCTTAAGTGCAGCAAGATCAAACTTTCCTAGTTTCTGTAATGTAACATGATGTACAACTTAGTACACTAGCTTCATTTCTAAAGTAGTTTGTTTAGAAAAAAAACCCCTTCATTTCTGAACACTGTACAGTGTGAAATAAGCTAGTTCTGTTCTCAAAATGAGTTGCTTTTTTAAGAAGTATCTTCACTGCAGCAAGATCAAACTTTCCTAGTTTGTGTAATCTAACAAGATGTACAACTTAGTAGATTCACTTCATTTCTAACGTAGTTTGTTTAGAAAACAAACACCTTCATTGCCGAGCACAGGACTGTGTGAAATAAGCTAGTTCTGTTCTCGGAATGAGTTGCTTTCTTAACAAGAATCTTCAGTGCAGGAAGATCAAACGTTCCTCGTTTGTGTAATCTAACAAGATGTACAACTTAGTAGATTCACCTCATTTCTAACGTAGTTTCTTTAAAAAACAAACACCTTCATTGCCGAACACAGTGCTGTGTGAAATAAGGCCGTTCCTTTCTCTGAATGAGTTGCTTTCTTACGAAGAGTCTTCAGTGCTGCAAGAACAAACTTTCCTAGTTTGTGTAATATAACAAGATGTACAACTTAGTAGATTCACCTCATTTCTAACGTAGTTTCTTTAGAAAACAAACACCTTCATTGCTGAACACAGTACTGTGTGAAATAAGGCCGTTCTGTTCTCCAAATGAGTTGCTTTCTTACGAAGAGTCTTAAGTGCAGCAAGATCAAACTTTCCTTGTTTCTGTCATGTAACATGATGTACGACTTAGTAGATTAGCTTCATTTCTAAAGTAGTTTGTTTAGAAAACAAACCCCTTCATTTCGGAACACTGTACTGTGTGAAGTAAGCTAGTTCTGTTCTCCGAATGAGTTGCTTTTTTAAGAAGTATCTTCAGGGCAGCAAGATCAAACTTTCCTAGTTTGTGTAATCTAACAAGATGTACAACTTAGTAGATTCACCTCATTTCTAATGTAGTTTGTTTAGAAAACAAACACCTTCATTGTCGAACACAGTACTGTGTGAAATAAGCTAGTTCTGTTCTCGGAATGAGTTGCTTTTTTAAGAAGTATCTTCACTGCAGCAAGATGAAACTTTCCTAGTTTGTGTAATCTAAGAAGATGTACAACTTGGTAGATTCACCTCATTTCTAACGTAGTTTCTTTAGAAAACAAAAACCTTCATTGCCGAACACAGTACTGTGTGAAATAAGGCCGTTCTGCTCTCTGAATGAGTTGCTTTCTTACGAAGTATCGTCAGTGCAGCAAGATGAAACTTTCCTAGTTTGTGTAATCTAACAAGATGTACAACTTAGTAGATTCACCTCATTTCTAACATAGTTTCTTTAGAAAACAAACACCTTCATTACGGAACAAAGTACAGTGTGAAATGAGGCCGTTCTGTTCTCCAAATGAGTTGCTTTCTTACGAAGAGTCTTAAGTGCAGCAAGATCAAACTTTCCTTGTTTCTGTCATGTAACATGATGTACGACTTAGTAGATTAGCTTCATTTCTCAAGTAGTTTGTTTAGAAAACAAACCCCTTCATTTCGGAACTCTGTACTGTGTGAAATAAGCTAGTTCTGTTCTCCGAATGAGTTGCTTTTTTAAGAAGTATCTTCAATGCAGCAAGATGAAACTTTCCTAGTTTGTGTAATCTAACAAGATGTACAACTTAGTAGATTCACCTCATTTCTAATGTAGTTTCTTTAGAAAACAAACACCTTCATTGCCGAACACAGTACTGTGTGAAATAAGCCCGTTCTGTTCTCTGAATGAGTTGCTTTCTTACGAAGAGTCTTAAGTGCAGCAAGATCAAACTTTCCTAGTTTCTGTAATGTAACATGATGTACAACTTAGTACACTAGCTTCATTTCTAAAGTAGTTTGTTTAGCAAAAAAACCCCTTCATTTCTGAACACTGTACAGTGTGAAATAAGCTATTTCTGTTCTCAAAATGAGTTGCTTTTTTAAGAAGAATCTTCACTGCAACAAGATCAAACTTTCCTAGTTTGTGTAATCTAACAAGATGTACAACTTAGTAGATTCACCTCATTTCTAATGTAGTTTGTTTAGAAAACAAACACCTGTTCTCATTGCGAAGAGTCTTAAGTGCAGCAAGACAAACAGGACTGTGTGAAATAAAAGCTAGCAAAAAACCCCTTCATTTCTGTTCTGTTCTCAAAATGAGTTGCTTTTTTAAGAAGAATCTTCACTGCAACAAGATCAAACTTTCCTAGTTTTGTGTAATCTAACAAGAGTTGATTCTTTCATTTCTAACAAGAAAACAAACACCTTCATTGCCGAACACAGGACTGTGTGAAATGCAGGAATGAGTTCAAACAGGAAGATCAAACCTAGTTTGTGTAATCTAAGAAGATGTACAACTTAGTAGATTCACCTCATTTCTAACGTAGTTTCTTTAAAAAACAAACACCTTCATTGCCGAACACAGTACTGTGTGAAATAAGGCCGTTCTGTTCTCTAAATGAGTTGCTTTCTTACGAAGAGTCTTAAGTGCAGCAAGATCAAACTTTCCTTGTTTTGTCATGTAACATGATGTACGACTTAGTAGATTAGCTTCATTTCTAAAGTAGTTTGTTTAGAAAACAAACCCCTTCATTTCGGAACACTGTACTGTGTGAAATAAGCTAGTTCTGTTCTCCGAATGAGTTGCTTTTTTAAGAAGTATCTTCTGTGCAGCAAGATGAAACTTTCCTAGTTTGTGTAATCTAACAAGATCTACAACTTAGTAGATTCACCTCATTTCTAACGTAGTTTTTTTAGAAAACAAACACCTTCATTGCCGAACACACTACTGTGTGAAATAAGGCCATTCCTTTCTCTGAATGAGTTGCTTTCTTACGAAGAGTCTTCAGTGCTGCAAGAACAAACTTTCCTAGTTTGTGTAATCTAACAAGATGTACAACTTAGTAGATTCACCTCATTTCTAACGTAGTTTCTTTAGAATACAAACACCTTCATTGCCGAACACAGTACTGTGTGAAATAAGGCCGTTCTGTTCTCCAAATGAATTGCTTTCTTACGAAGAGTCTTAAGTGCAGCAAGATCAAACTTTCCTTGTTTCTGTCATGTAACATGATGTACAACTTAGTACACTGGCTTCATTTCTAAAGTAGTTTGTTTAGAAAACAAACCCCTTCATTTCGGAACACTGTACTGTGTGAAATAAGCTAGTTCTCTTCTCAGAATGAGTGGCTTTTTTAAGAAGTATCTTCACTGCAGCAAGATCAAACTTTCCGAGTTTGTGTAATCTAACAAGATGTACAACTTAGTATATTCACCTCATTTCTAACGTAGTTTGTTTAGAAAACAAACACCTTCATTGCCGAACACAGGACTGTGTGAAATAAGCTAGTTCTGTTCTCGGAATGAGTTGCTTTCTTAACAAGAATCTTCAGTGCAGGAAGATCAAACGTTCCTAGTTTGTGTAATCTAACAAGATGTACAACTTAGTAGATTCACCTCATTTCTAACGTAGTTTCTTTAGAAAACAAACACCTTCATTGCCGAACACAGTACTGTGTGAAATAAGGCCGTTCTGCTCTCTGAATGAGTTGCTTTCTTACGAAGTATCTTCAGTGCAGCAAGGTGAAACTTTCCTAGTTTGTGTAATCTAACAAGATGTACAACTTAGTAGATTCACCTCATTTCTAACGTAGTTTCTTTAGAAAACAAACACCTTCATTGCCGAACACAGTACTGTGTGAAATACGGCCGTTCTGTTTTCTGAATGAGTTGCTTTCTTACGAAGAGCCTTCAGTGCAGCAAGATCAAACTTACCTTGTTTGTGTAATCTAACAAGATGTACAACTTCGTAGATTCAACTCATTTCTAACGTAGTTTGCTTAGAAAACAAACACCTTCATTACGGAACAAAGTACAGTGTGAAATAAGCTAGTTCTGTTCCCGAATGAGTTGCTTTCTCACGAAGAGACTTAAGTGCCGCAAGATCAAACTTTCCTACTTGCTGTAATGTAACATGATGTACAATTTAGTAGATTAGCTTCATTTCTAAAGTAGTTTGTTTAGAAAACAAACCCCTTCATTTCTGAACACTGTACTGTGTGAAATAAGCTAGTTCTGTTCTCCGAATCAGTTGCTTTTTTAAGACGTATCTTCAGTGCAGCAACATCAATCTTTCCTTGTTTGTGAAATCTAACAAGATGTACAACTTAGTAGATTCACCTCATTTCTAACGTAGTTTGTTAAGAAAACAAACACCTTCAGTGCCGAACACAGTACTGTTTGAAATAAGGCCGTTCTGTTCTCCAAATGAGTTGCTTTCTTACGAAGAGTCTCAAGTGCAGCAAGATCAAACTTTCCTTGTTTCTGTCATGTAACATGATGTACGACTTAGTAGATTAGCTTCATTTCTAAAGTAGTTTGTTTAGAAAACAAACCCCTTCATTTCGGAACACTGTACTGTGTGAAATAAGCTAGTTCTGTTCCCGAATGAGTTGCTTTTTTAAGAAGGATCTTCAGGGCAGCAAGATCAAACTTTCGTAGTTTGTGTAATCTAAAAAGATGTACAACTTATTAGATTCACCTCATTTCTAATGTAGTTTGTTTAGAAAACAAACACCTTCATTGCCGAACACAGTACTGTGTGAAATAAGCTAGTTCTGTTCTCGGAATGAGTTGCTTTTTTAAGAAGTATCTTCAGTGCAGCAAGATGAAACGTTCCTAGTTTGTGTAATCTAAGAAGATGTACAACTTAGTAGATTCACCTCATTTCTAACGTAGTTTCTTTAGAAAACAAACATCTTCATTGCCGAACACAGTACTGTGTGAAATAAGCTAGTTCTGTTCTTGGAATCAGTTGATTTCTTAACAAGAATCTTCAGTGCAGGAAGATCAAACTTTCCTGGTTTGTGTAATCTAACAAGATGTACACCTTAGTAGATTCACCTCATTTCCAAGGTAGTTTGTTTAGAAAACAAACACCTACATTGCCGAACACAGTACTGTGTGAAATAAGCTAGTTCTGTTCTCAGAATGAGTTGCTTTTTTAAGAAGTATCTTCAGTGCAGCAAGATGAAACTTTCCTAGTTTTTGTAATCTAACAAGATGTACAACTTAGTAGATTCACCTCATTTCTAACGTAGTTTCTTTAGAAAACAAACACCTTCATTGCCGAACACAGTACTGTGTGAAATAAGGCCGTTCTGTTCTCCAAATGAGTTGCTTTCTTACAAAGAGTCTTCAGTGCAGCAAGATCAAACTTACCTTGTTTGTGTAATCTAACAAGATGTACAACTTAGTAGATTCACCTCATTTCTAATGTAGTTTGTTTAGAAAACAAACACCTTCATTGCCGAACACAGTACTGTGTGAAATAAGGCCGTTCTGTTCTCCAAATGAGTTGCTTTCTTACGAAGAGTCTTAAGTGCAGCAAGATCAAACTTTCCTTGTTTCTGTCATGTAACATAATGTACGACTTAGTAGATTAGCTTCATTTCTAAAGCAGTTTGTTTAGAAAACAAACCCCTTCATTTCGGAACACTGTACTGTGTGAAATAAGCTAGTTCTGTTCTCTGAATGAGTTGCTTTTTTAAGAAGTATCTTCAGGGCAGCAAGATCAAACTTTCCTAGTTTGTGTAATCTGACACGATGTACAACTTAGTAGATTCACCTGATTTCTAACGTAGTTTGTTTAGAAAACAAACACCTTCATTGCCGAACACAGTACTGTGTGAAATAAGCTAGTTCTGTTCTCGGAATGAGTTGCTTTCTTAACAAGAATCTTCAGTGCAGGAAGATCAAACGTTCCTAGTTTGTGTAATCTAACAAGATGTACAACTTAGTAGATTCACCTCATTTCTAACGTAGTTTGTTTAGAAAACAAACACCTTCATTGCCGAACACACTACTGTGTGAAATAAGGCCGTTCCTTTCTCTGAATGAGTTGCTTTCTTACGAAGAGTCTTCAGTGCTGCAAGAACAAACTTTCCTAGTTTGTGTAATCTAACAAGATGTACAACTTAGTAGATTCACCTCATTTCTAACATAGTTTCTTTAGAAAACAAACACCTTCATTGCCGAACACAGTACTGTGTGAAATAAGGCTAGTTCTGTTCTCGAATGAGTTGCTTTTTTAAGAAGAGTCTTAAGTGCAGCAAGATCAAACTTTCCTAGTTTGTGTCATGTAACATGATGTACAACTTAGTAGATTCACTTCATTTCTAAAGTAGTTTGTTTAGAAAACAAACACCTTCATTTCCGAACACTGTACTGTGTGAAATCAGCTAGTTCTGTTCTCCGAATCAGTTGCTTTTTTAAGATGTATCTTCAGTGCAGCAAGATCAAACTTTCCTAGTTTGTGTAATCTAATAAGATGTACAACTAAGTAGATTCACCTCATTTCTAACGTAGTTTGTTTAGAAAACAAACACCTTCATTGCCGAACACAGTACTGTGTGAAATAAGCCCGTTCTGTTCTCCAAATGAGTTGCTTTCTTACGAAGAGTCTTAAGTGCAGCAAGATCAAACTTTCCTTGTTTCTGTCATGTAACATGATGTACGACTTAGTAGATTAGCTTCATTTCTAAAGTAGTTTGTTTAGAAAACAAACCCCTTCATTCGAACACTGTACTGTGTGAAATAAGCTAGTTCTGTTCTCCGAATGAGTTGCTTTTTAAGAAGGATCTTCAGGGCAGCAAGATCAAACTTTCGTAGTTTTTGTAATCTAAAAAGATGTACAACTTAGTAGATTCACCTCATTTCTAATGTAGTTTGTTTAGAAAACAAACACCTTCATTGCCAAACACAGTACTGTGTGAAATAAGCTAGTTCTGTTCTCGAATGAGTTGCTTTTTAAGAAGTATCTTCAGTGCAGCAAGATCAAACGTTCCTAGTTTGTGTAATCTAACAAGATGTACAACATAGTAGATTCACCTCATTTCTAACGTAGTTTCTTTAGAAAACAAACACCTTCATTGCCGAACACAGTACTGTGTGAAATAAGCTAGTTCTGTTCTTGGAATGAGTTGCTTTCTTAACAAGAATCTTCAGTGCAGGAAGATCAAACTTTCCTGGTTTGTGTAATCTAACAAGATGTACAACTTAGTAGATTCACCTCATTTCTAAGGTAGTTTGTTTAGAAAACAAACACCTTCATTTCGAACACAGTACTGTGTGAAATAAGCTAGTTCTGTTCTCAGAATGAGTTGCTTTTTTAAGAAGTATCTTCAGTGCAGCAAGATCAAACTTTCCTAGTTTTTGTAATCTAACAAGATGTACAACTTAGTAGATTCACCTCATTTCTAACGTAGTTTCTTTAGAAAACAAACACCTTCATTGCGAACACAGTACTGTGTGAAATAAGCTAGTTCTGTTCTCTGAATGAGTTGCTTTCTTACAAAGAGTCTTCAGTGCAGCAAGATCAAACTTACCTTGTTTGTGTAATCTAACAAGATGTACAACTTAGTAGATTCACCTCATTTCTAATGTAGTTTGTTTAGAAAACAAACACCTTCATTGCCCGAACACAGTACTGTGTGAAATAAGGCCGTTCTGTTCTCCAAATGAGTTGCTTTTTTTAAGAAGAGTCTTCAGTGCAGCAAGATCAAACTTTCCTTGTTTCTGTAATCTAACAAGATGTACAACTTAGTAGATTCACTTCATTTCTAAAGTAGTTTGTTTAGAAAACAAACCCCTTCATTTCGGAACACTGTACTGTGTGAAATAAGCTAGTTCTGTTCTCTGAATGAGTTGCTTTTTTTAAGAAGTATCTTCAGTGCAGCAAGATCAAACTTTCCTAGTTTGTGTAATCTAACAAGATGTACAACTTAGTAGATTCACCTCATTTCTAACGTAGTTTGTTTAGAAAACAAACACCTTCATTGCCGAACACAGTACTGTGTGAAATAAGCTAGTTCTGTTCTCGGAATGAGTTGCTTTCTTAACAAGAATCTTCAGTGCAGGAAGATCAAACGTTCCTAGTTTGTGTAATCTAACAAGATGTACAACTTAGTAGATTCACCTCATTTCTAACGTAGTTTGTTTAGAAAACAAACACCTTCATTGCCGAACACACTACTGTGTGAAATAAGCTAGTTCCTTTCTCTGAATGAGTTGCTTTTTTACTAAGAGTCTTCAGTGCTGCAAGAACAAACTTTCCTAGTTTGTGTAATCTAACAAGATGTACAACTTAGTAGATTCACCTCATTTCTAACATAGTTTCTTTAGAAAACAAACACCTTCATTGCCGAACACAGTACTGTGTGAAATAAGGCCGTTCTGTTCTCCGAATGAGTTGCTTTCTTACGAAGAGTCTTAAGTGCAGCAAGATCAAACTTTCCTTGTTTCTGTCATGTAACATGATGTACAACTTAGTACACTAGCTTCATTTCTAAAGTAGTTTGTTTAGAAAACAAACCCCTTCATTTCGGAACACTGTACTGTGTGAAATCAGCTAGTTCTGTTCTCCGAATCAGTTGCTTTTTTAAGATGTATCTTCAGTGCAGCAAGATCAAACTTTCCTAGTTTGTGTAATCTAATAAGATGTACAACTAAGTAGATTCACCTCATTTCTAACGTAGTTTGTTTAGAAAACAAACACCTTCATTGCCGAACACAGTACTGTGTGAAATAAGCCCGTTCTGTTCTCCAAATGAGTTGCTTTCTTACGAAGAGTCTTAAGTGCAGCAAGATCAAACTTTCCTTGTTTCTGTAATGTAACATGATGTACAACTTAGTAGATTCACTTCATTTCTAAAGTAGTTTGTTTAGAAAACAAACCCCTTCATTTCGAACACTGTACTGTGTGAAATAAGCTAGTTCTGTTCTCTGAATGAGTTGCTTTTTTAAGAAGTATCTTCAGTGCAGCAAGATCAAACTTTCCTAGTTTGTGTAATCCAACAAGATGTACAACTTAGTAGATTCACCTCATTTCTAAAGTAGTTTGTTTAGAAAACAAACACCTTCATTGCTGAACACAGTACTGTGTGAAATAAGGACGTTACTTTCTGAATGAGTTGCTTTTTTAAGAAGAGTCTTCAGTGCAGCAAGATCAAACTTTCCTAGTTTGTGTAATCTAACAAGATGTACAACTTAGTAGATTCACCTCATTTCTAACGTAGTTTCTTTAGAAAACAAACACCTTCATTGCCGAACACAGTACTGTGTGAAATAAGCTAGTTCTGTTCTCCAAATGAGTTGCTTTCTTAAGAAGAGTCTTAAGTGCAGCAAGATCAAACTTTCCTTGTTTCTGTAATGTAACATGATGTACAACTTAGTAGATTACTTCATTTCTAAAGTAGTTTGTTTAGAAAACAAACCCCTTCATTTGGGAACACAGTACTGTGTGAAATAAGCTAGTTCTGTTCTCGAATGAGTTGCTTTTTTAAGAAGTATCTTCAGTGCAGCAAGATGAAACTTTCCTAGTGTGTGTAATCTAACAAGATGTACAATTTAGTAGATTCACCTCATTTCTAACGTAGTTTCTTTAGAAAACAAACATCTTCATTGCCGAACACAGTAGTGTGTGAAATAAGCTACTTCTGTTCTTGGAATGAGTTGATTTCTTAACAAGAATCTTCAGTGCAGGAAGATCAAACTTTCCTGGTTTGTGTAATCTAACAAGATGTACAACTTAGTAGATTCACCTCATTTCTAAGGTAGTTTGTTTAGAAAACAAACACCTACATTGCCGAACACAGTACTGTGTGAAATAAGCTAGTTCTGTTCTCGGAATGAGTTGTTTTTTAAGAAGTATCTTCAGTGCAGCAAGATGAAACTTTCCTAGTTTGTGTAATCTAACAAGATGTACAACTTAGTAGATTCACCTCATTTCTAACGTAGTTTGTTTAGAAAACAAACACCTTCATTGCCGAACACAGTACTGTGTGAAATAAGGACGTTACTTTCTCTGAATGAGTTGCTTTCTTACGAAGAGTCTTCAGTGCTGCAAGAACAAACTTTCCTAGTTTGTGTAATCTAACAAGATGTACAACTTAGTAGATTCACCTCATTTCTAACGTAGTTTGTTTAGAAAACAAACACCTTCATTGCCGAACACAGTACTGTGTGAAATAAGCTAGTTCTGTTCTCCAAATGAGTTGCTTTCTTAAGAAGAGTCTTAAGTGCAGCAAGATCAAACTTTCCTTGTTTCTGTCATGTAACATGATGTACAACTTAGTAGATTCACTTCATTTCTAAAGTAGTTTGTTTAGAAAACAAACCCCTTCATTTCAGGAACACTGTACTGTGTGAAATAAGCTAGTTCTGTTCTCTGAATGAGTTGCTTTTTTAAGAAGTATCTTCAGGGCAGCAAGATCAAACTTTCCTAGTTTGTGTAATCTAACAAGATGTACAACTTAGTAGATTCACCTCATTTCTAATGTAGTTTGTTTAGAAAACAAACACCTTCATTGCCGAACACAGTACTGTGTGAAATAAGCTAGTTCTGTTCTTGGAATGAGTTGCTTTTTAAGAAGTATCTTCAGTGCAGCAAGATCAAACTTTCCTAGTTTGTGTAGTCTAATAAGATGTACAACTTAGTAGATTCACCTCATTTCTAACGTAGTTTGTTTAGAAAACAAACACCTTCATTGCCGAACACAGTACTGTGTGAAATAAGCTAGTTCTGTTCTCGGAATGAGTTGCTTTTTAACAAGAATCTTCAGTGCAGCAAGATCAAACTTTCCTAGTTTGTGTAATCTAACAAGATGTACAACTTAGTAGATTCACCTCATTTCTAAGGTAGTTTGTTTAGAAAACAAACACCTTCATTGCCGAACACAGTACTGTGTGAAATAAGCTAGTTCTGTTCTCTGAATGAGTTGCTTTTTAAGAAGTATCTTCAGTGCAGCAAGATCAAACTTTCCTAGTTTGTGTAATCTAACAAGATGTACAACTTAGTAGATTCACCTCATTTCTAAAGTAGTTTCTTTAGAAAACAAACACCTTCATTGCCGAACACAGTACTGTGTGAAATAAGCTAGTTCTGTTCTCTGAATGAGTTGCTTTCTTTTAAGAAGTATCTTCAGTGCAGCAAGATCAAACTTTCCTAGTTTGTGTAATCTAACAAGATGTACAACTTAGTAGATTCACCTCATTTCTAACGTAGTTTGTTTAGAAAACAAACACCTTCATTGCCGAACACAGTACTGTGTGAAATAAGCTAGTTCTGTTCTCCGAATGAGTTGCTTTTTTTAAGAAGTATCTTCAGTGCAGCAAGATCAAACTTTCCTAGTTTGTGTAATCTAACAAGATGTACAACTTAGTAGATTCACCTCATTTCTAACATAGTTTGTTTAGAAAACAAACACCTTCATTGCGAACACAGTACTGTGTGAAATAAGGCCCCTTCTGTTCTCTGAATGAGTTGCTTTCTTACAAAGAGTCTTCAGTGCAGCAAGATCAAACTTTCCTTGTTTGTGTAATCTAACAAGATGTACAACTTAGTAGATTCAACTCATTTCTAACATAGTTTGTTTAGAAAACAAACACCTTCATTCGGAACACTGTACTGTGTGAAATAAGCTAGTTCTGTTCTCCGAATGAGTTGCTTTTTAAGAAGTAGTCTTCAGTGCAGCAAGATCAAACTTTCCTAGTTTGTGTAATCTAACAAGATGTACAACTTAGTAGATTACTTCATTTCTAACGTAGTTTGTTTAGAAAACAAACCCCTTCATTCTGAACACTGTACTGTGTGAAATAAGCTAGTTCTGTTCTCCGAATGAGTTGCTTTTTTAAGAAGTATCTTTAGTGCAGCAAGATCAAACTTTCCTAGTTTGTTGAATCTGACAACATGTACAACTTAGTAGATTCACCTCATTTCTAACGTAGTTTGTTTAAAAAACAAACACCTTCATTGCCGAACACAGTACTGTGTGAAATAAGCTAGTTCTGTTCTCTGAATGAGTTGCTTTTTAAGAAGAGTCTTCAGTGCAGCAAGAGCAAACTTTCCTAGTTTGTGTAATCTAACAAGATGTACAACTTAGTAGATTCACCTCATTTCTAACGTAGTTTCTTTAGAAAACAAACACCTTCATTGATAATAATCGAACACAGTACTGTGTGAAATAAGCTAGTTCTGTTCTCTGAATGAGTTCCTTTCTTACGAAGAGTCTTCAGTGCAGCAAGATCAAACTTTCCTTCTTTCTGTAATGTAACATGATGTACAATTAGTAGATTAGCTTCATTTCTATAGTAGTTTGTTTAGAAAACAAACCCCTTCATTTCTGAACACTGTACTGTGTGAAATAAGCTAGTTCTGTTCTCCGAATGAGTTGCTTTTTTAATAAGTATCTTCAGTGCAGCAAGATCAAACGTTCCTAGTTTGTGTAATCTAACAAGATGTACAACTTAGTAGATTCACCTCATTTCTAACGTAGTTTGTTTAGAAAACAATCACCTTCATTGCCGAACACAGTACTGTGTGAAATAAGCTAGTTCTGTTCTCGGAATGAGTTGCTTTCTTACAAAGAGTCTTAAGTGCAGCAAGATCAAACTTTCCTAGTTGCTGTAATGTAACATGATGTACAACTTAGTAGATTAGCTTCATTTCTAAAGTAGTTTGTTTAGAAAACAAACACCTTCATTTCTGAACACAGTACTGTGTGAAATAAGCTAGTTCTGTTCTCCGAATGAGTTGCTTTTTTTAAGAAGTATCTTCAGTGCAGCAAGATCAAACTTTTTCCTAGTTTGTGTAATCTAACAAGATGTACAACTTAGTAGATTCACCTCATTTCTAAAGGTAGTTTGTTTAGAAAACAAACACCTTCATTGCCGAACACAGTACTGTGTGAAATAAGGACGTTCTTTCTCTCCAAATGAGTTGCTTTCTTTACGAAGAGTCTTCAGTGCAGCAAGAACAAACTTTCCTAGTTTCTGTAATCTAACATGATGTACAACTTAGTAGATTCACTTCATTTCTAACGTAGTTTGTTTTAGAAAACAAACCCTTCATTGCTGAACACAGTACTGTGTGAAATAAGCTAGTTCTGTTCTCCAAATGAGTTGCTTTTTAAGAAGTATCTTCAGTGCAGCAAGATCAAACTTTCCTTGTTTGTGTAATCTAACATGATGTACAACTTAGTAGATTCACTTCATTTCTAACGTAGTTTGTTTGGAAAACAAACACCTTCATTGGGAACACTGTACTGTGTGAAATAAGCTAGTTCTGTTCTCCGAATGAGTTGCTTTTTTAAGAAGTATCTTCAGGGCAGCAAGATCAAATTTCCTAGTTTGTGTAATCTAACAAGATGTACAACTTAGTAGATTCACCTCATTTCTAATGTAGTTTGTTTAGAAACCAAACACCTTCATTGCCGAACACAGTACTGTGTGAAATAAGCTAGTTCTGTTCTCGGAATGAGTTGCTTTTTTAAGAAGTATCTTCAGTGCAGCAAGATGAAACTTTCCTAGTTTGTGTATTCTAAGAAGATTTACAACTTAGTAGATTCACCTCATTTCTAACGTAGTTTCTTTAGAAAACAAACCGCTTCATTGCCGAACACAGGACTGTGTGAAATAAGCTAGTTCTGTTCTCGGAATGAGTTGCTTTCTTAACAAGAATCTTCAGTGCAGGAAGATCAAACTTTCCTGGTTTGTGTAATCTAACAAGATGTACAACTTAGTAGATTCACCTCATTTCTAAGGTAGTTTGTTTAGAAAACAAACACCTACATTGCCGAACACAGTACTGTGTGAAATAAGCTAGTTCTGTACTCGGAATGAGTTGCTTTTTTAAGAAGTATCTTCAGTGCAGCAAGATGAAACTTTCCTAGTTTGTGTAATCTAACAAGATTTACAACTTAGTAGATTCACCTCATTTCTAAAGTAGTTTCTTTAGAAAACAAACAGCTTCATTGCCGAACACAGTACTGTGTGAAATAAGGCCGTTCTGCTCTCTGAATGAGTTGCTTTCTTACGAAGTATCTTCAGTGCAGCAAGATGAAACTTTCCTAATTTGTGTAATCTAACAAGATGTACAACTTAGTAGATTCACCTCATTTCTAACGTAGTTTCTTTAGAAAACAAACACCTTCATTGCCGAACACAGTACTGTGTGAAATAAGCTAGTTCTGTTCTCGGAATGAGTTGCTTTTTTAAGAAGTATCTTCAGTGCAGCAAGATGAAACTTTCCTAGTTTGTGTAATCTAACAAGATGTACAACTTAGTAGATTCACCTCATTTCTAACGTAGTTTCTTTAGAAAACAAACACCTTCATTGCCGAACACAATACTGTGTGAAATAAGGCCGTTCTGTTCTCTGAATGAGTTGCTTTCTTACGAAAAATCTTCAGTGCAGCAAGATCAAACTTACCTTGTTTGTGTAATCTAACAAGATGTACAACTTAGTAGATTCAACTCATTTCTAACATAGTTTGTTTAGAAAACAAACACCTTCATTACGGAACAAAGTACAGTGTTAAATAAGCTAATTCTGTTCTCCGAATGAGTTGCTTTCTTACAAAGAGTCTTAAGTGCAGCAAGATCAAACTTTCCTAGTTGCTGTAATGGAACATGATGTACAATTTAGTAGATTAGCTTCATTTCAAAAGTAGTTTGTTTAGAAAACAAACCCCTTCAATTCTGAACACTGTACTGTGTGAAATAAGCTAGTTCTGTTCTCCGAATGAGTTGCTTTTTTAAGAAGTATCTTCAGTGAAGCAAGAACAAACTTTCCTAGTTTGTGTAATCTAAGAAGATGTACAACTTAGTAGATTCACCTCATTTCTAACGTAGTTTCTTTAGAAAACAAACACCTTCATTGCCGAACACAGTACTGTGTGAAATAAGCTAGTTCTGTTCTCGGAATGAGTTGCTTTTGTAAGAAGTATCTTCAGTGCAGCAAGATGAAACTTTCCTAGTTTGTGTAATCTAACAAGATGTACAACTTAGTAGATTCACCTAATTTCTAACGTAGTTTCTTTAGAAAACAAACACCTTCATTGCCGAACACAGTATTGAGTGAAATAAGCCCGTTCTGTTCTCTGAATGAGTTGCTTTCTTACGAAGAGTCTTCAGTGCAGCAAGATCAAACTTACCTTGTTTTGTAATCTAACAAGATGTACAACTTAGTAGATTCACCTCATTTCTAACGTAGTTTGTTTAGAAAACAAACACCTTCATTGCCGAACACAGTACTGTGTGAAATAAGCCCGTTCTGTTCTCCAAATGAGTTGCTTTCTTACGAAGAGTCTTAAGTGCAGCAAGAGCAAACTTTCCTTGTTTCTGTCATGTAACATGATATACGACTTAGTAGATTCGCCTCATTTCTAAAGTAGTTTGTTTAGAAAAGAAACCCCTTCATTTCGGAACACTGTACTGTGTGAAATAAGCTAGTTCTGTTCTCCGAATGAGTTGCTTTCTTACAAAGAGACTTAAGTGCCTCAAGATCAAACTTTCCTAGTTGCTGTAATGTAACATGATGTACAATTTAGTAGATTAGCTTCATTTCTAAAGTAGTTTGTTTAGAAAACAAACCCCTTCATTTCTGAACACTGTACTGTTTGAAATAAGCTAGTTCTGTTCTCCGAATCAGTTGCTTTTTTAAGAAGTATCTTCATTGCAGCAAGATCAAACTTTCCTAGTTTGTGTAATCTAACAAGATGTACAACTTAGTAGATTCACCTCATTTCTAAAGTAGTTTGTTTGGAAAAGAAACACCTTCATTGCCGAACACGGTACTGTGTGAAATAAGCCCGTTCTGTTCTCCAAAAGAGTTGCTTTCTTACGAAGAGTCTACAGTGCAGCAAGATCAAACTTTCCTAGTTTCTGTAATGTAACATGATGTACAACTTAGTAGATTAGCTTCATTTCTAAATTAGTTTGTTTAGAAAACAAACCCCTTCATTTCTGAACACTGTACTGTGTGAAATAAGCTAGTTCTGTTCTCCGAATGTGTTGCTTTTTTAAGAAGTATCTTCAGGGCAGCAAGATCAAACTTTTCTAGTTTGTGTAATCTAACAAGATGTACAACTTAGTAGATTCACCTCATTTCTAACGTAGTTTGTTTAGAAAACAAACACCTTCATTGCCGAACACAGTACTGTGTGAAATAAGGCCGTTCTTTTCTCCAAATGAGTTGCTTTCTTACGAAGAGTCTTAAGTGCAGCAAGATCAAACTTTCCTTCTTTCTGTAATGTAACATGATGTACAACTTAGTACACTAGCTTCATTTCTAAAGTAGTTTGTTTAGAAAACAAACCCCTTCATTTCTGAACACTGTACTGTGTGAAATAAGCTAGTTCTGTTCTCAGAATGAGTTGCTTTTTTAAGAAGTATCTTCAGTGCAGGAAGATCAAACGTTCCTAGTTTGTGTAATCTAACAAGATGTACAACTTAGTAGATTCACCTCATTTCTAACGTAGTTTGTTTAGAAAAGAAACACCTTCATTGCTGAACACAGTACTGTGTGAAATAAGCTAGTTCTGTTCTTGGAATGAGTTGCTTTTTTTAACAAGTATCTTCAGTGCAGCAAGATGAAACTTTCCTAGTTTGTGTAATCTAACAAGATGTACAACTTAGTAGATTCACCTCATTTCTAACGTAGTTTCTTTAGAAAAGAAACACCTTCATTGCTGAACACAGTACTGTGTGAAATAAGGCTAGTTCTGCTCTCTGAATGAGTTGCTTTTTAGAAGTATCTTCAGTGCAGCAAGATGAAACTTTCCTAGTTTGTGTAATCTAACAAGATGTACAACGTAGTAGATTCACATCATTTCTAACGTAGTTTCTTTAGAAAACAAACACCTTCATTGCCGAACACAGTACTGTGTGAAATAAGGCCGTTCTGCTCTCTGAATGAGTTGCTTTCTTACGAAGTATCTTCAGTGCAGCAAGATGAAACTTTTCTTGTTTGTGTAATCTAACAAGATGTACAACATAGTAGATTCACCTCATTTCTAACGTAGTTTCTTTAGAAAACAAACACCTTCATTACGGAACAAAGTACAGTGTGAAATAACGCTAGTTCTGTTCTCCGAATGAGTTGCTTTCTTACGAAGAGTCTTAAGGGCAGCAAGATCAAACTTTCCTAGTTGTTGTAATGTAACATGATGTACAATTTAGTAGATTAGCTTCATTTCTAAAGTAGTTTGTTTAGAAAACAAACCCCTTCATTTCTGAACACTGTACTGTGTGAAATAAGCTAGTTCTGTTCTCGTAATGAGTTGCTTTTTTAAGAAGTATCTTCAGTGCAGCAAGATCAAACTTTCCTTGTTTGTGAAATCTAACAAGATGTACAACTTAGTAGATTCACCTCATTTCTAACGTAGTTTCTTTAGAAAACAAACACCTTCATTGCCAAACACAGTACTGTGTGAAATAAGGCCGTTCTGTTCTCTGAATGAGTTGCTTTCTTACGAAGAGTCTTCAGTGCAGCAAGATCAAACTTACCTTGTTTGTGTAATCTAACAAGATGTACAACTTAGTAGATTCACCTCATTTCTATCGTAGTTTGTTTAGAAAACAAACACCTTCATTACGGAACAAAGTACAGTGTGAAATAAGCTAGTTCTGTTCTCCGAATGAGTTGCTTTCTTACAAAGAGTCATAAGTGCAGCAAGATCAAACTTTTCTAGTTGCTGTAATGTAACATGATGTACAATTTAGTAGATTAGCTTCATTTCTAAAGTAGTTTGTTTAGAAAACAAACCCCTTCATTTCTGAACACTGTACTGTGTGAAATAAGCTAGTTCTGTTCTCCGAATGAGTTGCTTTTTTAAGAAGTATCTTCAGTGCAGCAAGATGAAACTTTCCTAGTTTGTGTAATCTAACAAGATGTACAACTTAGTAGATTCACCTCATTTCTAACGTAGTTTCTTTAGAAAACAAACACCTTCATTTCTGAACACTGTACTGTGTGAAATAAGCCGTTCTGTTCTCTGAATGAGTTGCTTTCTTACGAAGAGTCTTCAGTGCAGCAAGATCAAACTTACCTTGTTTGTGTAATCTAATAAGATGTACAAGTTAGTAGATTCACCTCATTTCTAACGTAGTTTCTTTAGAAAACAAACACCTTCATTTCCGAACACAGTACTGTGTGAAATAAGCCCGTTCTGTTCTCTGAATGAGTTGCTTTCTTACGAAGAGTCTTCAGTGCAGCAAGATCAAACTTACCTTGTTTGTGTAATCTAACAAGATGTACAACTTAGTAGATTCACCTCATTTCTAACGTAGTTTGTTTAGAAAACAAACATCTTCATTACGGAACAAAGTACAGTGTGAAATAAGCTAGTTCTGTTCTCCGAATGAGTTGCTTTCTTACGAAGAGTCTTAAGTGCAGCAAGATCAAACTTTCCTAGTTGCTGTAATGTAACATGATGTACAATTTAGTAGATTAGCTTCATTTCTAAAGTAGTTTGTTTAGAAAAAAAACCCTTCATTTCTGAACACTGTACTGTGTGAAATAAGCTAGTTCTGTTCTCCGAATGAGTTGCTTTTTTTTAGAAGTATCTTTAGTGCAGCAGGAACAAATTTTCCTAGTTTGTGTAATCTAACAAGATGTACAACTTAGTAGATTCACCTCATTTCTAACGTAGTTTCTTTAGAAAACAAACACCTTCATTGCCGAACACAGTACTGTGTGAAATAAGGCCGTTCTGTTCTCCAAATGAGTTGCTTTCTTACGAACAGTCTTAAGTGCAGCAAGATCAAACTTTCCTTGTTTCTGTCATGTAACATGATGTACGACTTAGTAGATTAGCTTCATTTCTAAAGTAGTTTGTTTAGAAAACAAACCCCTCCATTTCGGAACACTGTACTGTGTGAAATAAGCTAGTTCTGTTCTCCGAATCAGTTGCTTTTTTAAGAAGTATCTTCAGTGCAGGAAGATCAAACTTACCTTGTTTGTGTAATCTAACAAGATGTACAATTTAGTAGATTCACCTCATTTCTAACGTAGTTTGTTTAGAAAACAAACACCTTCAATGGAACAAAGTACAGTGTGAAATAAGCTAGTTCTGTTCTCCGAATGAGTTGCTTTCTTACAAAGAGCCTTAAGGGCAGCAAGATCAAACTTTCCTAGTTGCTGTAATGTAACATGATGTACAATTTAGTAGATTAGCTTCATTTCTAAAGTAGTTTGTTTAGAAAACAAACCCCTTCATTTCTGAACACTGTACTGTGTGAAATAAGCAAGTTCTGTTCTCCGAATGAGTTGCTTTTTTTAAGAAGTATCTTCAGTGCAGCAAGAACAAACTTTCCCAGCTTGTGTTATCTAAGAAGATGTACAACTTAGTTGATTCACCTCATTTCTAACGTAGTTTCTTTAGAACACAAACACCTTCATTGCCGAACCCAGTACTGTGTGAAATAAGCCCGTTCTGTTCTCCAAATGAGTTGCTTTCTTACGAAGAGTCTTAAGTGCAGCCAGATCAAACTTTCCTAGTTTCTGTAATGTAACATGATGTACAACTTAGTACACTAGCTTCATTTCTAAAGTAGTTTGTTTAGAAAACAAACCCCTTCATTTCTGAACACTGTAATGTGTGAAATAAGCTAGTTCTGTTCACCGAATGAGTTGCTTTTTTAAGAAGTATCTTCACTGCAGCAAGATCAAACTTTCCTAGTTTGTGTAATCTAACAAGATGTACAACTTAGTAGATTCACCTCATTTCTAACGTAGTTTGTTTAGAAAACAAACACCTTCATTGCCGAACACAGGACTGTGTGAAATAAGCTAGTTCTGTTCTTGGAATGAGTTGCTTTCTTAACAAGAATCTTCAGTGCAGGAAGATCAAACGTTCCTAGTTTGTGTAATCTAACAAGATGTACAACTTAGTAGATTCACCTCATTTCTAACGTAGTTTCTTTAGAAAACAAACACCTTCATTGCCGAACACAGTACTGTGTGAAATAAGCTAGTTCTGTTCTCGGAATGAGTTGCTTTTTTAAGAAGTATCTTTAGTGCAGCAAGATGAAACTTTCCTAGTTTGTGTAATCTAACAAGATGTACAACTTAGTAGATTCACCTCATTTCTAACGTAGTTTCTTTAGAAAAGAAACACCTTCATTGCCGAACACAGTACTGTGTGAAATAAGGCCGTTCTGCTCTCTGAATGAGTTGCTTTCTTACGAAGTATCTTCAGTGCAGCAAGATGAAACTATCCTAGTTTGTGTAATCTAACAAGATGTACAACGTAGTAGATTCACCTCATTTCTAACGTAGTTTCTTTAGAAAACAAACACCTTCATTGCCGAACACAGTACTGTGTGAAATAAGGCCGTTCTGCTCTCTGAATGAGTTGCTTTCTTACGAAGTATCTTCAGTGCAGCAAGATGAAACTTTTCTAGTTTGTGTAATCTAACAAGATATACAACATAGTAGATTCACCTCATTTCTAACGTAGTTTCTTTAGAAAACAAACACCTTCATTACGGAACAAAGTACAGTGTGAAATAACCTAGTTCTGTTCTCCGAATGAGTTGCTTTCTTACAAAGAGTCATAAGTGCAGCAAGATCAAACTTTCCTAGTTGCTGTAATGTAACATGATGTACAATTTAGTAGATTAGCTTCATTTCTAAAGTAGTTTGTTTAGAAAACAAACCCCTTCATTTCTGAACACTGTACTGTGTGAAATAAGCTAGTTCTGTTCTCCGAATGAGTTGCTTTTTTAAGAAGTATCTTCAGTGCAGCAAGATGAAACTTTCCTAGTTTGTGTAATCTAACAAGATGTACAACTTAGTAGATTCACCTCATTTCTAATGTAGTTTCTTTAGAAAACAAACACCTTCATTGCCGAAAACAGTACTGTGTGAAATGAGCCCGTTCTGTTCTCTGAATGAGTTGCTTTCTTACGAAGAGTCTTCAGTGCAGCAAGATCAAACTTACCTTGTTTGTGTAATCTAACAAGATGTACAAGTTAGTAGATTCACCTCATTTCTAACGTAGTTTCTTTAGAAAACAAACACCTTCATTTCCGAACACAGTACTGTGTGAAATAAGCCCGTTCTGTTCTCTGAATGAGTTGCTTTCTTACGAAGAGTCTTCAGTGCAGCAAGATCAAACTTACCTTGTTTGTGTAATCTAACAAGATGTACAACTTAGTAGATTCACCTCATTTCTAACGTAGTTTGTTTAGAAAACAAACATCTTCATTACGGAAGAAAGTACAGTGTGAAATAAGCTAGTTCTGTTCTCCGAATGAGTTGCTTTCTTACGAAGAGTCTTAAGTGCAGCAAGATCAAACTTTCCTAGTTGCTGTAATGTAACATGATGTACAATTTAGTAGATTAGCTTCATTTCTAAAGTAGTTTGTTTAGAAAAAAAACCCCTTCATTTCTGAACACTGTACTGTGTGAAATAAGCTAGTTCTGTTCTCCGAATGAGTTGCTTTTTTTCAGAAGTATCTTTAGTGCAGCAAGAACAAACTTTCCTAGTTTGTGTAATCTAACAAGATGTACAACTTTGTAGATTCACCTCATTTCAAACGTTCTTTCTTTAGAAAACAAACACCTTCATTGCCGAACACAGTACTGTGTGAAATAAGGCCGTTCTGTTCTCCAAATGAGTTGCTTTCTTACGAACAGTCTTAAGTGCAGCAAGATCAAACTTTCCTTGTTTCTGTCATGTAACATGATGTACGACTTAGTAGATTAGCTTCATTTCTAAAGTAGTTTGTTTAGAAAACAAACCCCTCCATTTCGGAACACTGTACTGTGTGAAATAAGCTAGTTCTGTTCTCTGAATGAGTTGCTTTTTTAAGAAGTATCTTCACTGCAGCAAGATCAAACTTTCCTAGTTTGTGTAATCTAACAAGATGTACAACTTAGTAGATTCACCTCATTTCTAACGTAGTTTCTTTAGAAAACAAACACCTTCATTGCCGAACACAGTACTGTGTGAAATAAGGCAGTTCTGTTCTCCAAATGAGGTGCTTTCTTACGAAGAGTCTTAAGTGCAGCAAGATCAAACTTTCCTTGTTTCTGTAATGTAACATGATGTACGACTTAGTAGATTAGCTTCATTTCTAAAGTAGTTTGTTTAGAAAACAAACCCCTTCATTTCGGAACACTGTACTGTGTGAAATAAGCTAGTTCTGTTCTCAGAATGAGTTGCTTTTTTAAGAAGTATCTTCAGGGCAGCAAGATCAAACTTACCTTGTTTGTGTAATCTAACAAGATGTACAACTTAGTAGATTCACCTCATTTCTAACGTAGTTTGTATAGAAAACAAACACCTTTATGGCCGAACACAGTACTGTATGAAATAAGCTAGTTCTGTTCTTGGAATGAGTTGATTTCTTAACAAGAATCTTCAGTGCAGGAAGATCAAACTTTCCTGGTTTGTGTAATCTAACAAGATGTACAACTTAGAAGATTCACCTCATTTCTAACGTAGTTTGTTTAGAAAACAAACACCTACATTGCCGAACACAGTACTGTGTGAAATAAGCTAGTTTTGTTCTCGGAATGAGTTGCTTTTTTAAGAAGTATCTTCAGTGCAGCAAGATGAAACTTTCCTAGTTTGTGTAATCTAACAAGATGTAGAACTTAGTAGATTCACCTCATTTCTAACGTAGTTTCTTTAGAAAACAAACACCTTCATTGCCGAACACAGTACTGTGTGAAATAAGGCCATTCTGTTCTCTGAATGAGTTGCTTTCTTATGAAGAGTCTTCAGTGCAGCAAGATCAAATTTACCTTGTTTCTGTAATCTAACAAGATGTACAATTTAGTAGGTTCAACTCATTTCTAAAGTAGTTTCTTTAGAAAACAAACACCTTCATTTCTGAAACAAAGTACAGTGTGAAATAAGCTAGTTCTGTTCTCCGAATGAGTTGCTTTTTTAACAAGTATCTTCAGGGCAGCAAGATCAAAGTTTCGTAGTTTGTGTAATCTAAAAAGATGTACAACTTAGTAGATTCGCCTCATTTCTAATGTAGTTTGTTTAGAAAACAAACCCCTTCATTTCTGAACACTGTACTGTGTGAAATAAGCTAGTTCTGTTCTCCGAATGAGTTGCTTTTTTAAGAAGTATCTTCAGTGCAGCCAGAACAAACTTTCCTAGTTTGTGTAATCTAAGAAGATGTACAACTTAGTAGATTCACCTCATTTCTAACGTAGTTTCTTTAGAAAACAAACACCTTCATTGCCGAACACAGTACTGTGTGAAATAAGGCCGTTCTGTTCTCCAAATGAGTTGCTTTCTTACGAACAGTCTTAAGTGCAGCAAGATCAAACTTTCCTTGTTTCTGTCATGTAACATGATGTACAACTTAGTACACTAGCTTCATTTCTAAAGTAGTTTGTTTAGAAAACAAACCCCTCCATTTCGGAACACTGTACTGTGTGAAATAAGCTAGTTCTGTTCTCAGAATGAGTTGCTTTTTTAAGAAGTATCTTCACTGCAGCAAGATCAAACTTTCCTAGTTTGTGTAATCTAACAAGATGTACAACTTAGTAGATTCACCTCATTTCTAACGTAGTTTCTTTAGAAAACAAACACCTTCATTGCCGAACACAGGACTGTGTGAAATAAGCTAGTTCTGTTCTCGGAATGAGTTGCTTTCTTAACAAGAATCTTCAGTGCAGGAACATCAAACGTTCCTAGTTTGTGTAATCTAACAAGATGTACAACTTAGTAGATTCACTTCACCTCATTTCAAACGTAGTTTGTTTAGAAAACAAACACCTTCATTGCCGAACACAGTACTGTGTGAAATAAGGCCGTTCCTTTCTCTGAATGAGTTGCTTTCTTACGAAGAGTCTTCAGTGCTGCAAGAACAAACTTTCCTAGTTCGTGTAATCTAACAAGATATACAACTTAGTAGATTCACCTCATTTCTAACGTAGTTTCTTTAGAAAACAAACACCTTCATTGCCGAACACAGTACTGTGTGAAATAAGGCCGTTCTGTTCTCCAAATGAGTTGCTTTCTTACGAAGAGTCTTAAGTGCACCAAGATCAAACTTTCCTTGTTTCTGTCATGTAACATGATGTACGACTTAGTAGATTAGCTTCATTTCTAAAGTAGTTTGTTTAGAAAACAAACCCCTTCATTTCGGAACACTGTACTGTGTGAAATAAGCTAGTTCTGTTCTCCGAATGAGTTGCTTTTTTAAGAATCATCTTCAGGGCAGCAAGATCAAACTTTCCTAGTTTGTGTAATCTAACAAGATTTACAACTTAGTAGATTCACCTCATTTCTAATGTAGTTTGCTTAGAAAACAAACACCTTCATTGCCGAACACAGGACTGTGTGAAATGAGCTATTTCTGTTCTCGGAATGAGTTGCTTTTTTAAGAAGTATCTTCAGTGCAGCAAGATGAAACTTTCCTAGTTTGTGTAATCTAACAAGATGTACAACTTAGTAGATTCACCTCATTTCTAACGTAGTTTCTTTAGAAAAAAACAACTTCATTCTGAACACTGTACTGTGTGAAATAAGGCTAGTTCTGCTCTCTGAATGAGTTGCTTTCTTACGAAGAGTCTTCAGTGCAGCAAGATGAAACTTTCCTAGTTTGTGTAATCTAACAAGTTGTACAACTTAGTAGATTCACCTCATTTCTAACGTAGTTTCTTTAGAAAACAAACACCTTCATTACGGAACAAACTACAGTGTGAAATAAGCTAGTTCTGTTCTCCGAATGAGTTGCTTTCTTCTGAAAGAGTCTTAAGTGCAGCAAGATCAAACTTTCCTAGTTGCTGTAATGTAACATGATGTACAATTTAGTAGATTACCTTCATTTATAAAGTCGTTTTTTTAGAAAACAAACCCCTTCATTTCTGAACACTGTACTGTGTGAAATAAGCTAGTTCTGTTCTCGGAATGAGTGGCTTTTCTAAGAAGTATCTTCAGTGCAGCAAGATGAAACTTTCCTAGTTTGTGTAATCTAACAAGATGTACAACTTAGTAGATTCACCTCATTTCTAACGTAGTTTCTTTAGAAAACAAACACCTTCATTGCCGAACACAGTACTGTGTGAAATAAGGCCGTTCTGCTCTCTGAATGAGTTGCTTTCTTACGAAGCATCTTCAGGGCAGCAAGATGAAACTTTGCTGGTTTGTGTAATCTAACAAGATGTACAACTTAGTAGATTCACCTCATTTCTAACGTAGTTTCTTTAGAAAACAAACACCTTCATTGCCGAACACAGTACTGTGTGAAATAAGGCCATTCTGCTCTCTGAATGAGTTGTTTTAAGAAGTCTTCTTCAGTGCAGCAACTTTCCTAGTTTATGTAATCTAACAAGATGTACAACTTAGTAGATTCACCTCATTTCTAACGTAGTTTCTTTAGAAAACAAACACCTTCATTACGGAACAAAGTACAGTGTGAAATAAGCTAGTTCTGTTCTCCGACTGAGTTGCTTTCTTACGAAGAGTCTTAAGGGCAGCAAGATCAAACTTTAATAGTTGCTGTAATGTAACATGATGTACAATTTAGTGGATTAACTTCATTTCTAAAGTAGTTTGTTTAGAAAACAAACCCCTTCATTTCTGAACACTGTACTGTGTGAAATAAGCTAGTTCTGTTCTCGGAATGAGTTGCTTTTAAGAAGTATCTTCAGTGCAGCAAGATCAAACTTTCTAGTTTGTGAAATCTAACAAGATGTACAACTTAGTAGATTCACCTCATTTCTAACGTAGTTTCTTTAGAAAACAAACACCTTCATTGCCAAACACAGTACTGTGTGAAATAAGGCCGTTCTGTTCTCTGAATGAGTTGCTTTCTTAGGAAGAGTCTTCAGTGCAGCAAGATCAAACTTACCTTGTTTGTGTAATCTAACAAGATGTACAACTTAGTAGATTCACCTCATTTCTAAAGTAGTTTGTTTAGAAAAAAAACCCTTCATTTCTGAACACTGTACTGTGTGAAATAAGCTAGTTCTGTTCTCCGAATGAATTGCTTTTTTAAGAAGTATCTTCAGTGCAGCAAGAACAAACTTTCCTAGTTTGTGTAATCTAACAAGATGTACAACTTAGTAGATTCACCTCATTTCTAACGTAGTTTCTTCAGAAAACAAACACCTTCATTGCCGAACATAGTACTGTGTGAAATAAGCCCGTTATGTTCTCCAAATGAGTTGCTTTCTTACGAAGAGTCTTAAGTGCAGCAAGATCAAACTTTCCTAGTTTCTGTAATGTAACATGATGTACAACTTAGTACACTAGCTTCATTTCTAAAGTAGTTTGTTTAGAAAACAAACCCCTTCATTTCTGAACACTGTACTGTGTGAGATAAGCTAGTTCTGTTCTCGGAATGAGTTGCTTTTGTAAGAAGTATCTTCAGTGCAGCAAGATGAAACTTTCCTAGTTTGTGTAATCTAACAAGATGTACAACTTAGTAGATTCACCTCATTTCTAATGTAGTTTCTTTAGAAAACAAACACCTTCATTGCCGAACACAGTACTGTGTGAAATAAGCTAGTTCTGTTCTCGGAATGAGTTGCTTTTTTAAGAAGTATCTTCAGTGCAGCAAGATGAAACTTTCCTAGTTTGTGTAATCTAACAAGATGTACAACTTAGTAGATTCACCTCATTTCTAACGTAGTTTCTTTAGAAAACAAACACCTTCATTGCCGAACACAGTACTGTGTGAAATAAGCTAGTTCTGTTCTCTGAATGAGTTGCTTTCTTACGAAGAGTCTTCAGTGCAGCAAGATCAAACTTACCTTGTTTGTGTAATCTAACAAGATGTGCAACTTAGTAGATTCACCTCATTTCTAACGTAGTTTGTTTAGTAAACAAACACCTACATTACCGAACACAGTACTGTGTGAAATAAGCTAGTTCTGTTCTTGGAATGAGTTGATTTCTTAACAAGAATTTTCAGTGCAGCAAGATCAAACTTTCCTAGTTGCTGTAATGTAACATGATGTACAATTTAGTAGATTAGCTTCATTTCTAAAGTAGGTTGTTTAGAAAACAAACCCCTTCATTTCTGAACACTGTACTGTGTGAAAAAATCTAGTTCTGTTCTCCGAATGAGTTGCTTTTTTTTAGAAGTATCTTCAGTGCAGCAAGAACAAACTTTCCTAGTTTGTGTAATCTAACTAGATGTACAACTTAGTAGATTCACCTCATTTCTAACGTAGTTTCTTTAGAAAACAAACACCTTCATTGCCGAACACAGGACTGTGTGAAATAAGCTAGTTCTGTTCTCGGAATGAGTTGCTTTCTTAACAAGAATCTTCAGTGCAGGAAGATCAAACGTTCCTAGTTTGTGTAATCTAACAAGATGTACAACTTAGTAGATTCACCTCATTTCTTTCGTAGTTTTTTTAGAAAACAAACACCTTCATTGCCGAACACAGTACTGTGTGAAATAAGGCCGTTCCTTTCTCTGAATGAGTTGCTTTCTTACGAAGAGTCTTCAGTGCTGCAAGAACAAACTTTCCTAGTTTGTGTAATCTAACAAGATGTACAACTTAGTAGATTCACTTCATTTCTAACGTTGTTTATTTAGAAAACAAACACCTTCATTGCCGAACACAGTACTGTGTGAAATAAGGCCGTTCTGTTCTCCAAATGAGTTGCTTTTTACCAGAGTCTTAAGTGCAGCAAGATCAAATTTTCCTTGTTTCTGTCATGTAACATGATGTACGACTTAGTAGATTAGCTGCATTTCTAAAGTAGTTTGTTTAGAAAACAAACCCCTTCTTTTCGGAACACTGTACTGTGTGAAATAAGCTAGTTCTGTTCTCCGAATGAGTTGCTTTTTAAAGAAGTATCTTCAGGGCAGCAAGATCAAACTTTCCTAGTTTGTGTAATCTAACAAGATGTACAACTTAGTAGATTCACCTCATTTCTAACGTAGTTGGTTTAGAAAACAAACACCTTCATTGCCGAACACAGTACTGTGTGAAATAAGCTAGTTCTGTTCTCGGAATGAGTTTCTTTTTTAAGAAGTACATTCAGTGCAGCAAGATGAAACTTTCCTAGTTTGTGTAATCTAACAAGATGTACAACGTAGTAGATTCACCTCATTTCTAACGTAGTTTCTTTAGAAAACAAACACCTTCATTGCCGAACACAGTACTGTGTGAAATAAGGCCGTTCTGCTCTCTGAATGAGTTGCTTTCTTACGAAGTATCTTAAGTGCAGGAAGATGAAACTTTCCTAGTTTGTGTAATCTAACAAGATGTACAACTTAGTAGATTCACATCATTTCTAACGTAGTTTGTTTAGAAAACAAACACCTTCATTAAGGAACACAGTACTGTGTGAAATAAGCTAGTTCTGTTCTTGGAATGAGTTGATTTCTTAACAAGAATCTTCAGTGCAGGAAGATCAAACTTTCCTGGTTTGTGTAATCTAACAAGATGTACAACTTAGTAGATTCACCTCATTTCTATCGTAGTTTGTTTAGAAAACAAACACCTTCATTTCGAACACAGTACTGTGTGAAATAAGCTAGTTCTGTTCTCGGAATGAGTTGCTTTTTTAAGAAGTATCTTCAGTGCAGCAAGATCAAACTTTCCTAGTTTGTGTAATCTAACAAGATGTACAACTTAGTAGATTCACCTCATTTCTAACGTAGTTTCTTTAGAAAACAAACACCTTCATTGCGGAACACAGTACTGTGTGAAATAAGGCCGTTCTGTTCTCTGAATGAGTTGCTTTCTTACGAAGAGTCTTCAGTGCAGCAAGATCAAACTTTACCTTGTTTCTGTAATCTAACAAGATGTACAACTTAGTAGATTCACCTCATTTCTAAAGTAGTTTGTTTAGAAAACAAACACCTTCATTGCCAAACACAGTACTGTGTGAAATAAGCTAGTTCTGTTCTCGAATGAGTTGCTTTTTAAGAAGTATCTTTAGTGCA
Source organism: Orientallactaga sibirica (assembly GCA_036365145.1). Classification (NCBI taxonomy): domain Eukaryota; kingdom Metazoa; phylum Chordata; class Mammalia; order Rodentia; family Dipodidae; genus Orientallactaga; species Orientallactaga sibirica. The sequence continues at coordinate 112,884 of JAEOAD010001896.1, forward strand.
GCAAGATCAAACTTTCCTAGTTTGTGTAATCTAACAAGATGCACAACTTAGTAGATTCACCTCATTTCTAACGTAGTTTCTTTAGAAAACAAACACCTTCATTGCGAACACAGTACTGTGTGAAATAAGCTAGTTCTGTTCTTGGAATGAGTTGATTTCTTAACAAGAATCTTCAGTGCAGGAAGATCAAACTTTCCTGGTTTGTGTAATGTAACAAGATATACAACTTAGTAGATTCACCTCATTTCTAACGTAGTTTGTTTAGAAAACAAACACCTTCATTACCGAACACAGTACTGTGTGAAATAAGCTAGTTTTGTTCTCGGAATGAGTTGCTTTTTTAAGAAGTATCTTCAGTGCAGCAAGATGAAACTTTCCTAGTTTGTGTAATCTAACAAGATGTACAACTTAGTAGATTCACCTCATTTCTAACGTAGTTTCTTTCAAAAACAAACACCTTCATTGCCGAACACAGTACTGTGTGAAATAAGGCTAGTTCTGTTCTCTGAATGAGTTGCTTTTTACGAAGAGTCTTCAGTGCAGCAAGATCAAACGTACCTTGTTTGTGTAATCTAACAAGATGTACAACGTAGTAGATTCAACTCATTTCTAACGTAGTTTATTTAGAAAACAAACACCTTCATTACGGAACAAAATACAGTGTGAAATAAGCTAGTTCTGTTCTCCGAATGAGTTGCTTTCTTACGAAGAGTCTTAAGGCAGCAAGATCAAACTTTCCTAGTTTGCTGTAATGTAACATGATGTACAATTTAGTAGATTAGCTTCATTTCTAAAGTAGTTTGTTTAGAAAACAAACCCCTTCATTTCTGAACACTGTACTGTGTGAAATAAGCTAGTTCTGTTCTCGGAATGAGTTGCTTTTTAAGAAGTATCTTCAATGCAGCAAGATGAAACTTTCCTAGTTTGTGTAATCTAACAAGATGTACAACTCAGTAGATTCACCTCATTTCTAACTTAGTTTCTTTAGAAAACAAACACCTTCATTGCCGAACACAGTACTGTGTGAAATAAGCCCGTTCTGTTCTCTGAATGAGTTGCTTTCTTACGAAGAGTCTTAAGTGCAGCAAGATCAAACTTTCCTAGTTTCTGTAATGTAACATGATGTACAACTTAGTACACTAGCTTCATTTCTAAAGTAGTTTGTTTAGAAAACAAACCCCTTCATTTCTGAACAATGTACAGTGTGAAATGAGCTAGTTCTGTTCTCCGAATGAGTTGCTTTTTTAAGAAGTATCTTCACTGCAGCAAGATCAAACTTTCCTAGTTTGTGTAATCTAACAAGATGTACAACTTAGTAGATTCACCTCATTTCTAACGTAGTTTGTTTAGAAAACAAACACCTTCATTGCCAAACACAGGACTGTGTGAAATGAGCTAGTTCTGTTCTCGGAATGAGTTGCTTTCTTAACAAGAATCTTCAGTGCAGGAAGATCAAACGTTCCAGGTTTGTGTAATCTAACAAGATGTACAACTTAGTAGATTCACCTCATTTCTAATGTACTTTCTTTAGAAAACAAACACCTTCATTGCCGAACACAGTACTGTGTGAAATAAGGCCGTTCCGTTCTCTGAATGAGTTGCTTTCTTACGAAGAGTCTTCAGTGCTGCAAGAACAAACTTTCCTAGTTTGTGCAATCTAACAAGATGTACAACTTAGTAGATTCACCTCATTTCTAACGTAGTTTGTTTAGAAAACAAACACCTTCATTGCCGAACACAGTACTGTGTGAAATAAGGCCGTTCTGTTCTCTGAATGAGTTGCTTTCTTACGAAGTATCTTCAGTGCAGCAAGATCAAACTTACCTTGTTTGTGTAATCTAACAAGATGTACAACTTAGTAGATTCACCTCATTTCTAACGTAGTTTGTTTAGAAAACAAACCCCTTCATTTCTGAACACTGTACTGTGTGAAATAAGCTAGTTCTGTTCTCCGAATGAGTTGCTTTTTTAAGAAGTATCTTCAGTGCAGCCAGAACAAATTTTCCTAGTTCGTGTAATCTAAGAAGATGTACAACTTAGTAGATTGACCTCATTTCTAACGTAGTTTCTTTAGAAAACAAACACCTTCATTGCCGAACACAGTACTGTGTGAAATAAGGCCGTTCTGTTCTCCAAATGAGTTGCTTTCTTACGAAGAGTCTTACGTGCAGCAAGATCAAACTTTCCTTGTTTCTGTCATGTAACATGATGTACAACTTAGTACACTAGCTTCATTTCTAAAGTAGTTTGTTTAGAAAACAAAACCCTCCATTTCGGAACACTGTACTGTGTGAAATAAGCTAGTTCTGTTCTCAGAATGAGTTTTTTTTTAAGAAGTATCTTCACTGCAGCAAGATCAAACTTTCCTAGTTTGTGTAATCTAACAAGATGTACAACTTAGTAGATTCACCTCATTTCTAACGTAGTTTCTTTAGAAAACAAACACCTTCATTTCTGAACACAGGACTGTGTGAAATAAGCTAGTTCTGTTCTCGGAATGAGTTGCTTTCTTAACAAGAATCTTCAGTGCAGGAACATCAAACGTTCCTAGTTTGTGTAATCTAACAAGATGTACAACTTAGTAGATTCACTTCACCTCATTTCAAACGTAGTTTGTTTAGAAAACAAACACCTTCATTGCAACACAGTACTGTGTGAAATAAGGCCGTTCCTTTCTCTGAATGAGTTGCTTTCTTACAAGAGTCTTCAGTGCTGCAAGAACAAACTTTCCTAGTTTGTGTAATCTAACAAGATGTACAACTTAGTAGATTCACCTCATTTCTAACGTAGTTTCTTTAGAAAACAAACACCTTCATTGCCGAACACAGTACTGTGTGAAATAAGGCCGTTCTGTTCTCCAAATGAGTTGCTTTCTTACGAAGAGTCTTAAGTGCAGCAAGATCAAACTTTCCTTGTTTCTGTCATGTAACATGATGTACGACTTAGTAGATTAGCTTCATTTCTAAAGTAGTTTGTTTAGAAAACAAACCCCTTCATTTCGGAACACTGTACTGTGTGAAATAAGCTAGTTCTGTTCTCCGAATTAGTTGCTTTTTTAAGAATCATCTTCAGGGCAGCAAGATCAAACTTTCCTAGTTTGTGTAATCTAACAAGATGTACAACTTAGTAGATTCACCTCATTTCTAATGTAGTTTGCTTAGAAAACAAACACCTTCATTGCCGAACACAGGACTGTGTGAAATGAGCTATTTCTGTTCTCGGAATGAGTTGCTTTTTTAAGAAGTATCTTCAGTGCAGCAAGATGAAACTTTCCTAGTTTGTGTAATCTAACAAGATGTACAACTTAGTAGATTCACCTCATTTCTAACGTAGTTTCTTTAGAAAAAAAACAACTTCATTGCCGAACAGAGTACTGTGTGAAATAAGGCCGTTCTGCTCTCTGAATGAGTTGCTTTCTTACGAAGAGTCTTCAGTGCAGCAAGATGAAACTTTCCTAGTTTGTGTAATCTAACAAGTTGTACAACTTAGTAGATTCACCTCATTTCTAACGTAGTTTCTTTAGAAAACAAACACCTTCATTACGGAACAAACTACAGTGTGAAATAAGCTAGTTCTGTTCTCCGAATGAGTTGCTTTCTTACGAAGAGTCTTAAGGGCAGCAAGATCAAACTTTCCTAGTTGCTGTAATGTAACATGATGTACAATTTAGTAGATTACCTTCATTTATAAAGTCGTTTTTTTAGAAAACAAACCCCTTCATTTCTGAACACTGTACTGTGTGAAATAAGCTAGTTCTGTTCTCGGAATGAGTTGCTTTTCTAAGAAGTATCTTCAGTGCAGCAAGATGAAACTTTCCTAGTTTGTGTAATCTAACAAGATGTACAACTTAGTAGATTCACCTCATTTCTAACGTAGTTTCTTTAGAAAACAAACACCTTCATTGCCGAACACAGTACTGTGTGAAATAAGGCCGTTCTGTTCTCTGAATGAGTTGCTTTCTTACGAAGCATCTTCAGTGCAGCAAGATGAAACTTTGCTGGTTTGTGTAATCTAACAAGATGTACAACTTAGTAGATTCACCTCATTTCTAACGTAGTTTCTTTAGAAAACAAACACCTTCATTGCCGAACACAGTACTGTGTGAAATAAGGCCATTCTGCTCTCTGAATGAGTTGTTTTCTTACGAAGTATCTTCAGTGCAGCAACTTTCCTAGTTTATGTAATCTAACAAGATGTACAACTTAGTAGATTCACCTCATTTCTAACGTAGTTTCTTTAGAAAACAAACACCTTCATTACGGAACAAAGTACAGTGTGAAATAAGCTAGTTCTGTTCTCCGACTGAGTTGCTTTCTTGAGAAGAGTCTTAAGTGCAGCAAGATCAAACTTTCCTAGTTGCTGTAATGTAACATGATGTACAATTTAGTGGATTAACTTCATTTCTAAAGTAGTTTGTTTAGAAAACAAACCCCTTCATTTCTGAACACTGTACTGTGTGAAATAAGCTAGTTCTGTTCTCGGAATGAGTTGCTTTTTTAAGAAGTATCTTCAGTGCAGCAAGATGAAACTTTCCTAGTTTGTGTAATCTAACAAGATGTACAACTTAGTAGATTCACCTCATTTCTAACGTAGTTTCTTTAGAAAACAAACACCTTCATTGCCAAACACAGTACTGTGTGAAATAAGGCCGTTCTGTTCTCTGAATGAGTTGCTTTCTTCTGAAGAGTCTTCAGTGCAGCAAGATCAAACTTACCTTGTTTGTGTAATCTAACAAGATGTACAACTTAGTAGATTCACCTCATTTCTAAAGTAGTTTGTTTAGAAAAAAAACCCTTCATTTCTGAACACTGTACTGTGTGAAATAAGCTAGTTCTGTTCTCGAATGAGTTGCTTTTTTAAGAAGAGTCTTCAGTGCAGCAAGAACAAACTTTCCTAGTTTGTGTAATCTAACAAGATGTACAACTTAGTAGATTCACCTCATTTCTAACGTAGTTTCTTTAGAAAACAAACACCTTCATTGCCGAACATAGTACTGTGTGAAATAAGCTAGTTCTGTTCTCCAAATGAGTTGCTTTTTTACTGAAGAGTCTTAAGTGCAGCAAGATCAAACTTTCCTAGTTTCTGTAATGTAACATGATGTACAACTTAGTAGATTAGCTTCATTTCTAAAGTAGTTTGTTTAGAAAACAAACCCTTCATTTCTGAACACTGTACTGTGTGAAATAAGCTAGTTCTGTTCTCGGAATGAGTTGCTTTTTAAGAAGTATCTTCAGTGCAGCAAGATCAAACTTTCCTAGTTTGTGTAATCTAACAAGATGTACAACTTAGTAGATTCACCTCATTTCTAATGTAGTTTCTTTAGAAAACAAACACCTTCATTGCCGAACACAGTACTGTGTGAAATAAGCTAGTTCTGTTCTCGGAATGAGTTGCTTTTTTAAGACGTATCTTCAGTGCAGCAAGATGAAACTTTCCTAGTTTGTGTAATCTAACAAGATGTACAACTTAGTAGATTCACCTCATTTCTAACGTAGTTTCTTTAGAAAACAAATACCTTCATTGCCGAACACAGTACTGTGTGAAATAAGCTAGTTCTGTTCTCTGAATGAGTTGCTTTCTTTAAGAAGAGTCTTCAGTGCAGCAAGATCAAACTTACCTTGTTTGTGTAATCTAACAAGATGTACAACTTAGTAGATTCACCTCATTTCTAACGTAGTTTGTTTAGAAAACAAACACCTTCATTACCGAACACAGTACTGTGTGAAATAAGCTAGTTCTGTTCTTGGAATGAGTTGATTTTTTTAACAAGAATTTTCAGTGCAGCAAGATCAAACTTTCCTAGTTTGCTGTAATGTAACATGATGTACAATTTAGTAGATTAGCTTCATTTCTAAAGTAGGTTTGTTTAGAAAACAAACCCCTTCATTTCTGAACACTGTACTGTGTGAAAAAAGCTAGTTCTGTTCTCCGAATGAGTTGCTTTTTTAGAAGTATCTTCAGTGCAGCAAGAACAAACTTTCTAGTTTGTGTAATCTAACAAGATGTACAACTTAGTAGATTCACCTCATTTCTAACATAGTTTCTTTAGAAAACAAACACCTTCATTGCCGAACACAGTACTGTGTGAAATAAGGCCGTTCTGTTCTCTGAATGAGTTGCTTTCTTTGAAGAGTCTTCAGTGCAGCAAGATCAAACTTACCTTGTTTGTGTAATCTAACAAGATGTACAACTTAGTAGATTCACCTCATTTCTAACGTAGTTTGTTTAGAAAACAAACACCTTCATTACCGAACACAGTACTGTGTGAAATAAGCTAGTTCTGTTCTTGGAATGAGTTGATTTCTTAACAAGAATTTTCAGTGCAGCAAGATCAAACTTTCCTAGTTTGCTGTAATGTAACATGATGTACAATTTAGTAGATTAGCTTCATTTCTAAAGTAGTTTGTTTAGAAAACAAACCCCTTCATTTCTGAACACTGTACTGTGTGAAAAAAGCTAGTTCTGTTCTCTGAATGAGTTGCTTTTTTTAGAAGTATCTTCAGTGCAGCAAGAACAAACTTTCCTAGTTTGTGTAATCTAACAAGATGTACAACTTAGTAGATTCACCTCATTTCTAACGTAGTTTCTTTAGAAAACAAACACCTTCATTGCCGAACACAGGACTGTGTGAAATAAGCTAGTTCTGTTCTCGGAATGAGTTGCTTTCTTAACAAGAATCTTCAGTGCAGGAACATCAAACTTTCCTAGTTTGTGTAATCTAACAAGATGTACAACTTAGTAGATTCACCTCATTTCTTTCGTAGTTTTTTAGAAAACAAACACCTTCATTGCCGAACACAGTACTGTGTGAAATAAGCTAGTTCTTTCTCTGAATGAGTTGCTTTCTTAAGAAGAGTCTTCAGTGCTGCAAGAACAAACTTTCCTAGTTTGTGTAATCTAACAAGATGTACAACTTAGTAGATTCACTTCATTTCTAACGTTGTTTATTTAGAAAACAAACACCTTCATTGCGGAACACAGTACTGTGTGAAATAAGGCCGTTCTGTTCTCCAAATGAGTTGCTTTTTTACCAGAGTCTTAAGTGCAGCAAGATCAAACTTTCCTTGTTTCTGTAATGTAACATGATGTACAACTTAGTAGATTAGCTTCATTTCTAAAGTAGTTTGTTTAGAAAACAAACCCCTTCATTTCTGAACACTGTACTGTGTGAAATAAGCTAGTTCTGTTCTCGAATGAGTTGCTTTTTTAAGAAGTATCTTCAGTGCAGCAAGATCAAACTTTCCTAGTTTGTGTAATCTAACAAGATGTACAACTTAGTAGATTCACCTCATTTCTAACGTAGTTGGTTTAGAAAACAAACACCTTCATTGCCGAACACAGTACTGTGTGAAATAAGCTAGTTCTGTTCTCGGAATGAGTTTCTTTTTTAAGAAGTACCTTCAGTGCAGCAAGATCAAACTTTCCTAGTTTGTGTAATATAACAAGATGTACAACTTAGTAGATTCACCTCATTTCTAAAGTAGTTTGTTTAGAAAACAAACACCTTCATTGCCGAACACAGTACTATGTGAAATAAGTCCGTTCTATTCTCTGAATGAGTTGCTTTCTTATGAAAAATCTTCAGCGCAGCAAGTTCAAACTTTCCTAGTTTGTGTAATCTAACAAGATGTGCAACTTAGTAGATTCACATCATTTCTAACGTAGTTTGTTTTGAAAACAAACACCTTCATTGCCGAACACAGTACTGTGTGAAATAAGCTACTTCTGTTCTCGGAATGAGTTGCTTTCTTAAGAAGAATCTTCAGTGCAGGAAGTTCAAACTTTCCTAGTTTGTATAATCTAACAAGATGTACAACTTAGTAGATTCACCTCATTTCTAACGTAGTTTGTTTAGAAAACAAACACCTTCATTGCCGAACACAGTACTGTGTGAAATAAGCTAGTTCTGTTCTCGGAATGAGTTGCTTTTTTAAAGAAGTATCTTCAGTGCAGCAAGATCAAACTTTCCTAGTTTGTGTAATCTAACAAGATGTACAATTTAGTAGATTCACCTCATTTCTAACGTAGTTTCTTTAGAAAACAAACACCTTCATTGCGAACACAGTACTGTGTGAAATAAGGCCGTTCTGTTCTCTGAATGAGTTGCTTTTTTAAGAGTCTTCAGTGCAGCAAGATCAAACTTACCTTGTTTGTGTAATCTAACAAGATGTACAACTTAGTAGATTCACCTCATTTCTAACGTAGTTTGTTTAGAAAACAAACACCTTCATTGCCAAAACACAGTACTGTGTGAAATAAGCTAGTTCTGTTCTCGGAATGAGTTGCTTTTTTAAGAAGTATCTTCAGTGCAGCAAGATGAAACTTTCCTAGTTTGTGTAATCTAACAAGATGTACAACTTAGTAGATTCACCTCATTTCTAACGTAGTTTGTTTAGAAAACAAACACCTTCATTTCCGAACACAGTACTGTGTGAAATAAGCTAGTTCTGTTCTTGGAATGAGTTGATTTCTTAACAAGTATCTTCAGTGCAGCAAGATCAAACTTTCCTAGTTTGTGTAATCTAACAAGATGTACAACTTAGTAGATTCACCTCATTTCTAATGTAGTTTGTTTAGAAAACAAACACCTTCATTGCCGAACACAGTACTGTGTGAAATAAGCTAGTTTTGTTCTCTGAATGAGTTGCTTTTTTAAGAAGAGTCTTCAGTGCAGCAAGATGAAACTTTCCTAGTTTGTGTAATCTAACAAGATGTACAACTTAGTAGATTCACCTCATTTCTAACGTAGTTTCTTTCAAAAACAAACACCTTCATTGCCGAACACAGTAATGTGTGAAATAAGGCCGTTCTGTTCTCTGAATGAGTTGCTTTTTTACGAAGAGTCTTCAGGGCAGCAAGATCAAACTTACCTTGTTTGTGTAATCTAACAAGATGTACAACTTAGTAGATTCAACTCATTTCTAACGTAGTTTGTTTAGAAAACAAACACCTTCATTACGGAACAAAGTACAGTGTGAAATAAGCTAGTTCTGTTCTCCGAATGAGTTGCTTTCTTACGAAGAGTCTTAAGTGCAGCAAGATCAAACTTTCCTAGTTGCTGTAATGTAACATGATGTACAATTTAGTAGATTAGCTTCATTTCTAAAGTAGTTTGTTTAGAAAACAAACCCCTTCATTTCTGAACACTGTACTGTGTGAAATAAGCTAGTTCTGTTCTCGGAATGAGTTGCTTTTTTAACAAAGTATCTTCAATGCAGCAAGATCAAACTTTCCTAGTTTGTGTAATCTAACAAGATGTACAACTTAGTAGATTCACCTCATTTCTAACTTAGTTTCTTTAGAAAACAAACACCTTCATTGCGAACACAGTACTGTGTGAAATAAGCCGTTCTGTTCTCTGAATGAGTTGCTTTCTTACGAAGAGTCTTAAGTGCAGCAAGATCAAACTTTCCTAGTTTTCTGTAATGTAACATGATGTACAACTTAGTAGATTAGCTTCATTTCTAAAGTAGTTTGTTTAGAAAACAAACCCCTTCATTTCTGAACAATGTACTGTGTGAAATAAGCTAGTTCTGTTCTCGAATGAGTTGCTTTTTAAGAAGTATCTTCACTGCAGCAAGATCAAACTTTCCTAGTTTGTGTAATCTAACAAGATGTACAACTTAGTAGATTCACCTCATTTCTAACGTAGTTTGTTTAGAAAACAAACACCTTCATTGCCAAACACAGGACTGTGTGAAATAAGCTAGTTCTGTTCTCGGAATGAGTTGCTTTCTTAACAAGAATCTTCAGTGCAGGAAGATCAAACGTTCCTAGTTTGTGTAATCTAACAAGATGTACAACTTAGTAGATTCACCTCATTTCTAACGTAGTTTCTTTAGAAAACAAACACCTTCATTGCCGAACACAGTACTGTGTGAAATAAGGCCGTTCTTTCTCTGAATGAGTTGCTTTCTTACGAAAGAGTCTTCAGTGCTGCAAGAACAAACTTTCCTAGTTTGTGTAATCTAACAAGATGTACAACTTAGTAGATTCACCTCATTTCTAACGTAGTTTGTTTAGAAAACAAACACCTTCATTGCCGAACACAGTACTGTGTGAAATAAGCTAGTTCTGTTCTCTGAATGAGTTGCTTTCTTAACAAGTATCTTCAGTGCAGCAAGATCAAACTTTCCTTGTTTGTGTAATCTAACAAGATGTACAACTTAGTAGATTCACCTCATTTCTAACGTAGTTTGTTTAGAAAACAAACACCTTCATTACGGAACAAAGTACTGTGTGAAATAAGCTAGTTCTGTTCTCTGAATGAGTTGCTTTCTTACAAAGAGTCTTCAGTGCAGCAAGATCAAACTTTCCTAGTTTGTGTAATGTAACATGATGTACAATTTAGTAGATTACTTCATTTCTAAAGTAGTTTGTTTAGAAAACAAACACCTTCATTTCTGAACACAGTACTGTGTGAAATAAGCTAGTTCTGTTCTCCAAATGAGTTGCTTTTTTAACAAGTATCTTCAGTGCAGCAAGATGAAACTTTCCTAGTTTGTGTAATCTAACAAGATGTACAACTTAGTAGATTCACCTCATTTCTAACGTAGTTTGTTTAGAAAACAAACACCTTCATTTCCGAACACAGTACTGTGTGAAATAAGCCGTTCTGTTCTGTGAATGAGTTGCTTTCTTTAAGAGTCTTCAGTGCAGCAAGATCAAACTTTCCTTGTTTGTGTAATCTAACAAGATGTACAACTTAGTAGATTCACCTCATTTCTAACGTAGTTTGTTTAGAAAACAAACACCTTCATTGCGGAACAAAGTACAGTGTGAAATAAGCTAGTTCTGTTCTCCAAATGAGTTGCTTTCTTAGGAAGAGTCTTAAGTGCAGCAAGATCAAACTTTCCTAGTTTGCTGTAATGTAACATGATGTACAATTTAGTAGATTAGCTTCATTTCTAAAGTAGTTTGTTTAGAAAAAAAACCCCTTCATTTCTGAACACTGTACTGTGTGAAATAAGCTAGTTCTGTTCTCCGAATGAGTTGCTTTCTTTAAGAAGTATCTTTAGTGCAGCAAGAACAAACTTTCCTAGTTTGTGTAATCTAACAATATGTACAACTTAGTAGATTCACCTCATTTCTAACGTAGTTTCTTTAGAAAACAAACACCTTCATTGCCGAACACAGTACTGTGTGAAATAAGGCCGTTCTGTTCTCCAAATGAGTTGCTTTCTTACGAAGAGTCTTAAGTGCAGCAAGATCAAACTTTCCTTGTTTCTGTCATGTAACATGATGTACGACTTAGTAGATTAGCTTCATTTCTAAAGTAGTTTGTTTAGAAAACAAACCCCTCCATTTCGGAACACTGTACTGTGTGAAATAAGCTAGTTCTGTTCTCCGAATCAGTTGCTTTTTAAGAAGTATGTTCAGTGCAGCAAGATCAAACTTACCTTGTTTGTGTAATCTAACAAGATGTACAATTTAGTAGATTCACCTCATTTCTAACGTAGTTTGTTTAGAAAACAAACACCTTCAATACGGAACAAAGTACAGTGTGAAATACGCTAGTTCTGTTCTCCGAATGAGTTGCTTTCTTACAAAGAGTCTTAAGGGCAGCAAGATCAAACTTTCCTAGTTGCTGTAATGTAACATGATGTACAATTTAGTAGATTAGCTTCATTTCTAAAGTAGTTTGTTTAGAAAACAAACCCCTTCATTTCTGAACACAGTACTGTGTGAAATAAGGCCGTTCTGTTCTCTGAATGAGTTGCTTTCTTACAGAGTCTTCAGTGCAGCAACAACAAACTTTCCTAGTTTGTGTAATCTAACAAGATGTACAACTTAGTAGATTCACCTCATTTCTAACGTAGTTTCTTTAGAAAACAAACACCTTCATTGCCGAACACAGGACTGTGTGAAATAAGCTAGTTCTGTTCTCGGAATGAGTTGCTTTCTTAACAAGAATCTTCAGTGCAGGAAGATCAAACGTTCCTAGTTTGTGTAATCTAACAAGATGTACAACTTAGTAGATTCACCTCATTTCTTTCGTAGTTTTTTTAGAAAACAAACACCTTCATTGCCGAACACAGTACTGTGTGAAATAAGGCCGTTCCTTTCTCTGAATGAGTTGCTTTCTTACGAAGAGTCTTCAGTGCTGCAAGAACAAACTTTCCTAGTTTGTGTAATCTAACAAGATGTACAACTTAGTAGATTCACTTCATTTCTATCGTAGTTTCTTTAGAAAACAAACACCTTCATTGCCGAACACAGTACTGTGTGAAATAAGCTAGTTCTGTTCTTGGAATGAGTTGATTTCTTAACAAGAAACTTCAGTGCAGGAAGATCAAACTTTCCTGGTTTGTGTAATCTAACAAGATGTACAACTTAGTAGATTCACCTCATTTCTAACGTAGTTTGTTTAGAAAACAAACACCTTCATTTCTGAACACAGTACTGTGTGAAATAAGCTAGTTCTGTTTCTCGAATGAGTTGCTTTTTTAAGAAGTATCTTCAATGCAGCAAGATGAAACTTTCCTAGTTTGTGTAATCTAACAAGATGTACAACTTAGTAGATTCACCTCATTTCTAACGTAGTTTCTTTAGAAAACAAACACCTTCATTGCCGAACACAGTACTGTGTGAAATAAGGCCGTTCTGTTCTCCAAATGAGTTGCTTTCTTAGGAAGAGTCTTAAGTGCAGCAAGATCAAACTTTCCTTGTTTCTGTCATGGAACATGATGTACAATTTAGTAGATTAGCTTCATTTCTAAAGTAGTTTGTTTAGAAAAAAACCCCCTTCATTTCTGAACACTGTACTGTGTGAAATAAGCTAGTTCTGTTCTCCGAATGAGTTGCTTTCTTTAAGAAGTATCTTTAGTGCAGCAAGAACAAACTTTCCTAGTTTGTGTAATCTAACAATATGTACAACTTAGTAGATTCACCTCATTTCTAACGTAGTTTCTTTAGAAAACAAACACCTTCATTGCCGAACACAGTACTGTGTGAAATAAGGCCGTTCTGTTCTCCAAATGAGTTGCTTTCTTACGAAGAGTCTTAAGTGCAGCAAGATCAAACTTTCCTTGTTTCTGTCATGTAACATGATGTACGACTTAGTAGATTAGCTTCATTTCTAAAGTAGTTTGTTTAGAAAACAAACCCCTCCATTTCGGAACACTGTACTGTGTGAAATAAGCTAGTTCTGTTCTCCGAATCAGTTGCTTTTTTAAGAAGTATGTTCAGTGCAGCAAGATCAAACTTACCTTGTTTGTGTAATCTAACAAGATGTACAATTTAGTAGATTCACCTCATTTCTAACGTAGTTTGTTTAGAAAACAAACACCTTCAATACGGAACAAAGTACAGTGTGAAATACGCTAGTTCTGTTCTCCGAATGAGTTGCTTTCTTACAAAGAGTCTTAAGGGCAGCAAGATCAAACTTTCCTAGTTGCTGTAATGTAACATGATGTACAATTTAGTAGATTAGCTTCATTTCTAAAGTAGTTTGTTTAGAAAACAAACCCCTTCATTTCTGAACACAGTACTGTGTGAAATAAGGCCGTTCTGTTCTCTGAATGAGTTGCTTTCTTACAGAGTCTTCAGTGCAGCAACAACAAACTTTCCTAGTTTGTGTAATCTAACAAGATGTACAACTTAGTAGATTCACCTCATTTCTAACGTAGTTTCTTTAGAAAACAAACACCTTCATTGCCGAACACAGGACTGTGTGAAATAAGCTAGTTCTGTTCTTGGAATGAGTTGCTTTCTTAACAAGAATCTTCAGTGCAGGAAGATCAAACGTTCCTAGTTTGTGTAATCTAACAAGATGTACAACTTAGTAGATTCACCTCATTTCTTTTCGTAGTTTTTTAGAAAACAAACACCTTCATTGCCGAACACAGTACTGTGTGAAATAAGCGTAGTTTTTTTCTCTGAATGAGTTGCTTTCTTAAGAAGAGTCTTCAGTGCTGCAAGAACAAACTTTCCTAGTTTGTGTAATCTAACAAGATGTACAACTTAGTAGATTCACTTCATTTCTATCGTAGTTTCTTTAGAAAACAAACACCTTCATTGCCGAACACAGTACTGTGTGAAATAAGCTAGTTCTGTTCTTGGAATGAGTTGATTTCTTAACAAGAATCTTCAGTGCAGGAAGATCAAACTTTCCTGGTTTGTGTAATCTAACAAGATGTACAACTTAGTAGATTCACCTCATTTCTAACGTAGTTTGTTTAGAAAACAAACACCTACATTGCCGAACACAGTACTGTGTGAAATAAGCTAGTTCTGTTCTCGGAATGAGTTGCTTTTTTAAGAAGTATCTTCAATGCAGCAAGATGAAACTTTCCTAGTTTGTGTAATCTAACAAGATGTACAACTTAGTAGATTCACCTCATTTCTAACGTAGTTTCTTTAGAAAACAAACACCTTCATTGCCGAACACAGTACTGTGTGAAATAAGGCCGTTCTGTTCTCCAAATGAGTTGCTTTCTTAGGAAGAGTCTTAAGTGCAGCAAGATCAAACTTTCCTTGTTTCTGTCATGTAACATGATGTACAACTTAGTAGATTAGCTTCATTTCTAAAGTAGTTTGTTTAGAAAACAAACCCCTCCATTTCTGAACACTGTACTGTGTGAAATAAGCTAGTTCTGTTCTCGAATCAGTTGCTTTTTTTAAGAAGTATCTTCAGTGCAGCAAGATCAAACTTTACCTAGTTTGTGTAATCTAACAAGATGTACAATTTAGTAGATTCACCTCATTTCTAACGTAGTTTGTTTAGAAAACAAACACCTTCAATTGCAGGAACAAAGTACTTGTGTGAAATAACGCTAGTTCTGTTTCTCGAATGAGTTGCTTTCTTACAAAGAGTCTTAAGTTCTGGCAGCAAGATCAAACTTTCCTAGTTGCTGTAATGTAACATGATGTACAATTTAGTAGATTAGCTTCATTTCTAAAGTAGTTTGTTTAGAAAACAAACCCCTTCATTTCTGAACACAGTACTGTGTGAAATAAAGCTAGTTCTGTTCTCTGAATGAGTTGCTTTCTTACAGAGTCTTCAGTGCAGCAACAACAAACTTTCCTAGTTTGTGTAATCTAACAAGATGTACAACTTAGTAGATTCACCTCATTTCTAACGTAGTTTCTTTAGAAAACAAACACCTTCATTGCGAACACAGGACTGTGTGAAATAAGCTAGTTCTGTTCTCGGAATGAGTTGCTTTCTTAACAAGAATCTTCAGTGCAGGAAGATCAAACGTTCCTAGTTTGTGTAATCTAACAAGATGTACAACTTAGTAGATTCACCTCATTTCTAAAGTAGTTTTTTTTAGAAAACAAACACCTTCATTGCCGAACACAGTACTGTGTGAAATAAGGCCGTTCCTTTCTCTGAATGAGTTGCTTTCTTACGAAGAGTCTTCAGTGCTGCAAGAACAAACTTTCCTAGTTTGTGTAATCTAACAAGATGTACAACTTAGTAGATTCACTTCATTTCTATCGTAGTTTCTTTAGAAAACAAACACCTTCATTGCCGAACACAGTACTGTGTGAAATAAGCTAGTTCTGTTCTTGGAATGAGTTGATTTCTTAACAAGAAACTTCAGTGCAGGAAGATCAAACTTTCCTGGTTTGTGTAATCTAACAAGATGTACAACTTAGAAGATTCACCTCATTTCTAACGTAGTTTGTTTAGAAAACAAACACCTACATTGCCGAACACAGTACTGTGTGAAATAAGCTAGTTCTGTTCTCGGAATGAGTTGCTTTTTTAAGAAGTATCTTCAGTGCAGCAAGATGAAACTTTCCTAGTTTGTGTAATCTAACAAGATGTAGAACTTAGTAGATTCACCTCATTTCTAACGTAGTTTCTTTAGAAAACAAACACCTTCATTGCCGAACACAGTACTGTGTGAAATAAGGCCATTCTGTTCTCTGAATGAGTTGCTTTCTTATGAAGAGTCTTCAGTGCAGCAAGATCAAATTTACCTTGTTTGTGTAATCTAACAAGATGTACAACGTAGTAGGTTCAACTCATTTCTAACGTAGTTTCTTTAGAAAACAAACACCTTCATTACGGAACAAAGTACAGTGTGAAATAAGCTAGTTCTGTTCTCCGAATGAGTTACTTTCTTACGAAGAGTCTTAAGGGCACCAAGATCAAAATTTCCTATTTGCTGTAATGTATCATGATGTACAATTTAGTAGATTAGCTTCATTTCTAAAGTAGTTTGTTTAGAAAACAAACCCCTTCATTTCTTAACACTGTACTGTGTGAAATAAGCTAGTTCTGTTCTCGGAATGAATTGCTTTTTTAAGAAGTATCTTCAGTGCAGCAAGATGAAACTTTCCTAGTTTGTGTAATCTAACAAGATGTACAACTTAGTAGATTCAACTCATTTCTAAAGTAGTTTGTTTAGAAAACAAACACCTTCATTACGGAACAAAGTACAGTGTGAAATAAGCTAGTTCTGTTCTCCGAATGAGTTGCTTTTTTAACAAGTATCTTCAGGGCAGCAAGATCAAACTTTCGTAGTTTGTGTAATCTAAAAAGATGTACAACTTAGTAGATTCACCTCATTTCTAATGTAGTTTGTTTAGAAAACAAACCCCTTCATTTCTGAACACTGTACTGTGTGAAATAAGCTAGTTCTGTTCTCCGAATGAGTTGCTTTTTTAAGAAGTATCTTCAGTGCAGCCAGAACAAACTTTCCTAGTTTGTGTAATCTAAGAAGATGTACAACTTAGTAGATTCACCTCATTTCTAACGTAGTTTCTTTAGAAAACAAACACCTTCATTGCCGAACATAGTACTGTGTGAAATAAGGCCGTTCTGTTCTCCAAATGAGTTGCTTTCTTACGAAGAGTCTTAAGTGCAGCAAGATCAAACTTTCCTTGTTTCTGTCATGTAACATGATGTACTACTTAGTACACTAGCTTCATTTCTAAAGTAGTTTGTTTAGAAAACAAACCCCTCCATTTCGGAACACTGTACTGTGTGAAATAAGCTAGTTCTGTTCTCAGAATGAGTTGCTTTTTTAAGAAGTATCTTCACTGCAGCAAGATCAAACTTTCCTAGTTTGTGTAATCTAACAAGATGTACAACTTAGTAGATTCACCTCATTTCTAACGTAGTTTCTTTAGAAAACAAACACCTTCATTGCCGAACACAGGACTGTGTGAAATAAGCTAGTTCTGTTCTCGGAATGAGTTGCTTTCTTAACAAGAATCTTCAGTGCAGGAACATCAAACGTTCCTAGTTTGTGTAATCTAACAAGATGTACAACTTAGTAGATTCACTTCACCTCATTTCAAACGTAGTTTGTTTAGAAAACAAACACCTTCATTGCCGAACACAGTACTGTGTGAAATAAGGCCGTTCCTTTCTCTGAATGAGTTGCTTTCTTACGAAGAGTCTTCAGTGCTGCAAGAACAAACTTTCCTAGTTTGTGTAATCTAACAAGATGTACAACTTAGTAGATTCACCTCATTTCTAACGTAGTTTCTTTAGAAAACAAACACCTTCATTGCCGAACACAGTACTGTGTGAAATAAGGCCGTTCTGTTCTCCAAATGAGTTGCTTTCTTACGAAGAGTCTTCAGTGCAGCAAGATCAAACTTTCCTTGTTTCTGTCATGTAACATGATGTACGACTTAGTAGATTAGCTTCATTTCTAAAGTAGTTTGTTTAGAAAACAAACCCCTTCATTTCGGAACACTGTACTGTGTGAAATAAGCTAGTTCTGTTCTCCGAATGAGTTGCTTTTTTAAGAATCATCTTCAGGGCAGCAAGATCAAACTTTCCTAGTTTGTGTAATCTAACAAGATGTACAACTTAGTAGATTCACCTCATTTCTAATGTAGTTTGCTTAGAAAACAAACACCTTCATTGCCGAACACAGGACTGTGTGAAATGAGCTATTTCTGTTCTCGGAATGAGTTGCTTTTTTAAGAAGTATCTTCAGTGCAGCAAGATGAAACTTTGCTGGTTTGTGTAATCTAACAAGATGTACAACTTAGTAGATTCAACTCATTTCTAACGTAGTTTCTTTAGAAAACAAACACCTTCATTGCCGAACACAGTACTGTGTGAAATAAGGCCATTCTGCTCTCTGAATGAGTTGTTTTCTTACGAAGTATCTTCAGTGCAGCAACTTTCCTAGTTTATGTAATCTAACAAGATGTACAACTTAGTAGATTCACCTCATTTCTAACGTAGTTTCTTTAGAAAACAAACACCTTCATTACGGAACAAAGTACAGTGTGAAATGAGCTAGTTCTGTTCTCCGACTGAGTTGCTTTCTTACGAAGAGTCTTAAGGGCAGCAAGATCAAACTTTAATAGTTGCTGTAATGTAACATGATGTACAATTTAGTGGATTAACTTCATTTCTAAAGTAGTTTGTTTAGAAAACAAACCCCTTCATTTCTGAACACTGTACTGTGTGAAATAAGCTAGTTCTGTTCTCGGAATGAGTTGCTTTTTTAAGAAGTATCTTCAGTGCGGCAAGATGAAACTTTCCTAGTTTGTGAAATCTAACAAGATGTACAACTTAGTAGATTCACCTCATTTCTAACGTAGTTTCTTTAGAAAACAAACACCTTCATTGCCAAACACAGTACTGTGTGAAATAAGGCCGTTCTGTTCTCTGAATGAGTTGCTTTCTTACGAAGAGTCTTCAGTGCAGCAAGATCAAACTTACCTTGTTTGTGTAATCTAACAAGATGTACAACTTAGTAGATTCACCTCATTTCTAAAGTAGTTTGTTTAGAAAAAAAACCCTTCATTTCTGAACACAGTACTGTGTGAAATAAGCTAGTTCTGTTCTCCGAATGAATTGCTTTTTTAAGAAGTATCTTCAGTGCAGCAAGAACAAACTTTCCTAGTTTGTGTAATCTAACAAGATGTACAACTTAGTAGATTCACCTCATTTCTAACGTAGTTTGTTTAGAAAACAAACACCTTCATTGCCGAACATAGTACTGTGTGAAATAAGCCCGTTATGTTCTCCAAATGAGTTGCTTTCTTACGAAGAGTCTTAAGTGCAGCAAGATCAAACTTTCCTAGTTTCTGTAATGTAACATGATGGACAACTTAGTACACTAGCTTCATTTCTAAAGTAGTTTGTTTAGAAAACAAACCCCTTCATTTCTGAACACTGTACTGTGTGAGATAAGCTAGTTCTGTTCTCGGAATGAGTTGCTTTTGTAAGAAGGATCTTCAGTGCAGCAAGATGAAACTTTCCTAGTTTGTGTAATCTAACAACATGTACAACTTAGTAGATTCACCTCATTTCTAATGTAGTTTCTTTAGAAAACAAACACCTTCATTGCCGAACACAGTACTGTGTGAAATAAGCTAGTTCTGTTCTCAGAATGAGTTGCTTTTTTAAGAAGTATCTTCAGTGCAGCAAGATGAAACTTTCCTAGTTTGTGTAATCTAACAAGATGTACAACTTAGTAGATTCACCTCATTTCTAACGTAGTTTCTTTAGAAAACAAACACCTTCATTGCCGAACACAGT
Organism: Orientallactaga sibirica; assembly: GCA_036365145.1. NCBI lineage: Eukaryota > Metazoa > Chordata > Mammalia > Rodentia > Dipodidae > Orientallactaga > Orientallactaga sibirica. Next base: position 132,349 of record JAEOAD010001896.1, read on the forward strand.
ACTGTGTGAAATAAGGCCGTTCTGTTCTCTGAATGAGTTGCTTTCTTACGAAGAGTCTTCAGTGCAGCAAGATCAAACTTACCTTGTTTGTGTAATCTAACAAGATGTGCAACTTAGTAGATTCACCTCATTTCTAACGTAGTTTGTTTAGAAAACAAACACCTACATTACCGAACACAGTACTGTGTGAAATAAGCTAGTTCTGTTCTTGGAATGAGTTGATTTCTTAACAAGAATTTTCAGTGCAGCAAGATCAAACTTTCCTAGTTGCTGTAATGTAACATGATGTACAATTTAGTAGATTAGCTTCATTTCTAAAGTAGGTTGTTTAGAAAACAAACCCCTTCATTTCTGAACACTGTACTGTGTGAAAAAAGCTAGTTCTGTTCTCCGAATGAGTTGCTTTTTTTAGAAGTATCTTCAGTGCAGCAAGAACAAACTTTCTAGTTTGTGTAATCTAACAAGATGTACAACTTAGTAGATTCACCTCATTTCTAACGTAGTTTCTTTAGAAAACAAACACCTTCATTGCGAACACAGGACTGTGTGAAATAAGCTAGTTCTGTTCTCGGAATGAGTTGCTTTCTTAACAAGAATCTTCAGTGCAGGAAGATCAAACGTTCCTAGTTTGTGTAATCTAACAAGATGTACAACTTAGTAGATTCACCTCATTTCTAAAGTAGTTTTTTTAGAAAACAAACACCTTCATTGCCGAACACAGTACTGTGTGAAATAAGGCCGTTCCTTTCTCTGAATGAGTTGCTTTTTCTTAAGAAGAGTCTTCAGTGCTGCAAGAACAAACTTTCCTAGTTTGTGTAATCTAACAAGATGTACAACTTAGTAGATTCACCTCATTTCTAACGTAGTTTCTTTAGAAAACAAACACCTTCATTGCCGAACACAGGACTGTGTGAAATAAGCTAGTTCTGTTCTTGGAATGAGTTGCTTTCTTAACAAGAATCTTCAGTGCAGGAAGATCAAACGTTCCTAGTTTGTGTAATCTAACAAGATGTACAACTTAGTAGATTCACTTCACCTCATTTCAAACGTAGTTTGTTTAGAAAACAAACACCTTCATTGCGAACACAGTACTGTGTGAAATAAGGCCGTTCCTTTCTCTGAATGAGTTGCTTTTTTAAGAAGTATCTTCAGTGCTGCAAGAACAAACTTTCCTAGTTTGTGTAATCTAACAAGATGTACAACTTAGTAGATTCACTTCATTTCTAACGTTGTTTATTTAGAAAACAAACACCTTCATTGCCGAACACAGTACTGTGTGAAATAAGGCCGTTCTGTTCTCCAAATGAGTTGCTTTTTTACCAGAGTCTTAAGTGCAGCAAGATCAAACTTTCCTTGTTTCTGTCATGTAACATGATGTACGACTTAGTAGATTAGCTGCATTTCTAAAGTAGTTTGTTTAGAAAACAAACCCCTTCTTTTCGGAACACTGTACTGTGTGAAATAAGCTAGTTCTGTTCTCCGAATGAGTTGCTTTTTAAAGAAGTATCTTCAGGGCAGCAAGATCAAACTTTCCTAGTTTGTGTAATCTAACAAGATGTACAACTTAGTAGATTCACCTCATTTCTAACGTAGTTGGTTTAGAAAACAAACACCTTCATTGCCGAACACAGTACTGTGTGAAATAAGCTAGTTCTGTTCTCGGAATGAGTTTCTTTTTTAAGAAGTACCTTCAGTGCAGCAAGATGAAACTTTCCTAGTTTGTGTAATCTAACAAGATGTACAACGTAGTAGATTCACCTCATTTCTAACGTAGTTTCTTTAGAAAACAAACACCTTCATTGCCGAACACAGTACTGTGTGAAATAAGGCCGTTCTGCTCTCTGAATGAGTTGCTTTCTTACGAAGTATCTTCAGTGCAGGAAGATGAAACTCTCCTAGTTTGTGTAATCTAACAAGATGTACAACTTAGTAGATTCACATCATTTCTAACGTAGTTTGTTTAGGAAACAAACACCTTCATTGCCGAACACAGTACTGTGTGAAATAAGCTAGTTCTGTTCTTGGAATGAGTTGATTTCTTAACAAGAATCTTCAGTGCAGGAAGATCAAACTTTCCTGGTTTGTGTAATCTAACAAGATGTACAACTTAGTAGATTCACCTCATTTCTAACGTAGTTTGTTTAGAAAACAAACACCTACATTGCCGAACACAGTACTGTGTGAAATAAGCTAGTTCTGTTCTCGGAATGAGTTGCTTTTTTAAGAAGTATCTTCAGTGCAGCAAGATGAAACTTTCCTAGTTTGTGTAATCTAACAAGATGTACAACTTAGTAGATTCACCTCATTTCTAACGTAGTTTCTTTAGAAAGCAAACACCTTCATTGCCGAACACAGTACTGTGTGAAATAAGGCCGTTCTGTTCTCTGAATGAGTTGCTTTCTTACGAAGAGTCTTCAGTGCAGCAAGATCAACCTTACCTTGTTTGCGTAATCTAACAAGATGTACAACTTAGTAGATTCACCTCATTTCTAACGTAGTTTGTTTAGAAAACAAACACCTTCATTGCCAAACACAGTACTGTGTGAAATAAGCTAGTTCTGTTCTCGGAATGAGTTGCTTTTTTAAGAAGTATCTTCAGTGCAGCAAGATGAAACTTTCCTAGTTTGTGTAATCTAACAAGATGCACAACTTAGTAGATTCACCTCATTTCTAACGTAGTTTCTTTAGAAAACAAACACCTTCATTGCCGAACACAGTACTGTGTGAAATAAGCTAGTTCTGTTCTTGGAATGAGTTGATTTCTTAACAAGAATCTTCAGTGCAGGAAGATCAAACTTTCCTGGTTTGTGTAATGTAACAAGATGTACAACTTAGTAGATTCACCTCATTTCTAACGTAGTTTGTTTAGAAAACAAACACCTACATTGCCGAACACAGTACTGTGTGAAATAAGCTAGTTTTGTTCTCGGATTGAGTTGCTTTTTTAAGAAGTATCTTCAGTGCAGCAAGATGAAACTTTCCTAGTTTGTGTAATCTAACAAGATGTACAACTTAGTAGATTCACCTCATTTCTAACGTAGTTTCTTTCAAAAACAAACACCTTCATTGCCGAACACAGTACTGTGTGAAATAAGGCCGTTCTGTTCTCTGAATGAGTTGCTTTCTTACGAAGAGTCTTCAGTGCAGCAAGATCAAACGTACCTTGTTTGTGTAATCTAACAAGATGTACAACGTAGTAGATTCAACTCATTTCTAACGTAGTTTATTTAGAAAACAAACACCTTCATTACGGAACAAAGTACAGTGTGAAATAACCTAGTTCTGTTCTCCGAATGAGTTGCTTTCTTACGAAGAGTCTTAAGGGCAGCAAGATCAAACTTTCCTAGTTGCTGTAATCTAACATGATGTACAATTTAGTAGATTAGCTTCATTTCTAAAGTAGTTTGTTTAGAAAACAAACCCCTTCATTTCTGAACACTGTACTGTGTGAAATAAGCTAGTTCTGTTCTCGGAATGAGTTGCTTTTTTAAGAAGTATCTTCAATGCAGCAAGATGAAACTTTCCTAGTTTGTGTAATCTAACAAGATGTACAACTCAGTAGATTCACCTGATTTCTAACTTAGTTTCTTTAGAAAACAAACACCTTCATTGCCGAACACAGTACTGTGTGAAATAAGCCCGTTCTGTTCTCTGAATGAGTTGCTTTCTTACGAAGAGTCTTAAGTGCAGCAAGATCAAACTTTCCTCGTTTCTGTAATGTAACATGATGTACAACTTAGTACTCTAGCTTCATTTCTAAAGTAGTTTGTTTAGAAAACAAACCCCTTCATTTCTGAACAATGTACAGTGTGAAATGAGCTAGTTCTGTTCTCCGAATGAGTTGCTTTTTTAAGAAGTATCTTCACTGCAGCAAGATCAAACTTTCCTAGTTTGTGTAATCTAACAAGATGTACAACTTAGTAGATTCACCTCATTTCTAACGTAGTTTGTTTAGAAAACAAACACCTTCATTGCCAAACACAGGACTGTGTGAAATGAGCTAGTTCTGTTCTCGGAATGAGTTGCTTTCTTAACAAGAATCTTCAGTGCAGGAAGATCAAACGTTCCTAGTTTGTGTAATCTAACAAGATGTACAACTTAGTAGATTCACCTCATTTCTAATGTACTTTCTTTAGAAAACAAACACCTTCATTGCCGAACACAGTACTGTGTGAAATAAGGCCGTTCCTTTCTCTGAATGAGTTGCTTTCTTACGAAGAGTCTTCAGTGCTGCAAGAACAAACTTTCCTAGTTTGTGCAATCTAACAAGATGTACAACTTAGTAGATTCACCTCATTTCTAACGTAGTTTGTTTAGAAAACAAACACCTTCATTGCCGAACACAGTACTGTGTGAAATAAGGCCGTTCTGTTCTCTGAATGAGTTGCTTTCTTACGAAGTATCTTCAGTGCAGCAAGATCAAACTTACCTTGTTTGTGTAATCTAACAAGATGTACAACTTAGTAGATTCACCTCATTTCTAACGTAGTTTGTTTAGAAAACAAACACCTTCATTACGGAACAAAGTACAGTGTGAAATAAGCTAGTTCTGTTCTCCGAATGATTTGCTTTCTTACAAAGAGTCATAAGTGCAGCAAGATCAAACTTTCCTAGTTGCCGTAATGTAACATGATGTACAATTTAGTAGATTAGCTTCATTTCTAAAGTATTTGTTTAGAAAACAAACCCCTTCATTTCTGAACACTGTACTGTGTGAAATAAGCTAGTTCTGTTCTCCAAATGAGTTGCTTTTTTAAGAAGTATCTTCAGTGCAGCAAGATGAAACTTTCCTAGTTTGTGTAATCTAAAAAGATGTACAACTTAGTAGATTCACCTCATTTCTAACGTAGTTTCTTTAGAAAACAAACACCTTCATTGCCGAACACAGTACTGTGTGAAATAAGCCCGTTCTGTTCTCTGAATGAGTTGCTTTCTTACGAAGAGTCTTCAGTGCAGCAAGATCAAACTTACCTTGTTTGTGTAATTTAACAAGATGTACCACTTAGTAGATTCACCTCATTTCTAACGTAGTTTCTTTAGAAAACAAACACCTTCATTTCCGAACACAGTACTGTGTGAAATAAGCCCGTTCTGTTCTGTGAATGAGTTGCTTTCTTACGAAGAGTCTTCAGTGCAGCAAGATCAAACTTACCTTGTTTGTGTAATCTAACAAGATGTACAACTTAGTAGATTCACCTCATTTCTAAGTTAGTTTGTTTAGAAACAAACATCTTCATTACGGAACAAAGTACAGTGTGAAATAAGCTAGTTCTGTTCTCCGCATGAGTTGCTTTCTTACGAAGAGTCTTAAGTGCAGCAAGATCAAACTTTCCTAGTTGCTGTAATGTAACATGATGTACAATTTAGTAGATTAGCTTCATTTCTAAAGTAGTTTGTTTAGAAAAAAACCCCCTTCATTTCTGAACACTGTACTGTGTGAAATAAGCTAGTTCTGTTCTCCGAATGAGTTGCTTTCTTTAAGAAGTATCTTTAGTGCAGCAAGAACAAACTTTCCTAGTTTGTGTAATCTAACAATATGTACAACTTAGTAGATTCACCTCATTTCTAACGTAGTTTCTTTAGAAAACAAACACCTTCATTGCCGAACACAGTACTGTGTGAAATAAGGCCGTTCTGTTCTCCAAATGAGTTGCTTTCTTACGAAGAGTCTTAAGTGCAGCAAGATCAAACTTTCCTTGTTTCTGTCATGTAACATGATGTACGACTTAGTAGATTAGCTTCATTTCTAAAGTAGTTTGTTTAGAAAACAAACCCCTCCATTTCGGAACACTGTACTGTGTGAAATAAGCTAGTTCTGTTCTCCGAATCAGTTGCTTTTTTAAGAAGTATGTTCAGTGCAGCAAGATCAAACTTACCTTGTTTGTGTAATCTAACAAGATGTACAATTTAGTAGATTCACCTCATTTCTAACGTAGTTTGTTTAGAAAACAAACACCTTCAATACGGAACAAAGTACAGTGTGAAATACGCTAGTTCTGTTCTCCGAATGAGTTGCTTTCTTACAAAGAGTCTTATGGGCAGCAAGATCAAACTTTCCTAGTTGCTGTAATGTAACATGATGTACAATTTAGTAGATTAGCTTCATTTCTAAAGTAGTTTGTTTAGAAAACAAACCCTTCATTTCTGAACACAGTACTGTGTGAAATAAGGCGTTCTGTTCTCTGAATGAGTTGCTTTCTTACAGAGTCTTCAGTGCAGCAACAACAAACTTTCCTAGTTTGTAATCTAACAAGATGTACAACTTAGTAGATTCACCTCATTTCTAACGTAGTTTCTTTAGAAAACAAACACCTTCATTGCCGAACACAGGACTGTGTGAAATAAGCTAGTTCTGTTCTCGGAATGAGTTGCTTTCTTAACAAGAATCTTCAGTGCAGGAAGATCAAACGTTCCTAGTTTGTGTAATCTAACAAGATGTACAACTTAGTAGATTCACCTCATTTCTTTCGTAGTTTTTTTAGAAAACAAACACCTTCATTGCCGAACACAGTACTGTGTGAAATAAGGCCGTTCCTTTCTCTGAATGAGTTGCTTTCTTTACGAAGAGTCTTCAGTGCTGCAAGAACAAACTTTCCTAGTTTGTGTAATCTAACAAGATGTACAACTTAGTAGATTCACTTCATTTTCTATCGTAGTTTCTTTAGAAAACAAACACCTTCATTGCCGAACACAGTACTGTGTGAAATAAGCTAGTTCTGTTCTTGGAATGAGTTGATTTCTTAACAAGAAACTTCAGTGCAGGAAGATCAAACTTTCCTGGTTTGTGTAATCTAACAAGATGTACAACTTAGTAGATTCACCTCATTTCTAACGTAGTTTGTTTAGAAAACAAACACCTACATTGCCGAACACAGTACTGTGTGAAATAAGCTACTTCTGTTCTCGGAATGAGTTGCTTTTTTAAGAAGTATCTTCAATGCAGCAAGATGAAACTTTCCTAGTTTGTGTAATCTAACAAGATGTACAACTTAGTAGATTCACCTCATTTCTAACGTAGTTTCTTTAGAAAACAAACACCTTCATTGCCGAACACAGTACTGTGTGAAATAAGGCCGTTCTGTTCTCCAAATGAGTTGCTTTCTTACGAAGAGTCTTAAGTGCAGCAAGATCAAACTTTCCTTGTTTCTGTCATGTAACATGATGTACGACTTAGTAGATTAGCTTCATTTCTAAAGTAGTTTGTTTAGAAAACAAACCCCTTCATTTCGGAACACTGTACTGTGTGAAATAAGCTAGTTCTGTTCTCCGAATGAGTTGCTTTTTTAAGAAGTATCTTCTGTGCAGCAAGATGAAACTTTCCTAGTTTGTGTAATATAACAAGATGTACAACTTAGTAGATTCACCTCATTTCTAATGTAGTTTGTTTAGAAAACAAACACCTTCATTGCCGAACACTGTACTGTGTGAAATAAGCTAGTTCTGTTCTCCGAATGAGTTGCTTTTTTTTAGAAGTATCTTCAGTGCAGGAAGAACAAACTTTCCTAGTTTGTGTAATCTAACAAGATGTACAACTTAGTAGATTCACCTCATTTCAAACGTAGTTTCTTTAGAAAACAAACACCTTCATTGCCGAACACAGGACTGTGTGAAATAAGCTAGTTCTGTTCTCAGAATGAGTTGCTTTCTTAACAAGAATCTTCAGTGCAGGAAGATCAAACGTTCCTAGTTTGTGTAATTTAACAAGATGTACAACTTAGTAGATTCACCTCATTTCTTACGTAGTTTGTTTAGAAAACAAACACCTTCATTGCCGAACACAGTACTGTGTGAAATAAGGCCGTTCCTTTCTCTGAATGAGTTGCTTTCTTACGAAGAGTCTTCAGTGCTGCAAGAACAAACTTTCCTAGTTTGTGTAATCTAACAAGATGTACAACTTAGTAGATTCACTTCATTTCTAACGTAGTTTCTTTAGAAAACAAACACCTTCATTGCCGAACACAGTACTGTGTGAAATAAGCTAGTTCTGTTCTTGGAATGAGTTGATTTCTTAACAAGAATCTTCAGTGCAGGAAGATCAAACTTTCCTGGTTTGTGTAATCTAACAAGATGTACAACTTAGAAAATTCACGTAATTTCTAACGTAGTTTGTTTAGAAAACAAACACCTACATTGCCGAACACAGTACTGTGTGAAATAAGCTAGTTCTGTTCTCAGAATGAGTTGCTTTTTTAAGAAGTATCTTCAGTGCAGCAAGACGAAACTTTCCTAGTTTGTGTAATTTAACAAGATGTACAACTTAGTAGATTCACCTCATTTGTAACGTAGTTTCTTTAGAAAACAAACACCTTCATTGCCGAACACAGTACTGTGTGAAATAAGGCCGTTCTGTTCTCTGAATGAGTTGCTTTCTTACGAAGAGTCTTCAGTCCAGCAAGATCAAACTTACCTTGTTTGTGTAATCTAACAAGATGTACAACGTAGTAGGTTCACCTCATTTCTAACGTAGTTTATTTAGAAAACAAACACCTTCATTACGGAACAAAGTACAGTGTGAAATAAGCTAGTTCTGTTCTCCGAATGAGTTGCTTTCTTACGAAGAGTCTTAAGGGCAGCAAGATCAAACTTTCCTATTTGCTGTAATGTAACATGATGTACAATTTAGTAGATTAGCTTCATTTCTAAAGTAGTTTGTTTAGAAAACAAACCCCTTCATTTCTGAACACTGTACTGTGTGAAATAAGCTAGTTCTTGTCTCCGAATGAGTTGCTTTTTTAAGAAGTATATTCAGTGCAGCAAGAACAAACTTTCCTAGTTTGTGTAATCTAACAAGATGTAAAACTTAGTAGATTCACCTCATTTCTAACGTAGTTTCTTTAGAAAACAAACACCTTCATTGCCGAACACAGTACTGTGTGAAATAAGTCCGTTCTGTTCTCTGAATGAGTTGCTTTCTTACGAAGAGTCTTAAGTGCAGCAAGATCAAACTTTCCTAGTTTCTGTAATGTAACATGATGTACAACTTAGTACACTAGCTTCATTTCTAAAGTACTTTGTTTAGAAAACAAACCCCTTCATTTCTGAACAATGTACAGTGTGAAATAAGCTAGTTCTGTTCTCCGAATGAGTTGCTTTTTTAAGAAGTATCTTCACTGCAGCAAGATCAAACTTTCCTAGTTTGTGTAATCTAACAAGATGTACAACTTAGTAGATTCACCTCATTTCTAACGTAGTTTGTTTAGAAAACAAACACCTTCATTGCCGAACACAGGACTGTGTGAAATAAGCTAGTTCTGTTCTCGGAATGAGTTGCTTTCTTAACAAGAATCTTCAGTGCAGGAAGATCAAACGTTCCTAGTTTGTGTAATCTAACAAGATGTACAACTTCGTAGATTCACCTCATATCTAACGTAGTTTCTTTAGAAAACAAACACCTTCATTGCCGAACACAGTACTGTGTGAAATAAGGCCGTTCCTTTCTCTGAATGAGTTGCTTTCTTACGAAGAGTCTTCAGTGCTGCAAGAATAAACTTTCCTAGTTTGTGTAATCTAACAAGATGTACAACTTAGTAGATTCACCTCATTTCTAACGTAGTTTCTTTAGAAAACAAACACCTTCATTGCCGAACACAGTACTGTGTGAAATAAGGCCGTTCTGTTCTCCAAATGAGTTGCTTTCTTACGAAGAGTCTTAAGTGCAGCAAGATCAAACTTTCCTTGTTTCTGTCATGTAACATGATGTACGACTTAGTAGATTAGCTTCATTTCTAAAGTAGTTTGTTTAGAAAACAAACTCCTTCATTTCGGAACACTGTACTGTGTGAAATAAGCTAGTTCTGTTCTCGGAATTAGTTGCTTTTTTAAGAAGTATCTTCAGTGCAGCAAGATGAAACTTTCCTAGTTTGTGTAATCTAACAAGATGTACAACTTAGTAGATTCACCTCATTTCTAACGTAGTTTCTTTAGAAAACAAACACCCTCATTGCCGAACACAGTACTGTGTGAAATAAGGCCGTTCTGCTCTCTGAATGAGTTGCTTTCTTACGAAGAGTCTTCAGTGTAGCAAGATCAACCTTACCTTGTTTGCATAATCCAACAAGATGTACAACTTAGTAGATTCACCTCATTTCTAACGTAGTTTCTTTAGAAAACAAACATCTTCATTGCCGAACACAGTACTGTGTGAAATAAGCTAGTTCTGTTCTTGGAATGAGTTGATTTCTTAACAAGAATCTTCAGTGCAGGAAGATCAAACTTTCCTGGTTTGTGTAATCTAACAAGATGTACAACTTAGTAGATTCACCTCATTTCTAACGTAGTTTGTTTAGAAAACAAACACCTACATTGCCGAACACAGTACTGTGTGAAATGAGCTAGTTCTGTTCTCGGAATGAGTTGCTTTTTTAAGAAGTATCTTCAGTGCAGCAAGATGAAACTTTCCTAGTTTGTGTAATATAACAAGATGTACAACTTAGTAGATTCACCTCATTTCTAACGTAGTTTCTTTAGAAAACAAACACCTTCATTGCCGAACACAGTACTGTGTGAAATAAGGCCGTTATGTTCTCTGAATGAGTTGCTTTCTTACGAAGAGTCTTCAGTCCAACAAGATCAACCTTACCTAGTTTGCGTAATCTAACAAGATATACAACTTAGTACATTCAACTCATTTCTAACGTAGTTTGTTTAGAAAACAAACACCTTCATTACGGAACTATGTACAGTGTGAAATAAGCTAGTTCTGTTCTCCGAATGAGTTGCTTTCTTACGAAGAGTCTTAAGTGCAGCAAGATCAAACTTTCCTAGTTGCTGTAATGTAACATTATGTACAATTTAGTAGATTAGCTTCATTTCTAACGTAGTTTGTTTAGAAAAAAAAAACACCTTCATTGCCGAACACAGTACTGTGTGAAATAAGCTAGTTCTGTTCTCGGAATGAGTTGCTTTTTTAAGAAGTATCTTCAGTGCAGCAAGACGAAACTTTCCTAGTTTGTGTAATTTAACAAGATGTACAACTTAGTAGATTCACCTCATTTATAACGTACTTTCTTTAGAAAACAAACACCTTCATTGCCGAACACAGTACTGTGTGAAATAAGGCCGTTCTGTTCTCTGAATGAGTTGCTTTCTTACGAAGAGTCTTCAGTCCAGCAAGATCAAACTTACCTTGTTTGTGTAATCTAACAAGATGTACAACGTAGTAGGTTCACCTCATTTCTAATGTAGTTTATTTAGAAAACAAACACCTTCATTACGGAACAAAGTACAGTGTGAAATAAGCTAGTTCTGTTCTCTGAATGAGTTGCTTTCTTACGAAGAGTCTTAAGGGCAGCAAGATCAAACTTTCCTATTTGCTGTAATGTAACATGATGTAAAATTTAGTAGATTAGCTTCATTTCTAAAGTAGTTTGTTTAGAAAACAAACCCCTTCATTTCTGAACACTGTACTGTGTGAAATAAGCTAGTTCTGTTCTCCGAATGAGTTGATTTTTAAGAAGTATCTTCACTGAAGCAAGATCAAACTTTCCTAGTTTGTGTAATCTAACAAGATGTACAACTTAGTAGATTCACCTCATTTCTAACGTAGTTTGTTTAGAAAACAAACACCTTCATTGCCGAACACAGGACTGTGTGGAATAAGCTAGTTCTGTTCTCGGAATGAGTTGCTTTCTTAACAAGAATCTTCAGTGCAGGAAGATCAAACGTTCCTAGTTTGTGTAATCTAACAAGATGTACAACTTAGTAGATTCACCTCATTTCTAACGTAGTTTGTTTAGAAAACAAACACCTTCATTGCCAAACACAGTACTGTGTGAAATAAGGTCTTTCCTTTCTCTGAATGAGTTGCTTTCTTACGAAGATTCTTCAGTGCTGCAAGAACAAACTTTTCTAGTTTGTGTCATCTAACAAGATGTACAACTTAGTAGATTCACCTCATTTCTAACGTAGTTTCTTTAGAAAACAAACACCTTCATTGCCGAACACAGTACTGTGTGAAATAAGGCCGTTCTGTTCTCCAAATGAGTTGCTTTCTTAGGAAGAGTCTTAAGTGCAGCAAGATCAAACTTTCCTTGTTTCTGTCATGTAACATGATGTACGACTTAGTAGATTAGCTTCATTTTTAAAGTAGTTTGTTTAGAAAACAAACCCCTTCATTTCGGAACACTGTACTGTGTGAAATAAGCTAGTTCTGTTCTCTGAATGAGTTGCTTTTTTAAGAAGTATCTTCACGGCAGCAAGATCAAACTTTCCTAGTTTGTGTAATCTAACAAGATGTACAACTTAGTAGATTCACCTCATTTGTAATTTAGTTTGTTTAGAAAACAAACATCTTCATTGCCGAACACAGTACTGTGTGAAATAAGCTAGTTCTGTTCTCGGAACGAGTTGCTTTATTAAGAAGTATCTTCAGTGCAGCAAGATGAAACTTTCCTAGTTTGTGTAATCTAACAAGATGAACAACTTAGTAGATTCACCTCATTTCTAACGTAGTTTGTATAGAAAACAAACACCTTCATTGCCGAACACAGTACTGTGTGAAATGAGGCCGTTCTGTTCTCCAAATGAGTTGCTTTCTTACGAAGAGTCTTCAGTGCAGCAAGATCAAACTTACGTTGTTTGTGTAATCTAACAAGATGTACAACTTAGCAGATTCACCTCATTGCTAACGTAGTTTGTTTAGAAAACAAACACCTTCATTTCGGAACACAGTACTGTGTGAAATAAGCTAGTTCTGTTCTCCGAATGAGTTGCTTTCTTACGAAGAGTCTTAAGTGCAGCAAGATCAAACTTTCCTAGTTGGTGTAATGTAACATGATGTACAATTTAGTAGATTAGCTTCATTTCTAAAGCAGTTTGTTTAGAAAACAAACCCCTTCATTTCTGAACACTGTACTGTGTGAAATAAGGTAGTTCTGTTCCCCGAATGAGTTGCTTTTTTAAGAAGTATCTTCCGTGCTACAAGATCAAACTTTCCTAGTTTGGGTAATCTAACAAGATGTACAACTTAGTAGATTCAACTCATTTCTAACGTAGTTTGTTTAGAAATCAAACACCTTCATTGCCGAACACTGGTCTGTGTGAAATAAGGTAGTTCTGTTCTCGGGATGAGTTCCTTTCTTAACAAGAATCTTCAGTGCAGGAAGATCAAACGTTACTAGTTTGTGTAATCTAACAAGATGTACAACTTAGTAGATTCACCTCATTTCAAACGTAGTTTGTTTAGAAAACAAACACCTTCATTGCCGAACACAGTACTGTGTGAAATGAGGCCGTTCTCCTCTCTGAATGAGTTGCTTTCTTACGAAGAGTCTTCAGTGCAGCAAGATCAAACTTACCTTGTTTGTGTAATCTAACAATATGTACAACTTAGTAGATTCACCTCATTTCTAAAGTAGTTTCTATAGAAAACAAACACCTTCATTGCTGAACACAGTACTGTGTCAAATTAGCCCGTTCTGTTCTCCAAATGAGTTGCTTTCTTACGAAGAGTCTTAAGTGCAGCAATATCAAACTTTCCTTGTTTCTGTAATGTAACATGATGTACGACTTAGTAGATTAGCTTCATTGCTAAAGTAGTTCATTTAGAAAACAAACCCCTTCATTTCTGAACACTGTACTGTGTGAAATAAGCTAGTTCTGTTCTCCGAATCAGTTGCTTTTTTAAGAAGTATCTTCAGTGCAGGAAGATCAAACTTTCCTGGTTTGTGTAATATAACAAGATGTACAACTTAGTAGATTCACCTCATTTTTAACGTTGTTTGTTTAGAAAACAAACACCTTTATTGCCGAACACAGTACTGTGTGAAATAAGCCCGTTTTGTTCTCCAAATGAGTTGCTTTCTTACGAACAGACTTAAGTGCAGCAAGATCAAACTTTCCTAGTTTCTGTAACATAACATGATGTACACCTTAGTAGATTAGCTTCATTTCTAAAGTAGTTTGTTTAGAAAACAAACCCCTTCAATTCTGAACACTGTACTGTGTGAAATAAGCTAGATCTGTTCTCAGAATGAGTTGCTTTTTTAAGTAGTATCTTCAGTACAGCAAGAACAAACTTTCCTAGTTTGTGTAATCTAACAAGATATAGAACTTAGTAGATTCACCTCATTTCTTTCTTAGTTTCTTTAGAAAACAAACACCTTCATTGCCGAACACAGTACTGTGTGTAATAAGCCCGTTCTGTTCTCCAAATGAGTTGCTTTCTTACGAAGAGTCGTAAGTGCAGCAAGATCAAACTTTCCTTGTTTCTGTCATGTAACATGATATACGACTTAGTAGATTAGCTTCATTGCTAAAGTAGTTCATTTACAAAACAAACCCCTTCATTTCTGAACACTGTACTGTGGGAAATAAGCTAGTTCTGTTCTCCGAATGATTTGCCTTTTTAAGAAGTATCTTCAGTGCAGCTAGATCAAACTTTCCTAGTTTGTGTAATCTAACAAGATATACAACTTAGTAGATTCACCTCATTTGTAACGTAGTTTGTTTAGAAAACAAACACCTTCATTGCCAAACACAGTACTGTGTAAAATAAGCTAGTTCTGTTCTCGGAATGAGTTGCTTTCTTACGAAGAGTCTTCAGTGCAGAAAGATCAAACTTACCTTGTTTGTGTAATTTAACAAGATGTACAACTTAGTAGATTCACCTCATTTCTAACGTAGTTTCTTTAGAAAAGAAACACCTTCATTTCTGTACACTGTACTATGTGAAATAAGCTAGTTCTGTTCTCCGAATGAGTTGCTTTTTTAAGAAGTATCTTCAGTGCTGCAAGATCAAACTTTCCTAGTTTGTGTAATGTAACAAGATGTACAACTTAGTAGATTCACCTCATTTCTAACGTAGTTTCTTTAGAAAACAAACACCTTCATTGCCGAACACAGTACTGTGTAAAAAAGGCCGTTCTGTTCTCCAAATGAGTTGCCTCTTATGAAGAGTCTTAAGTGCAGCAAGATCAAACTTTCCTTGTTTCTGTCATGTAACATGATGTATGACTTAGTAGATTAGCTTCATTTCTAAAGTAGTTCATTTAGAAAACAAACCCCTTCATTTGTGAACACTGTACTGTGTGAAATAAGCTAGTTCTGTTCTCCGAATGAGTTGCTTTTTTAAGAAGTATCTTCAGTGCAGCTAGATCAAACTTTCCTAGTTTGTGTAATGTAACAAGATGTACAACTTAGTAGATTCACCTCATTTGTAACGTAGTTTGTTTAGAAAGCAAACACCTTCATTGCCGAACACAGTACTGTGTGAAATAAGGCCGTTCTGTTCTCTGAATGAGTTGCTTTCTTACGAAGAGTCTTCAGTGCAGCAAGATCAAACTTACCTTGTTGTGTAATCTAACAAGATGTACAACTTAGTAGATTCACCTCATTTCTAACTTAGTTTGTTTAGAAAACAAACACCTTCATTACGGAACAAAGTGCAGTGTGAAATAAGCTAGTATTGTTCTCCGAATGAGTTGCTTTCTTACGAAGAGTCTTAAGTGCAGCAAGATCAAACTTTCCTAGTTGCTGTAATGTAACATGATGTACAATTTAGTAGATTAGCTTCATTTCTAAAGGAGTTTGTTTAGAAAACAAAGCCCTTCATTTCTGAACTCTGTACTGTGTGAAATAAGCTAGTTCTGTTCTCCGAATGAGTTGCTTTTTAAAAAGTACCTTCAGTGCAGTAAGATCAAACATTCCTAGTTTGTGTAATCTAACAAGTTGTACAACTTAGTAGATTCACCTCATTTCTAACGAAGTTTGTTTAGAAAACAAACACCTTCTTTGCCGAACACAGGACTGTGTGAAATAAGCTAGTTCTGTTCTCGGAATGAGTTGCTTTCTTAACAAGAATCTTCAGTGCAGGAAGATCAAACTTTACTAGTTTGTGTAATCTAACAAGATGTACAACTTAGTAGATTCACCTCATGTCTAACGTAGTTTGTTTAGAAAACAAACACCTTCATTGCTGAACACAGTAATGTGTGAAATAAGGCCGTTCTGCTCTCTGAATGAGTTGCTTTCTTACGAAGAGTCTTCAGTGCAGCAAGATCAAACTTACCTTGTTTGTGTAATGTAATAAGATGTACAACTTAGTAGATTCACCTCATTTCTAACGTAGTTTGTTTAGAAAACAAACACCTTCATTACGGAACACAGTACTGTGTGAAATAAGGCCGTTCTGTTCTCCAAATGAGTTGCTTTCTTACGAAGAGTCTTAAGTGCAGCAAGATCAAACTTTCCTAGTTGCTGTAATGTAACATGATGTACAATTTAGTAGATTAGCTTCATTTCTAAAGTAGTTTGTTGAGAAAACAAACACCTTCATTTATGAACACTGTACTGTGTGAAATAAGCTAGTTCTGCTCTCCGAATGAGTTGCTTTTTTAAGAAGTATCTTCAGTGCAGCAAGATCAAACTTTCCTAGTTTGTGTAATCTAACAAGATGAACAACTTAGTAGATTCACCTCATTTCTGTCGTAGTTTCTTTAGAAAACAAACACATTCATTACCAAACACAGTACTGTGTGAAATAAGCCCGTTCTGTTCTCCAAATGAGTTGCTTTCTTAAGAAGAGTCTTAAGTGCCGCAAGATAAAACTTTCCTTGTTTCTGTAAGGTAACATGATGTACAACTTAGTAGATTTGCCTAATTCCTAAGTAGTTTGTTTAGAAAACAAACATCTACATTGCCCAGCACTGTACTGTGTGAAATCAGCTAGTTAGGTTCTTGGAATGAGTTGCTTTCCTATGAAGAAGGTTGAGTGCAGCAAGTTCAAAATATCCTTGTTTGTGTAATCTAACTAGATGTACAAGTTAGTATATTCGCCTCATTTCTAAAATGGTTTGTTTAGAAAACAAACATCTTCATTGCCGAACACTATACTGCGTGAAATAAGCTAGTTCGGTTCGAGGAATGAGTTGCTTTCCTACCAAGAAGGTTGAAGGCAGTAAGTTCAAATTTTCCTTGTTTGTGTAATCTAATAAGATGTAAAACTTAATAGATTTGCCTAATATCTAAAGTAGTTTGTTTAGAAAACAAGCATCTTCATTGCCGAACACTGTATTGTGTGAAATAAGCTAGTTCAATTCTCGGAATCAGTTGCTTTCCTATGAAGAAGGTTGAGTGCACCAAGTTCAAACATTCCTAGTAAGTGCAAGCTAAAAAGATGTACAACTTAGTAGATTTGCCTCATTTCTGAAGTAGTTTGTTCAGGAAACAAACATATATATTTCTGAACAATGTACTGTGTGAAATAAGCTAGTTAGGTTCTCGAAATGAGTTGCTTTCCTATGAAGAAGGATGAGTGTCGTAAGTTCAAACTTTCCTTCTTTGTGTAATCTAACAAGAGATACAACATAGTAGATTCGCCTCATTTTTAAAGTAGTTTGTTTAGAAAACAAAATCTTCATTGCCGAATACTCTACTGTGTGAAATAAGCTCGTTCAGTTCTAGAAATCAGTTGCTTTCCTACGAAGAAGGTTGAGTGCTGCAAGTTCAAACTTTCCTTGTTAGTGTAATCGAACAAGATGTACAACTTAGTAGGTTCCCCTCATTTCTAAAGCGGTTTGTTTAGAAAAGAAACATCTTCATTGCGGAACACTGTACTGTGTGAAATTAGCTAATTCTCTTGTCTGAATGAGTTGCTTTCTTATGAAGAACGTTGAGTGCACCAAGTTCAAACTATCCTTGTTTGTGTAATCTAACATGATATACAAGTTACTACATTCGCCTCATTTCTAAAGTATTTTGTTTAGAAAACAAACATCTTCATTGCCAAACACTGCACTGTTTGAAATATGCTAGTTTGGTTCGTGGAATCAGTTGCTTTCCTACGAAGAAGGATAAGTGCAGCAAGTTCAAACATTCCTAGATAGTGCAATCTAACAAGATGTACAACTTAGTAGATTTGCCTCATTCCTAAGTAGTTTGTTTAGAAAACAAACATCTACATTGCCCAGCACTGTACTGTGTGAAATCAGCTAGTTAGGTTCTTGGAATGAGTTGCTTTCCTATGAAGAAGGTTGAGTGCAGCAAGTTCAAAATATCCTTGTTTGTGTAATCTAACTAGATGTACAAGTTAGTATATTCGCCTCATTTCTAAAATGGTTTGTTTAGAAAACAAACATCTTCATTGCCGAACACTATACTGCGTGAAATAAGCTAGTTCGGTTCGAGGAATGAGTTGCTTTACTACCAAGAAGGTTGAAGGCAGTAAGTTCAAATTTTCCTTGTTTGTGTAATCTAATAAGATGTAAAACTTAATAGATTTGCCTAATATCTAAAGTAGTTTGTTTAGAAAACAAGCATCTTCATTGCCGAACACTGTATTGTGTGAAATATGCTAGTTCAGTTCTCGGAATCAGTTGCTTTCCTATGAAGACGGTTGAGTGCAGCAAGTTCAAACATTCCTAGTAAGTGTCATCTAACATGATGTACAACTAAGTAGATTCACCTCATTTCTACAATAGTTTCTTTAGAAAACAAACATCTTCAATGCCGAAGACTTTTTTGTGTGAAATAAGCTAGATCTCTTCTCTGAATGAGTTGCTTTCTTATGAAGACCGTTGAGTGCAGCAAGTTAAAACATTCGTAGCTAGTGCAATCTAAGATGTACAACTTAGTAGATTTGCCTCATTTCTGAAGTAGTTTGTTTAGAAAAGAAACATCGACATTGCCGAACACTGCACTGTGTGAAATAAGCTGGTAAGGTTCTCGGAATGAGTTGCTTTCCTACGACGAAGGTTGACTGCAGCAAGTTCAAACTTTCCTTCTTTGTGTAATCTAACAAGATGTACAACTTAGTAGATTCGCCTCATTTTTAAAGTAATTTGTTTAGAAAAAAAAAACATCTTCATTGCTGAACACTGTGCTGTGTGAAACAAGCTAGTTCAGTTCTAGGCATCAGTTGATTTCCTAGAAAGAAGGTTGAGTGCAGGAAGTTCAAACTGTTGTTGTTTGTGTAACATAACAAGATGTACACCTTACTAGATTCGCCTCACTTCTAAAGTAGTTTGTATAGAAAATAAACATCTTCATTGCAGAACCCTTTACTGTGTGAAATAAGCTAGTTCTCTTGTCTGGATGAGTTGCTTTCTTATGAAAATGGATGAGTGTAGCAAGATCAAACTTTCCTTGTTTGTGTAATGTAGCAAGATGTAGAACTTAGTAGTTTCATCTCATTTCTAATGTAGTTACTTTAGAAAACAAACATATTCATGGCCGAACACTGCACTGTGTGAAATAAGCTGGATCGGTTCTAAGAATGAGTTGCTTTACTATGAAGATGGTTGAGTGCAGCAAGTTCAAACATTCCTAGTTAGTGTACAACTTAGTAGGTTCACCTCATTTCTAAAGTAGTTTGTTTAGAAAACAAATATCTTCATTGCTGAACAATGTACTGTGTACTGAGTTGCGATCTTACGAAGAGGGTTGATTGCAGCAGTTTCAGACATTCCTTGTTTGTGTAATCTAACAAGATGTACAACTTAGTAGATTAGCCTCATTTCTAAAGTGGTTTGTTTAAAAAAGAAACATCTTCATTGCCGAACTCTGTATTGTGTGAAATAAGCTAGTTCTCTTGTCTGAATGATTTGCTTTCTTACGAAGACCATTGAGTGCAGCAAGATCATAATTTCCTTGTTTGTGTAATCTAACAAGATGTACAACTTAGTAGATTCGCCTCATTTCTAAAGTAGTTTGCTTAGAAAACAAACATCTTCATTGCCGAACACTGTACTGTGTGAGAAAAGTTGGTTCGGTTCTTGGAATCAGTTACTTTCCTAAGAAGAAGGGTGAGTGCAGCAAGTTCAAACATTCCTATTTTGTGCAATCTAACAAGATGTACAACTTAGTAGATTCTCCTCATTTCTAAAGTAGTTTGTTGAGAAAATGAACATCTTCATTGCCATACACTGTACCGTATGAAATAAGCTACTTCACTTCTCGAAATCAATTGCTGTGCTACGAAGAAGGTTGCGTGCACCAAGCTCAAATGTTGCTAGTTAGTGTCATCAAACAAGGTGTACAACTTACTAGTTTCACTTCATTTCTAAAGTAGTTTGTTTAGGAAAAAAAATACCTTCATTGCCGAACACTGTGCTGTGTGAAATAAGCTAGTTCTCCTCTCGGAATGAGCCCCTTTCTTACTAATACGGTTGCGTGCAGGAAGTTCATACTTTCCTGGTTTGTGTAATCAATCACATCTTCATTGCCGAACACTGTATTGTGTGAAATAAGCTAGTTCTCTTCTCGGAA
The DNA here is from genome assembly GCA_036365145.1 of Orientallactaga sibirica. NCBI lineage: Eukaryota > Metazoa > Chordata > Mammalia > Rodentia > Dipodidae > Orientallactaga > Orientallactaga sibirica. The sequence continues at coordinate 152,551 of JAEOAD010001896.1, forward strand.
TGAGTTGCTTTCTTACGAAGACCGTTGAGTGGAGCAAGTTCAATCTTTCCTTGTTTGTGTAATCTAACAATATGTACAACTTACTAGATTCACCTCATTTCTAAAGTAGTTTGTTTAGAAAACAAACATCTTCATTGCCGAACACTGTACTGTGTGAAATAAGCTAGTTCAGTTCTTGGAATCAGTTGCTTTCCTACAAATGAAGGTTGAGTGTAGCAAGTTCAAAGATTCCTAGTTATTGCAATCTAACAAGATGTACAACTTCATAGATTCTCCTCATTTCTAAAGTAGTTTGTTTAGGAAACGAACATCTTCATTGCCAAACATTGTACTGTGTGAAATAAGCTAGTTCCGTTCTAGGAATAAGTTGCTTTGCTTCAAAGAAGGTTGCGTGCAGCAAGTTCAAACATTCCTAGTTAGTGCAATCAAACAAGATGTACAACTTAGTAGATTCTCCTCATTTCTAAAGTAGTTTGTTTAGAAAATTAACATCTTCATTGCCAAACACTGTACTGTCGGAAATAAACTACTTCGGTTCTCGGAATCAGTTGCTTTGCTACGAAGACGGTTGTGTGCAGCAGGATCAAACATTCCCAGTTAGTTTCATCTAACAACATGTACAACTTACTGGTTTAACATCATTTCTACAGTAGTTTGTTTAGAAAACAAACATCTTCATTGCCGGAAACTGTGCTTTGTGATATAAGCTAGTTCTCCTCTCGGAATGAGCCCTTTCTTACGAATATGGTTGGGTGCAGTAAGTTCATACTTTCCTGGTTTGTTTTATCTAACAAGATGTACAACTTAGTAGATTTGGGTCATTTCTATGTGGTTTGTTTAGAAAACAAACATCTTCATTGCCGAACACTGTACTGTGTGAAATAAGCTATTTTGGTTCTCGGAATCAGTTGCTTTCCTATGAAGAATGTTGAGTTCAGCAAATTAAAACATTCCTGGTTACTGCAATCTAACAAGATGTACAACTTAGTAGATTTGCCTCATTTCTAAAGTAGCTTGTTTAGAAAACAAACATCTAAATTGCCGAACACTGTCCTGCGAGAAATAAGGTAGTTCTCTTCTCTCAATGAGTTGCTTACTTACGAAGACCGTTGAGTGCAGCCAGTTCAAACTTTCCTTGTTTGTGTAATCTAACAAGATGTACAACTTAGTAGATTCGCCTCATTTCTAAAGTAGTTTTTTTAGAAAACAAACATCTTCATTGCCGTACTCTGTACTGTATGAAATAAGCTAGTTCGGTTCTAGGAATCAGTTGCTTTCCTACAAAGAAGTTTGATTGCAGCAAGTTCAAACTTTCCTTGTTTGTGTAATCTAACAAGATGTATAACTTACTAGATTCAGGTCATGTTTAAAGTAGTTTGTTTAGAAAACAAACATCTTCACTAACGATCCCTGTGCTGGGTGAAATAAGTTAGTTCGGTTCTTGGAATCAGTTGCTTTCCTACGAAGAAGGTTGAGTGCAGCAAGTTCAAATATTCCTAGTTAGTGCAATATAACAAGTTGTACAACTTAGTAAATTTGCCTGATTTCTAAAGTACTTTCTTTATAAAACAAACATCGTCATTGCCAAACACCGTACTCTGTGATATAAGCTAGTTAGGTTCTCAGAATGAGTTGTTTTTCTATGAAGACGGTTGAGTTCAGCAAGTTCAAACATTCCTTGTTTTTGTAATCTAACAAGATGTACAAGTTAGTAGATTCGCCTAATTTCTAAAGTAGTTTGTTTAGAAAACAAACATCTCCATTGCCGAACACTGTTTTGTGTGAAATAAGCTAGTTGTCTTCTGTGAATGAGTTGCATTCTTACAAAGACCTTTTAGTGCAGCAAGTTCAAAATTTCCTTGTTTGTGTAATCTAACAAGATGTACAACTCAGTAGATTCTCCTCATTTCTAAAGTAGTTAGTTTAGAAAACAAACATCTTAATTGCTGAACACTGTACTGTGTGAAATAAGTTAGTTCGGTTCTACAAATCAGTTGCTTTACTAGGAAGATGGTTGAGTGCACAAAGTTAAAAAATTCCTAGTTAGTGGCATCTAACAAGATGTGCAACTGACTAGTTTCACATCTTTTCTAAAGTAGTTTGTTTAGAAAACAAACATCTTCATTGCCGAAAACTGTGCTGTGTGAAATAAGGTAGTTCTCCTCTTGGAATGAGCCCATTTCTTACGAATACGGTTGGGTGCAGCAAGTTCATACTTCTCTGGTTTGTTTAATCTAACAAGATGTACAACTTAGTAGATTCGCCTCATTTCCAATTGGTTTCTTTAGAAAACAAAAATCTTCATTTCCAAACACTGTACTGTGTGAAATAAACTATTTTGGTTCTAGGAATCAGTTGCTTCCCTATGAAGAAGGTTGAGTTCAGCAAGTTCAAACATTCCTATTTAGTGCAATCTCATAAGATGTACAACTTAGTAGATTTGCCTCATTTCTAAAGTAGTTTGTTTAGAAAACAAACTTCTACATTGCCGAACACTGTACTGTGTGAAACAAGCTAGTTTGGTTCTCGGACTGAGTTGCTTTCCTACGAAGACGGTTGAGTACAGCAAGTTCAAACTTTCCTTGTTTGTGTAATCTAACAAGATGTACAACTTAGTAGATTCGCCTCATTTATAAAGTAGTTTGTTTAGAAAAGAAACATCTTCATTGCCTAACATTGTGCTGTGTGAAATAAGCTAGTTCTGTTCTAGGAATCTATTGCTTTCCTATGAAGAAGGTTGAGTTCTGCGAGTTCAAACTTTCCTTGCTTGTGTAATCTAACAAGATGTACAACTTAGTAGATTAGCCTCATTTCTAAAGTAGTTTGTTTAGAACACAAACATCTTCATTGCCGAACACTGTACTGTGTGAAATAAGCTAGTTCGGTTCTCGGAATCAGTTGCTTTGCTATGAACAATGTGGCTTGCAGCAAGATCAAACATTCCTAGTTAGTGTAATCTAAGAAGATGTACAACTTAGTAGATTCACCTCATTTCTAAAGTAATTTGTTTAGAAAACAAACATCTTCATTGCCGAACACTGTCCTGTGTGAAATAAGCTAGTTCTCTTCTCTGAGTGAGTTGCTTTCTTACGAAGACCATTGAGTGCAGCAAGTTCAAACTTTCCTTCTTTGTGTAATCTAACAAGATGTACAACTTAGTAGATTCGCCTCATTTCTAAAGTAGTTAGTTAAGAAAACAAACATCTTCATTGCTGAACACTGTACTGTGTTAAATAAGCAAGTTCAGTTCTATGAATCAGTTGCTTTACTACGAAGATGGTTGAGTGCACAAAGTTCAAACATTCCCAGTTAGTGTAATGTAACAAGCTGTACAACTTAGTAGATTCGCCTCATTTCTGAAGAGTTTGTTTAAAAAACAAACATCTTAATTGCAGAGCACTGTACTGACTGAAATAAGCTAGTTCGGTTCTAGGAATTAGTTGTTTTCCTACGAAGAAGGTTGAGTTCAGAAAGTTCAACCATTCCTAGGTAGTGAAATCTAACAAGATGTACAACTTAACTGATTTCCTCATTTCTAAAGTAGTTTGTTTACAAAAGGAACATCTTCATTTCCATACACTGTACTGTGTGAAATAAACTAGTTCGGTTCTCGGAATCAGTTGCTTTGCTACGAAAAAGTTTGCATGCAGCAAGTTCAAGCATCCCTAGTTAGTGTCATCTAACAAGATGTACAACATACTCGTTTCATTTCATTTCTAAAGTAGTTTGTTTAGAAAACAAACAGCTTCATTGCCAAACACTGTACTGTGTGAAATAGGCCAGTTTGGTTCTCGGAATCAGTTGCTTTGCCATGGAGAAGGTTCTGTGCAGCAGGTTCCAACATTCCTAGTTAGTATCGTTTAACAAGATGTAGAACTTACTAGTTTCACTTCGTTTCTTAAGTAATTTGCTTAGAAAACAAACATCTTCATTGCCGAACAGTGTTCTGTGTGAAATAAGCTAGTTCGGTGCTCGGAATCGGTTGCTTTGCTACGAAGAAGGTTGCATGCAGCAAGTTCAAACATTTCTAATTAGTGTCATGTAACAAGATGTACAACTTAGTAGATTCACCTAATTTCTTAAGTAGTTTGTTTAGAAAACAAACATCTTCATTGCCGAAAACTGTACTCTGTGAAATAAGCTAGTTCTCTTCACGGAATGAGTTGCTTTCTCACAAAGATGGATGATTGCTGCAGTTTGAAACATTCCTTGTTTGTGTAATCAAACAATATGTACAACTTAGTAAATTCATCTCATTTCTAAATTAGTTTGTTTAGAACATGAACATCTTCTTTGCCAAACACTGTACTGTGTGAAATAAGCTAGTTCGGTTCTCGGAATCAGTTGCTTTGCTACAAAGAATGTTGCGTGTAGCAAGGTCAAAGATTCCTAGTTAGTGTCATCTAACAAGATGTCCAACTTACTCGTTTCACTTCATTTCTAAAGTAGTTTGTTTAAAAACAAAAATCTTCATTAAGGAACACTGTACTGGGAAAAATAAGGTAGTTCAGTTCTAAAAATCAGTTGCTTTCCTACCAAGAAGGTTGAGTTCAGGAAGTTCAAACTTTCCTTTTTTGTGTAATCTAACAAAATGTGCAACTTACTAGTTTCACTTCATTTCTAAAGTAGTTTGTTTAGAAAACAAACATCTTCATTGCCGAACACTGAGCTGTGTGAAATAACCTAATTCTCCTCTTGGAGTGAGCCCCTTTCTTACGAATACGGTTGAGTGCACAAGTTCATACTTTACTGGTTTGTGTAATCTAACAAGATGTACAACTTAGTAGATTTGCCTCATTTCTACAGTAGTTTGTTTAGAAAACAAACATCTTTATTGCCGAACATTGTACTGTGTGAAATAAGCTAGTTCTCCTCTAGGAATGATTTGCTTTCTTACGAAGAGGGTTAATTGCAGCAGGTTCAAACATTCCTTGTTTCTGTAATCTAACAAGATGTACAACTTAGTACTTTCGCCTCATTTCTAAGTGGTTTGTTTAGAATACAAACATCTTCATTTCTGAAAACTGTATTGTGTGAAATAAGCTAATTCTCTTGTCTGAATGAGTTGCTTTTTTAGGAAGACCGTTGAGTTCAGTAAGTTCAAACTTTCCTTGTTTTTGTACTCTAATAAGATGTACAACTTACTAGATTCGCCTCATTTCTAGAGTAGTTTGTTTAGAAAACAAACATCTTCATTGCCGAACACTGTACCGTGTAAATAAACTAGTTCGGTTCTCCTAATCAGTTGCTTTGCTATGAAGAAGGTTGCTTGCAGCAAGTTCATACATTCCTAATTAGTGTCTTTAGAAAACAAACATCTGCATTCCCGAGCACTGCATTGTATGAAGTAAGCTAGTTCTCTTGTCTGAATGAGTTGATTTCTTACAAAGGCCGTTGAGTGCAGCAAGTTCAAACTTTTCTAGTTTGTGTATTCTAACAAGATGTACAACGTATTCAATTTGCCTCATTTCTAAAGTGGTTTGTTTAGAAAACAAACGTCTTCATTGTGGAACACTGTATTGTGTGAAATAACCTTTTTCTCTTTGAATGAATTGCTATCTCATGAAGACCATTGTGTGCAGAAAGTTCAAACTTTCCTTGTTTATGTAATCTAACAAGATGTACAACTTACTAGATTAGCCTTATTTCTAAAGTAGTTTGTTTAGAACACAAACATCTTCATTGCCGAACACTGTACTGTGTGAAATAAGATAGTTCGGTTCTTAGAATCAGTTGCTTTCCTACGAAGAAGGTTGAGAGCAGCAAGTTCAAACATTACTATTTAGTGCAATCTAACAAAGTGTACACCTTAGTAGATTGTCCTCATTTCTAAAGTAGTTTGTTTAGAAAATGAACATATTCATTGCCAAACACTGTGCTGTGTGAAATAAGCTAGTTCTCCTCTCGGAATGGGCCCCTTTCTTACGAATACGATTGTGTGCAGCAAGTTCATACTTTCCTCGTTTGTGTAATCTAACAAGATGTACAACTTAGTAGATTCGCCTCATTTCTAAAGCGGTTTATTTAGAAAAGAAACATCTTCATTGACATACACTGTACTGTGTGAAGTAAGGTAGTTCTCTTGTATGAATGAGTTGCTTTCTTACATATACCTTTGAGTGCAGCAATTTCCAACCTTCCTAGTTAGTGTAAACTAACAAGATTTACAACTTAGTAGATTTGCCTCATTTCTGAAGTAGTTTGTTTAGAAAACAAACATCTTCATTGCCAGAAACTGTACTGTGTGAAATAAACTAGTTCTCTTGTTTGAATGAGTTGCTTTCTTACGAAGACCGTTGAGTGCAGCAAGTTCAATCTTTCCTTGTTTGTGTAATCTATCAAGATGTACAACTTATTAGATTCACCTCATTTCTAAAGTAGTTTGTTTAGAAAACAGACATATTCATTGGCAAACACTGTACTGTGTGAAATAAGTTAGTTCTGTTCTCGGAATCAGTTACTATTCTAAGAAGAAGGTTGAGTGCAGCAAGTTCAAACATTCCTAATTAGTGCAATCTAACAAGATGTACAACTCAGTAGATTCGCCTCATTTCTACAGTAGTTTGTTTAGAAAACAAACATCATTGCCAAACATTGTACTGTGTGAAATAAGCTAGTTCTCCTTGAGGAATGAGTTACTTTATTATGAATAGGGTTGATTGCAGCAGGTTCAGACATTCCTTGTTTGTGTAATCTAACAAGATGTACAACTGAGTAGATTTGCCTCATTTCTCAAGTGGTTTGTTTAGAAAACAAACATATTCATTGCCGAACACTATACTGTGTGAAATAAGCTAGTTCTCCTCAAGGAATGAGTTGCTCTCCTACGAAGAAGGTTGAGTGTGGCAAGTTCAAACTTTCCTTGTTTGTGTAATCTCACAAGATGTACAGCTTAGCAGATTCACCTCATTTCTAAAGTAGTTTGTTTAGAAAGCAAACGTCTTCACTGCCTAACACTGTACTGTGTGAAATAAGGTACTTCTATTGTCTGAATAGTTGCTTTTTTACGAAGACCGTTGAGTGCAGCAAATTCAAATTTCCTTGTTTGTGTAATCTAAAAAGATGTACAACTTAGGCATCAGTTGCTTTCCTACGAATAAGGTTGAGTTGAGCAAGTTTAACCACAAACTAGATTCGCCTCATTTCTAAAGTAGTTTGTTTAGAGAACAAACATCTTCATTTCTGAACACTGTACTATGTGAAATAAGCTAGTTCAGTTCTTCGGTACGAAGAAGGTTGATTTCAGCAAATTCAAACTTTCCTTGTTTGTGTCATCTAACAAGACGTGCAACTTAGTAGATTCATCTCATTTCTAAAGTAATTTGTTTGAAAACAGACATCTTCATTGCCGAACACTGTACTGTGTGAAATAAGCTAGTTCAGTTCTAGGAATCAGTTACTTTACTACTAAGATTGCTGAGTGCAGCAATTTCAAACATTCATAGTTAGTGTAATCTAAGAACATGTACAACTTAGTAGATTCGCATCATTTCTAAAGTAGTTTGTTTAGAAAAAAAATCTACATTGCCGAACACTGTAGTGTGTGAAATTAGTTAGGTTCATTTCTAAAGTAGTTTGTTTAGAAAATAAACATCTTCATTCCCAAAAACTGTACTGTGTGAAACAAGCTAGTTCGGTTCTAGGAATAGGATGCTTTCATATGAAGAAGTTTGAGTGCAGCAAGTTCAAACTGTCCTTGTTTGTGTAATCAAACAAGATGTACAACTAATAGATTTGCCTCATTTCTAAAGTAGTTTGTTTAGAAAACAAACATCTACATTGCCAAACTCTGTACTGTGTGAAATTAGTTAGGTTCTCAGAAAGAGTTGCTTTCCTATGAAGAAGGTTGAGTGGAGTAAGTTCAAACTTTTCCTTGTTTTTGTAATCTGATAAGATGCACAACTTAGAATATTCGCCTCATTTCTAAAGTAGTTTGTTTGGAAAACAAACACCTTCATTACCGAACACTGCACTGTGTGAAATAAGCTAGTTCGGTTCTTGGAATCAGTTGCTTTCCTACAGAGAAGGTTGAGTGCAACAAGTTCAAACATTCCCAGTTAGTGCAGTCTAACAAGATGTACAACTTAATAGATTTGCCTCATTTCTGAAGTAGTTTGTTTAGGAACCCAACACCTACATTGCCGAACACTGTACTGTGTGAAATAAGCTAGTTAAGTTCTCGGAATGAGTTGCTTTCCTATGAAGAATGTTGAGTGCAGCAAGTTCAAACGTTCCTTGTTTGTGTAATCTAACAAGATGTACAATATACTATATTCACCTCATTTCTAAAGTAGTTTGTTTAGAGAACAAACATCTTCATTTCCGAACACTGTACTATGTGAAATAAGCTAGATCGTTTCTCGGAATCAGTTGCTTTGCTACAAAGAAGGTTGAGTACAGCAAGTTCAAACTTTCCTTGTTTGTGTAATCTAACAAGATATACAACTTAGCAGATTTGCCTCATTCCTAAAGTAGTTTGTTTAGAAAACAAATATCTTCATTTCTGAACCTTGTACTGTGTGAAAAAAGCTAGTTCGGTTCTTGGAATCAGTTGCTTACTTACGAAGACCTTTGAGTGAAGCAAGTTCAAACTTTCCTAGTTAGTGTAATCTAACAAGATGTACAACTTAGTAGACTCGCCTCATTTTTAAAGTAGTTTGTTTAGAAAACAAACATCCACATTGCTGAACACTGTACTGTGTGAAATAATCTAGTTCGATTCTTGGAATCAGTTCCTTACTTAAGAAGAACTTTGAGTGAAGCAAGTTCAAACGTTCCTAGTTAATGTAATCTAACAATATGTACAACTTAGTAGATTCGCCTCATTTCTAGAGTAGTTTGTTTAGAAAACAAACATCTTCATTGCTGAACACTATACTGTGTGAAATAAGCTGGTTCTGTTCTAGGAATCAATTGCTTTCCTACGAAGAAGGTTGAGTGCAGCAAGTTCAAACTCTCCTTGTTTGTGTAAACTAAAAAGAGGTACCACTCCTAGATTCGCCTCATTTCTAAAGGAGTTTGTGTAAAAAACAAACATCTTCTTTGCCAATCACTGTACTGTGTGAATTAAGCTAGTTCGATTTATGGAATCATTTGCTTTCCTAAAAGAAGGTTGAGTGCAGCAGTTTCAAACATTCCTAGTTAGTGGAATCTAACAAGATGTATAACTTAGTAGATTTGCCTCATTTCTAAAGTCGTTTGTTTAGAAAACAAACATCTACATTGCTGAACACTGTACTGTGTGAAAGAAGCTAGCTAGGTTCTCGGAAAGAGTTGCTTTCCTATGAAGAAGGTTGAGTGCAGTAAGTTCAAACTTTCCTTGTTAGTGTAATCTAATAAGTTGTACAACTTACTGGATTCGCCTCATTTCTAAAGTGGTTTGGTTAGAAAACATATATCTTCATTACTGAACACTGTACTGTGTGAAATAAGCTAGTTCTCTTCTCAGAATGATTTGCTTTCTTCCAAAGACCATTGAGTGCAGCAAGTTGAAACTTTCCTTCTTTGTGTAAACTAACAAGATGTACAACTTAGAAGATTCGCCTCATTTCTAAAGTTGTTTGTTTGGAAAACAAACATCTTCATTGCTGAATACTGCACTATGTGAAATAAGCTACTTAGGTTCTTGGAATGAGTTGCTTTCTCTAAAAGAAGAATGTCGAGTGCAGCAAGTTCAAACTTTCTTTGTTTGTGTAATCTAACAATATGTACAACCTACTAGATTCGCCCATTTCTAAAGTAGTTTGTTTAGAGAACAAACACATTCATTACTGAACACTGTACTATGTGAAATAAACTAGTTCGGTTCTCGGAATCAGTTGCTTTGGTATGAACAAGCTTGAGTTCAGCAAGTTCAAACTTTCCTTGTTTGTATCATCTAACAAGATATACAACTTAGTAGATTCACCTCATTTCTAAAGCCGTTTGTTAGAAAACACACATCTTCATTGCGGAACACTGTACTGTGTGAAATAAGCTGGTTTGCTTCTCGGAATCAGTTGCTTTCTCTTATGAAGACCTTTGAGTGCCGTAAGATCAAAGTTTCCTTGTTTGTGTAATCTACCAAGTTGTACAACTTAGCAGATTCGCCTCATTCCTAAAGTACTTTGTTTAGAAAACAAACATCTTCATTGCCAAACATTGTACTGTGTGAAATAAGCTAGTTCGGTTCTCAGAATCAGTTGTTTTCCTACAAAGAAGTTGAGTGCAAAGCAAGTTCAAACTTTCCTTGTTTGTGTTATCTTATAAGATGTACAACTTAGTAGATTCGCTCTCATTCTAAAGTAGTTTGTTTAGAAAACAAATATCTTCGTTGCTGAACACTGTACTGTGTGAAATAAGCTAGTTCTGTTCTAACAAGATGTACAACTTAGTAGATTAGCCTCATTTCTCAAGTAGTTTGTTGTGGTAGTTTGAATATATGTCCCCCAATATATTCAGTGTTTTATTAGTTATAGTTTGCATCTGCAATCAAACATCTAGAGTCAAGGTCACTGGGGCCAGTCTTAAGGTGTTAATGGTGGGTTTGAAATTCCATTGTAAAGATATGCAAATATGCCTAGCAGGAGTTCCTGGAGTGTGCTGTGTGACCTTTTGGCTGTAGTTTTGCTCTGTGTGCTGTGGTGGCTGGTTGGTTTTCTCTCTCTGCTTGGCCCTGTGGAGAGCAGGCCACTTCTCTTGCCATTGTGGAACTTCCCTTGGATCTGTAAGCTTCAATAAATAATATCACTTTTTCCATAACTGTGCCTGGTCTGGAAGTTCATCTCAGCAAACCTGAAGCTGTCTGCTACATTTATGTAGAAAACAAACATCTACATTGCAACACTGTACTGTGTGAAGTAATCTAGTTCGGTTCTCGGAATGAGTTGCTTTCCTACGAAGAAGGTTGATTGAAGCAAGTTCAAACTTTCCTTGTTTGTGTAATCTTACAAGGTGTACATCTTAGTAGATTTGCCTCAGTTCTAAAGTAATTTCTTTAGAAAACAAACATCTTCATTGGTGAACACGGTACTGTGTGAAATAAGCTAGTTCGGTTCTAGGAATAAGATGCTTTGTTTAGAAAACAAACATCTTCATTGCCGAGCACTGTTTTTTGTGAAATAAGCTAGTTATCTTCTCTGAAGGAGTTGCTTTCTTACGAAGACCGTTGAGTCCAGCAAGTTCAAACTTTCCTTGTTTGTGTCATCTAACAATATGTACAACTTAGTAGATTCGCCTCATTTCTAAAGTAGTTTGTTTAGAAAACAAACATCTTCATTGCCAGAAACTGTACTGTGTGAAATAAACTAGTTCTCTTGTTTGAATGAGTTGCTTTCTTACGAAGACCGTTGAGTGCAGCAAGTTCAATCTTTCCTTGTTTGTGTAATCTATCAAGATGTACAACTTATTAGATTCACCTCATTTCTAAAGTAGTTTGTTTAGAAAACAGACATATTCATTGGCAAACACTGTACTGTGTGAAATAAGTTAGTTCTGTTCTCGGAATCAGTTACTATTCTAAGAAGAAGGTTGAGTGCAGCAAGTTCAAACATTCCTAATTAGTGCAATCTAACAAGATGTACAACTCAGTAGATTCGCCTCATTTCTACAGTAGTTTGTTTAGAAAACAAACATCATTGCCAAACATTGTACTGTGTGAAATAAGCTAGTTCTCCTTGAGGAATGAGTTACTTTATTATGAATAGGGTTGATTGCAGCAGGTTCAGACATTCCTTGTTTGTGTAATCTAACAAGATGTACAACTGAGTAGATTTGCCTCATTTCTCAAGTGGTTTGTTTAGAAAACAAACATATTCATTGCCGAACACTATACTGTGTGAAATAAGCTAGTTCTCCTCAAGGAATGAGTTGCTCTCCTATGAAGAAGGTTGAGTGTGGCAAGTTCAAACTTTCCTTGTTTGTGTAATCTCACAAGATGTACAGCTTAGCAGATTCACCTCATTTCTAAAGTAGTTTGTTTAGAAAGCAAACGTCTTCACTGCCTAACACTGTACTGTGTGAAATAAGGTACTTCTATTGTCTGAATAGTTGCTTTTTTTACGAAGACCGTTGAGTGCAGCAAATTCAAATTTCCTTGTTTGTGTAATCTAAAAGATGTACAACTTAGGCATCAGTTGCTTTCCTTGAATAAGGTTGAGTTGAGCAAGTTTAACCACAAACTAGATTCGCCTCATTTCTAAAGTAGTTTGTTTAGAGAACAAACATCTTCATTTCTGAACACTGTACTATGTGAAATAAGCTAGTTCAGTTCTTCGGTACGAAGAAGGTTGATTTCAGCAAATTCAAACTTTCCTTGTTTGTGTCATCTAACAAGACGTGCAACTTAGTAGATTCATCTCATTTCTAAAGTAATTTGTTTGAAAACAGACATCTTCATTGCCGAACACTGTACTGTGTGAAATAAGCTAGTTCAGTTCTAGGAATCAGTTACTTTACTACTAAGATTGCTGAGTGCAGCAATTTCAAACATTCATAGTTAGTGTAATCTAAGAACATGTACAACTTAGTAGATTCGCATCATTTCTAAAGTAGTTTGTTTAGAAAAAAAATCTACATTGCCGAACACTGTAGTGTGTGAAATTAGTTAGGTTCATTTCTAAAGTAGTTTGTTTAGAAAATAAACATCTTCATTCCCAAAAACTGTACTGTGTGAAACAAGCTAGTTCGGTTCTAGGAATAGGATGCTTTCATATGAAGAAGTTTGAGTGCAGCAAGTTCAAACTGTCCTTGTTTGTGTAATCAAACAAGATGTACAACTAATAGATTTGCCTCATTTCTAAAGTAGTTTGTTTAGAAAACAAACATCTACATTGCCAAACTCTGTACTGTGTGAAATTAGTTAGGTTCTCAGAAAGAGTTGCTTTCCTATGAAGAAGGTTGAGTGGAGTAAGTTCAAACTTTTCCTTGTTTTTGTAATCTGATAAGATGCACAACTTAGAATATTCGCCTCATTTCTAAAGTAGTTTGTTTGGAAAACAAACACCTTCATTACCGAACACTGCACTGTGTGAAATAAGCTAGTTCGGTTCTTGGAATCAGTTGCTTTCCTACAGAGAAGGTTGAGTGCAACAAGTTCAAACATTCCCAGTTAGTGCAGTCTAACAAGATGTACAACTTAATAGATTTGCCTCATTTCTGAAGTAGTTTGTTTAGGAACCCAACACCTACATTTGCGAACACTGTACTGTGTGAAATAAGCTAGTTAAGTTCTCGGAATGAGTTGCTTTCCTATGAAGAATGTTGAGTGCAGCAAGTTCAAACGTTCCTTGTTTGTGTAATCTAACAAGATGTACAATATACTATATTCACCTCATTTCTAAAGTAGTTTGTTTAGAGAACAAACATCTTCATTTCTGAACACTGTACTATGTGAAATAAGCTAGATCGTTTCTCGGAATCAGTTGCTTTGCTACAAAGAAGGTTGAGTACAGCAAGTTCAAACTTTCCTTGTTTGTGTAATCTAACAAGATATACAACTTAGCAGATTTGCCTCATTCCTAAAGTAGTTTGTTTAGAAAACAAACATCTTCATTTCTGAACCTTGTACTGTGTGAAAAAAGCTAGTTCGGTTCTTGGAATCAGTTGCTTACTTACGAAGACCTTTGAGTGAAGCAAGTTCAAACTTTCCTAGTTAGTGTAATCTAACAAGATGTACAACTTAGTAGACTCGCCTCATTTTTAAAGTAGTTTGTTTAGAAAACAAACATCCACATTGCTGAACACTGTACTGTGTGAAATAATCTAGTTCGATTCTTGGAATCAGTTCCTTACTTAAGAAGAACTTTGAGTGAAGCAAGTTCAAACTTTCCTAGTTAATGTAATCTAACAATATGTACAACTTAGTAGATTCGCCTCATTTCTAGAGTAGTTTGTTTAGAAAACAAACATCTTCATTGCTGAACACTATACTGTGTGAAATAAGCTGGTTCTGTTCTAGGAATCAATTGCTTTCCTACGAAGAAGGTTGAGTGCAGCAAGTTCAAACTCTCCTTGTTTGTGTAAACTAAAAAGAGGTACCACTCCTAGATTCGCCTCATTTCTAAAGGAGTTTGTGTAAAAAACAAACATCTTCTTTGCCAATCACTGTACTGTGTGAATTAAGCTAGTTCGATTTATGGAATCATTTGCTTTCCTAAAAGAAGGTTGAGTGCAGCAGTTTCAAACATTCCTAGTTAGTGGAATCTAACAAGATGTATAACTTAGTAGATTTGCCTCATTTCTAAAGTCGTTTGTTTAGAAAACAAACATCTACATTGCTGAACACTGTACTGTGTGAAAGAAGCTAGCTAGGTTCTCGGAAAGAGTTGCTTTCCTATGAAGAAGGTTGAGTGCAGTAAGTTCAAACTTTCCTTGTTAGTGTAATCTAATAAGTTGTACAACTTACTGGATTCGCCTCATTTCTAAAGTGGTTTGGTTAGAAAACATATATCTTCATTACTGAACACTGTACTGTGTGAAATAAGCTAGTTCTCTTCTCAGAATGATTTGCTTTCTTCCAAAGACCATTGAGTGCAGCAAGTTGAAACGTTCCTTCTTTGTGTAAACTAACAAGATGTACAACTTAGAAGATTCGCCTCATTTCTAAAGTTGTTTGTTTGGAAAACAAACATCTTCATTGCTGAATACTGCACTATGTGAAATAAGCTACTTAGGTTCTTGGAATGAGTTGCTTTCCTACGAAGAATGTCGAGTGCAGCAAGTTCAAACTTTCTTTGTTTGTGTAATCTAACAATATGTACAACCTACTAGATTCGCCCATTTCTAAAGTAGTTTGTTTAGAGAACAAACATATTCATTACTGAACACTGTACTATGTGAAATAAACTAGTTCGGTTCTCGGAATCAGTTGCTTTGGTATGAACAAGCTTGAGTTCAGCAAGTTCAAACTTTCCTTGTTTGTATCATCTAACAAGATATACAACTTAGTAGATTCACCTCATTTCTAAAGCCGTTTGTTAGAAAACACACATCTTCGTTGCGGAACACTGTACTGTGTGAAATAAGCTGGTTTGCTTCTCGGAATCAGTTGCTTTCTTATGAAGACCTTTGAGTGCCGTAAGATCAAAGTTTCCTTGTTTGTGTAATCTACCAAGTTGTACAACTTAGCAGATTCGCCTCATTCCTAAAGTACTTTGTTTAGAAAACAAACATCTTCATTGCCAAACATTGTACTGTGTGAAATAAGCTAGTTCGGTTCTCAGAATCAGTTGTTTTCCTACAAAGAAGTTGAGTGCAGCAAGTTCAAACTTTCCTTGTTTGTGTTATCTTATAAGATGTACAACTTAGTAGATTCGCCTCATTCCTAAAGTAGTTTGTTTAGAAAACAAATATCTTCGTTGCTGAACACTGTACTGTGTGAAATAAGCTAGTTCTGTTCTAACAAGATGTACAACTTAGTAGATTAGCCTCATTTCTCAAGTAGTTTGTTGTGGTAGTTTGAATATATGTCCCCCAATATATTCAGTGTTTTATTAGTTATAGTTTGCATCTGCAATCACCTTGCTAGAGTCAAGGTCACTGGGGGCCAGTCTTAAGGTGTTAATGGTGGGTTTGAAATTCCATTGTAAAGATATGCAAATATGCCTAGCAGGAGTTCCTGGAGTGTGCTGTGTGACCTTTTGGCTGTAGTTTTGCTCTGTGTGCTGTGGTGGCTGGTTGGTTTTCTCTCTCTGCTTGGCCCTGTGGAGAGCAGGCCACTTCTCTTGCCATTGTGGAACTTCCCTTGGATCTGTAAGCTTCAATAAATAATATCACTTTTTCCATAACTGTGCCTGGTCTGGAAGTTCATCTCAGCAAACCTGAAGCTGTCTGCTACATTTATGTAGAAAACAAACATCTACATTGCAACACTGTACTGTGTGAAGTAATCTAGTTCGGTTGCAAACACTGGAATGAAATTGCTCGGTTCTCTGAATGAGTTGCTTTATGAAGGTTGATTGAAGCAAGTTCAAACTTTCCTTGTTTGTGTAATCTTACAAGGTGTACATCTTAGTAGATTTGCCTCAGTTCTAAAGTAATTTCTTTAGAAAACAAACATCTTCATTGGTGAACACGGTACTGTGTGAAATAAGCTAGTTCGGTTCTAGGAATAAGATGCTTTGTTTAGAAAACAAACATCTTCATTACAACTTAGTTGAGCACTGTTTTTTGTGAAATAAGCTAGTTATCTTCTCTGAAGGAGTTGCTTTCTTACGAAGACCGTTGAGTCCAGCAAGTTCAAACTTTCCTTGTTTGTGTCATCTAACAATATGTACAACTTAGTAGATTCGCCTCATTTCTAAAGTAGTTTGTTTAGAAAACAAACATTTTCATTGCCCAACACCGTACTGTATGAAATAAGCTAGTTCGGTTCTTGGAATCAGTTGCTTTCCTATGAAGAAGGTGGATTGCAGCAAGCTCAAACATTCTAAGTTATTGCAATCTAACAAGATGTACAACTTAATAGATTCTCCGCATTTCTAAAGTAGTTTGTTTAGAAAATGAACATCTTCAGTGTCGAACACTGTACTGTGTGAAACGAGCTAGTTCGGTTCTTGAAATCAGTTGCTTTCCTACGAAGAAGGTTGAGTGCAGCAAGTTACAACATTCCGAGTTAGTGCAATCTAACAAGATGTACAAGTTAGTAGATTCGCCTCATTTCCAAAGTAGTTTGTTTAGAAAACAAACATCTTCATTGCCGAATACTGTACTGTGTGTAAAAAGCTATTTTTGTTCTCATAATCAGTGGTTTTCCTACGAAGAAGTTTGAGTACAGCAAGTTCAAACAATCCTAGTTAGTTTAATCTAACAAGAGGTACAACTTAGTAGATTCTCCTCTTTTTACAATAGTTTCTTTAGAAAACAAACATCTTCATTGCTGAACATTGTACTGTGTGAAATAAGCTAGTTCTCCTCTAGGAATGAGTTGCTTTCTTATGAAGAGGGTTGATTGCAGAAGGTTCAAACATTCCTTGTTTGTGTAATCTTACAAGAGGTACAACTTACTAGATTTGCCTCATTTCTAAAGCAGTTTGTTTAGAAAACAACACTGTACTGTGTGAAACAAGCGTGTTCGGTTCTCAGAAGGAGTTGCTTTCCTACGAAAAGGTTGAGTGCAGCAAGTTCAAACTTTCCATGTTTGTGTAATCTAACAAGATGTACAATTTACTAGATTCGCCTCATTTCTAAAGTAGTTTGTTTAGAAAATAAACATCCTCATTGCCGAACACTGTACTGTGTGAAATAGGCTAGTTCCGTTCTTGTAATCTGTTGCTTTCCTGTGAAGAAGGTTGAGTGCAGCAAGTTCTAACATTCCTAGTTAGTGCAATCAAACAAGATGTACAACTTTGTAGATTCGCCTCATTTCTAAAGTAGTTTGTTTAGAAAAAAAACATCTACATTGCAGAACACTGTACTGTGTGAAATAAGCTAGTTAGGTTCTCGGAATGAGTTGCTTTCCTGAGAAGAAGGTTGAGTGCAGGAGGTTCAAACTTTCCTTCTTTGTGTAATCTAACAAAATGTACAACTTAGTAGATTCGCCTCATTTTTAATATAGTTTGTTTAGAACACAAACATCTTCATTGCTGAACACTGTGCTGTGTGAAATAAGCTAGTTCCGTTCCCCGAATGAGTTGTTTTCTTACCAAGACCGTTGAGTGCAGGAAGTTCAAACTTTCGTTCTTTGTGTAATCTAACAAGATGTACAACTTAGTAGATTTGCCTCATTTTCAAAGTAGTTTGTTTAGAAAAAAACATCTTCATTGCCTAACACTGTACTGTGTGAAATAAGCTAGTTCAGTTCTTGGAATGAGTTGCTTTCCAACGAAGAAGGTTGAGTGCAGCAAGTTCAAACTTTCCTTGTTTGTGCAATCTAACAAGATATACAACGTAGTATATTCGCCTCATCTGTAAAATAGTTTGTTTAGAAAACCAACATCTTCATTGCTGAACACTGTAGTGTGTGAAATAAGCTGGTTCGGTTCTAGGAATCAGTTGCTTTACTACGAAGATGGTTGAGTGCAGCAAGTCCAAACGTTCCTTGTTTGTGTAATCTGACAAGATGTACAACTTACTACATTTGCCTCAATTCTAAAGTAGTTTGTTTAGAAAACAAAGATCTTCATTGCCGAACACTGTACTCTGTGAATTAAGCTAGTTTGGTTCTTGGAAACAGTTGCTTTCCTAACAAGAAGGTTGAGTGCAACAAGTTCAAACATTTCTAGTAGGTGCAATCAACCAAGATGTACAACTGAGTAGATTCTCCTCATTTCTAAAGTAGTTTGTTTATAAAATGAACATCTTCATTGCCAAACACTGTACTGTGTGAAAGAAGCCCGTTCGATTCTTGGAATCAGTTGCTTTGCTATGAAGAAGGTTGCATGCAACAAGTTCAAACATTCCCAGTTAGTGTCATCTAACAAGATGTACAACTTACTAGTTCCACTTCATTTCTAAAGTAGTTTCTTTAGAAAATGAACATCTTCATTGCCGAACACTGTGCTGTGTGAAATAAGCTAGTTTT
Organism: Orientallactaga sibirica; assembly: GCA_036365145.1. Lineage (NCBI taxonomy): Eukaryota > Metazoa > Chordata > Mammalia > Rodentia > Dipodidae > Orientallactaga > Orientallactaga sibirica. The sequence continues at coordinate 171,050 of JAEOAD010001896.1, forward strand.
CCTCTCGGAATGACCCCCTTTCTTACAAATACGTTAGAGTCACCAAGTTCATACTTTCCTGGTTTGTGTAATCTAACAAGATGTAAAACTTAGTAGATCTGCTTGATTTCTAATGTAGTTTGTTTAGAAAACAAACATCTTCATTGCCGTACACTGTGGTGTGTGAAATAAGATAGTTCAGTTGTAGGAATTAGTTGCTTTCCTACGAAGAAGGTTGAGTGCAGCAAGTTCAAACTTTTCTTGTTTGTGTAATCTAAGAAGATGTACAACTTAGTAGAATCGCCTCATATCTAAAGTAGTTTGTTTAGAAAACAAACATCTTCATTGCCAAACACTGTACTGTGTGAAATAAGCTAGTTCTCTTGTCTGAATGAGATGCTTTCTTATGAAGAACGTTGAGTTCAGCAAGTTGAAAGTTTCCTTGTTTGTGCAATCTAACAAGGTGTACAACTTACTATATTTGCCTCATTTCTAAAGTAATTTGTTTAGAAAACATACATCGTCATTTCTGAACACTGTAGTGTGTGAAATAAGCTAGGTGGGTTCTAGGAATCAGTTGCTTTCCTAAGAAGAAGGTTGAGTTCAGCAAGTTCAAACTTCCCTTGTTTGTGTAATCTAACAAGATGTACAACTTAGTAGATTCACCTCATTCCTAAAGTAGTTTGTTTAGAAAACAAACATCTTCGTTGCCGAACACTATTATGTGAAATAAACTAGTTCGGTTTTAGGAATCAGTTGCTTTACTACTAAGATGGTTGAGTGCAGCAACTTCAAACTTTCCTTGTTTGTGTAATCTAACAAGATATACAACTTACTAGTTTCACTTTATTTCTAAAGTAGTTTGTCTTGAAAACAAACATCTTCATTGCTGAACAGCGTGCTGTGTTGAATAAGCTAGTTCTACTCTCAAAATGAGCCCTTCTTACAAATGCGGTTGAGTGCAGCAAGTTCAAACTTTCCTGGTGTGTGTAATTTAACAAGAGGTACAATTTAGGAGATTCGCCTCATTCCTAAAGCAGTTTTTTTGAGAAAACAAACATCTTCATTACCAAACACTGTACTGTGTGAAATAAGCTATTTCGGTTCTCGGAATCAGTTTCTGTACTATGAAGAGGTTGAGTGCAGCAAGTTCAAATATTCCTAGTTAGTGTAATCTAACAAGATATACAACTTAGTAGATTCGCATCATTGCTACAGTAGTTTGTTTAGAAAACAAACATCTTCATTGCCGAACATTTTACTGTGTGAAACAATCTAGTTTTCTTCTAGGAATGAGTTGCTTTCTTATGAAGACTGTTGAGTGCAGCAAGTTCAAACTTTCCTTCCTTGTGTAATCTAACAAGATGTACAACTTAGTAGATTCACCTCATTTCTAAAGTAGTTTAGAAAACAAACATCCTCATTGCTGAACACTGTACTGTGTGGAATAAGCTAGTTCTCTTCTCGAAATCAGTTGCTTTACTACGAAGATGGTTGAGTACAAGTTCAAACATTCCTAGTTAGTGTAATCTAAGAAGATGTAAAACTTAGTAGATTGGCCTCATTTCTAAAGTAGTTTGTTTAGAAAACAAACATCTTCATTGCTGAACACTGTACTGTGTGAAATAAGCTAGTTAGGTTCTCGGAAACAGTTGCTTTCCTACGAAGAAGGTTGAGTGATGCAAGTTCAAACTTTCCTTGTTTGTGTAATCTAACAAGATGTACAACTTACTAGATTCGCCTTATTTCTAAAGTAGTTTGTTTAGAAAACAAACATCGTCATTGACGAACACTGTAATTTGTGAAATAAGCTAGTTCTCTTCTCGGAATGAGTTGCTTTCTAATGAAGACCGTTGAGTGCAACAAGTTCAAACTTTCCTTCTTTGTGTAATCTAACAAGATGTACAAATTAGAAGATTCGCCTCATTTCTAAAGTAGTTTTTTTAGAAAACAAACATCTTCATTGCGAAACACTGTACTGTGTGAAATAAGCTAGTTTGGTTCTCGGAATCAGTTGCTTTGCTACAAAGATGGTTACGTGCAGCAAGTTCAATCATTCCTAGTTAGTGTCATCTAACAAGATGTGCAACATACTAGTTTCACTTCATTTCTGAAGTAGTTTGTTTAGAAAACAAACATCTTCATTGCCAAACTCTATGCTGTGTGAAATAAGTTATTTCTCCTCTTGGAATGAGCCCCTTTCTTATGAATATGGTTGATTGCAACACGGTCATACTGTCCTGGTTTGTGTAATCTAACAAGATACACCACTTAGTAAATTCGCCTCATTTCGAAAGTGGTGTGTTTAGAAAACAAACATCTTCATTGCCAAACACTGTACTGTGTGAAATAAGCTCGTTCTCTTCTCAGAATGAGTTGCTTTCTTAAAAGAGGGTTGAGTGCAGCTGTTTCAAACCTTCCTTGTTTGTGTAATATAACAAGATGTACAACTTACGAGATTTGCCTCATTTCTAAAGTAGTTTGTTTAGAAAACAAATATCTTCATTGCCGAACACTGTACTGTGCAAAATAAGCTAGGTCTGCTCTTGGAATCACTTGCGTTCCTGCGAAGAAGGTTGAGTTCAGCAATTTCAAACTTTCCTTGTTTGTGTAATCTAACAAGATGTACAACTTAGTAGATTCGCCTCATTTCTAAAATACTTTGTTTTGAAAACAAACATCTTCATTTTGAACACTGTACTATGTGATATAAGTTAGTTCTCTTCTCTGAATGAGTTTCTTTCCTACGAAGAATGTTGAGTGCAGCAAGTTCAAACTTTCCTTCTTTGTGTAATCTAACAAGATGTACAACTTGCTAGATTCGCCTCATTTCTAAAGTAGTTTCCTTACAGAACAAACATCTTCATTTCCGAACACTGTACCGTGTGGCATAAGCTAGTTCGGTTCTCAGAATCAGTTGCTTTCTTACGAAGACCTTTGAGTGCAGGAAGTTCAAACTTTCCTTGTTTGTGGAATCTTACAAGATGTACAACTTAGTAGATAAGGCTCATTCCTAAAGCAGTTTGTTTAGAAAACAAACATCTTCGTTGCCAAACACTGTACTATGTGACATAAACTAGTTCGGGTCTTGGAGTCAGTTGCTTTCCTACGAAGAAGGTTCAGTGCAGCAAGTTCCGAACACTATGCTGTCTGAAATAAGCTAGTTCTCCTCTCGGAATCAGCCCCTTTCTTACGAATATGGTTGAGTGCAACAAGTTCATACTGTCCTGGTTTGTGTAATCTAAGAAGATGTAACAGTAAGTAAATTTGCCTCATTTCGAAAGTGGTTTGTTTAGAAAACAAACATCTTCATTGCCAAATACCGTACTGTGTGAAATAAGCTAGTTCTCTTGTCTGAATGAGATGCTTTCTTACGAAGAGGGTTGATTGCAGAAGTTTGAAACATTCCTGGTTTGTGTAATATATCAATGTACAACTTAGTAGATTCACCTCATTTCTAAAGTAGTTTGTTTAGAAAACAAACATCTTGATTCCGAACACTATGCTGTGTGAAATAAGCAAGTTCAGTTCTCGGAATAAGTTGCTTTCCTACAAAGAACATTGAGTGCAGCAAGTTCAAACATTCCTAGTTAGTGTAATCTAACAAGATGTACAACTTAGTAGATTCACCTCATTTGTACAGTAGTTTGTTTAGAAAACAAACATCTTCATTGCCGAACACTGTACTGTGTGAAATAAGCTTGTTCTCCTCCAGGACTGAGTTGCTTTCTTATGAACAGGGTTGAATGCAGCAGGTTCACACATTCCTTGTTTGTGTAATCTAACAAGATGTACAAATTAGTATGTTTGCCTCATCTCTAAAGTGGTTTGTTGAGAAAACAAACATCTTCATTGCCGAAAACGCATTGTGTGAAATAAGCTAGTTCTATTGTCTGAATGAGTTGCTTTCTTACAAAGACCTTTGAGTGCAGGAAGATCAAACTTTCCTTGTTTGTGTAATCTTAGAAGATGTACAACTTAGTAGATAAGCCTCATTCCTAAAGCAGTTTGTTTAGAAAACAAACATGTTCGTTGCCAAACACTGTACTACGTGAAATAAGCTAGTTCGGTTCTAGGAATCAGTTGTTTTCCAACAAAGAAGGTTCAGTGCAGCAAGCTCAATCTTTCATGGTTTGTGTAATCTTACAAGATGTACAACTTAATAGATTTGCATCATTTCTATAGTAGTTTGTTTAGACAACAAACATCTTCATTACCAAACACTATGCTGTCTGAAATAAGCTAGTTCTCCTCTTGGAATGAGCCCCTTTCTTACGAATACGGTTCAGTGCAACAAGTTCATACTGTCCGGGTTTGTGTAATCTAAGAAGATGTACAACTCAGTAAAGTCGACTCATTTCTAAAGTGGTTTGTTTTCAAAACAAACATCTTCTTTACCAAACACTGTACTGTGTGAAATAAGCTCGTTCTCTTCTCGGAATGTGTTGCTTTCTTACAAAGAGGTTTGATTGCAGCAGTTTCAAACATTCCTTGTTTGTGTAATATAACAAGATGTACAACTTAGTAGATTCGCCTCATTTCTAAAGTAGTTTGTTTAGAAAACAAACATCTTCATTGCCGAACACTATGCTGTGTGAAATAAGCAAGTTCGGTTCACGGAATAAGTTGCTTTCCTACGAAGAAGGTTGAGTGCAGCAAGTTCAAACATTACCAGTTACTGTAATCTAACAAGATGTACAACTTAGTAGATTTGCCTCATTTCTACAGTAGTTTCTTTAGAAAACAAACATCTTCATTGATAAAGACTGTTTTGTGTGAAATAAGTTAGTTCTCTTCTCTGAATGAGTTGCTTTCAAACGAAGACTGTTGATTGCAGCCAGTTACAACATTCCTAGTTAGTGCCATCTAACAAGATGTACAACTTAGTACATTTGCCTCATTTCTAAAGTAGTTTGTTTAGAAAACAGACATCTACATTGCCAAACAATGGACTGTGTGAATTAAGCTAGTAGGTTCTCGGAATTAGTTGCTTTCCTACAAGAAGGATCAGTGCAGCAACTTGGAACTTTCCTTGTTTCTGTAATCTAACAAGATGTACAACTTAGTAGATTCGAATCGTTTCTAAAGTACCTTGTTTAGAAAACAAACATCTACATTGCCGTGTGTGAAATAAGCTAGTTAGGTCCTCAGAAAGAGTTGCTTTCCTATGACGAAGGTTGTGGCAGCAAGTTCAAACTTTCCTTATTTGTGTAATCTAACAAGATGTACAACTTTCTAGATTCGGCTCATTTACAAAGTAGTTTGTTTAGAAAAGAAATATCTTCATTGCCAAAAACAGTAATGTGTGAAATAAGTTAGTTCTCTTCTCGGAATCAGTTGCTTTCTTACGAAGACTGTTGAGTGCAGCAAGTTCAAACATTCCTATTTAGTGTAATCTAACAAGATGCACAACTTGGTAGATTCGCCTCATTATTAAAGTAGTTTCTTTAGAAAACAAACATCTTCATTCCCAAACCCTGTACTGTGTGAAATAAGCTAGTTCAGTTCTAGGAATCCTTTGCTTTCCTAAAAAAAAGTTTGAGTGCAGAAACATCAAACTGTCCTTCTTTGTGTAATCTAACAAGATGTACAACTACTAGATTTGCCTCATTTCTAAAGTAGTTTGTTTAGAAAACAAACATCTTCATTCCTGAACACTGTACTGTGTGAAATAAGCTAGTTCAGTTCTCAGAATCAGTTGCTTTGCTACGAAGAAGGTTGCGTGCAGCCAGTTCAAACATTCCTAGTTAGTGTCATCTAACACGATGTACAACTTACTAGTTTCACTTCATTTCTAAAGTAGTTTGTTTAGAAAACAAACATCTTCATTGCTGAACTCTGTGCTGTGTGAAATAAGCTAGTTCTCCTCGGAATGAGCCCCTTTCTTATGAATACAGTTGAGTGCAACAAGTTAATACTTTCCTGGTTTGTGTGATCTAACAAGATGTACAACTTAGTAGATTCGAATCCTTTCTAAAGTAGTTTTTTTAGAAAACATACGTCTACATTGCCGAACACTGTACTGTGTGAATAAGCTAGTTAGGTCCTCGAAAAGAGTTGCTTTCCTATGAAGAAGGTTGAGTGCAGCAAGTTCAAACTTTCCTTGTTTGTGTAATCTATCAAGATGTACAACTTAGTAGATTCGCCTCATTTCTAAAGTGCTTTGTTTTGAAAACAAACATCTTCATTGCTGAACACTATACTGTGTGCAATAAGCTAGTTCGGTTCTTGGAATCAGTTGCTTTCTTACGAAGACCCTTGAGTGCAGCAAGTTCAAATGTTCCTTGTTTGTGTAATATAACAAGATGTACAACTTAGTAGATTCGCCTCATTCCTAAAGTAGTTTGTTTAGAAAACAAACATCTTCGTTGCCGAACACTGTACTGTGTGAAATAAGCTAGTTTAGCTCTAGGAATCAGTTGCTTTACTACGAAGATGGTTGACTGCAGCAAGTTCAAACATTCCTAGTTAGTGTAATCTAACAAGATGTACAACTTAGTACATTCGCCTCATTATTAAAGTAGTTTCTTTAGAAAACAAACATTTTCATTGCGGAACACTGACTGTGTGAAATAAGCTAGTTCAGTTCTAGGAATCAGTTGCTTTCCTACAAAGAAGTTTGAGTGCAGCAACTTCAAACTGTCCTTCTTTTTGTAATCTAACAAGATGTACAACTATTAGATTCACCTCATTTCTAAAGTAGTTTGTTTAGAAAACAAACATCTTCATTGCCGAACAATGTACTTTGTGAAATAAGCCAGTTTGGTTTTTGGAAACAGTTGCTTTCCTACGAAGAAGGTTGAATGCAGCTAGTTCAAACATTCCTAGTTAGTGTAATCTAACAAGATGTACAACTTAGTACATTCACCTCATTTCTAAAGTAGTTTTTTTAGAAAACAAACATCTACATTGTTGAACACTGTACTGTATGAAATAAGATAGTTAGGTCCTCGGAAAGAGTTGCTTTCCTACGAAGAAGGTTGAGTGCAGAATTTCAAACTTTCCTTGTTTGTGTAATCTAACAAGATGTACAACTTACTAGATTTGCCTCATTTCTAAAGTAGTTTGTTTAGAAAACCATTATCTTCATTGCCGAACACTGTACTGTGGGAAATAAGCTAGTTAGGTTATTGGAATCGGTTGCTTTCCTACGAAAAAGGTTGAGCACATCAAGTTCAAACTTTCCTTGTTTGTGTAATCTTACAAGATGTACAACTTAGTAGATTCGCCTCATTTCTAAAGTAGTTTCTTTAAAAAACAAACATCTTCTTTGCTAAACTTTGTACTGTGTGAAATAAGCTAGTTCAGTTCTTGAAATCAGTTCCTTTCTTACGAAGACCTTTGAGTACAGAAAGCTCAAACTTTCCTTGTTTGTGTAAACTAACAAGATGTATAACTTAGTAGATTCGCCTCATTCCTACAGTAGTTTGTTTCTAAAACAAACATCTTCGTGGCCGAACACTGTACTGTGTGAAATAAGCTAGTTCTTTTCTAGGAATCAGTTACTTTACTAAGAAGATGGCTGAGTGCAGCAAGTTCACACATTCCTAGTTAGTGAATTCTAACAAGATGTACAACTTAGTACATTCGCCTCATTATTAAAGTAGTTTCTTTAGAAAACCAATATCTTCATAGCCAAACACTGTACTGTGTTAAATAAGCTAGTTCAGTTCTAGGAATCAGTTGCTTTCCTATGAATAAGTTTGAGTGCATCAACTTCAAACTGTCCTACTTTGTGTAATCTAACAAGATGTACAACTATTAGATTTGCCTCATTTCTAAACTAGTCGTTTAGAAAACAAACATCTTCATTGCCAAACACTGTACTGTGTGAAATAAGCTAGTTCTCTTTTCAGAATGAGTTGCTTTCTTACGAAGACCCTTGAGTACAGCAAGTTCAAACTTTCCTTCCTTGTGAAATCTCACAAGTTGTACAACGTACAAGATTCGCCTCATTTCTAAAGTGGCTTGTTTAGAAAACAAGCATCTTCATTGCAGAACACTGTACTTTGTGAAATAAGCTAGTTAGGTCCTGAGAAAGAGGTGCTTTCCTATGAAGAAGTTTGAATGCAGTAAGTTCAAACATTCCTAGTTCGTGCAATCTAGCAAGATGTACAACTGAGTAAATTTGAGTCATTTCTAAAGTAGTTTGTTTAGAAAGCAAACATCTACATTGCCGAACACTCTACTGTGTGAAATAAGCTAGTTAAGTTCTCGGAATGAGTTGCTTTCCTACGAAAAATGTTGAGTGTAACAATTTAAAACTTTGCTTGTTTGTGTCATCTACCAAGACGTAAAACTTAGTAGATTAGCCTCATTCCTAAAGTAGTTTGTTTGGAAAACAAACATCTTCGTTGCCGAACACTGTACTGTGTGAAATAAGCTAGTTCGTTTCTAGGAATCAGTTGCTTTACTACAAAGATGGTTGAGTCCAGCAAGTTCAAACATTACTCGTTTGTGTAATCTAACAAGATGTACAACTTAGTACATTCACCTCTTTTGTAAAGTAGTTTGTTTAGAAAACAAACATCTTCATTGCCGAACACTGCACTGTGTGAAATAAGCTAGTTCAGTTCTCGGAAACATTTGCTTTCGTACAAAGAAGGTTGAGTGCAGGAAGTTCCAACTTTCCTTGTTTGTGTAATCTTACAAGATGTACAACTTCGTATATTCGCCTCATTTCTAAAGTAGTTTGTTGAGAAAACAAAGATGTTCATTGCCAAACACTGTACGGGGTGAAATAAGCTAGTTCGGTTCTTGGAATCAGTTGCTTTCTTATGAAGACCTTTGAGTGCAGCAACTTCAAACTTTCCTTGTTTGTGTAATCTAACAAGATGTACAACTTAGTAGATTCGCCTTATTCCTAAAATAGTTTGTTTAGAAAAAAAGTCTTCGTTGCCAAACACTGTACTGTGTGAAATAAGCTAGTTTGGTGCTAGGAATCAGTTGCTTTACTATGAAGATGGTTGAGTGCAGCAAATTCAAGGTTTCGTAGTTAGTGTAATCTAACAAGATGTACAACTTAGTAGATTCGACTCATTTCTGAAGTAGTTTGTTTAGAAAACAAACATCTTCATTGCTGAACACTGTACTGTGTTAAATAAGCTTCTTAGGTTCTAAAATCAGTTGCTTTGCTATGAAGACGGTTGCGTGCAGCAAGTTCAAACATTCCTAGTTAGTGTAATCTAAAAAGATGAACAACTTACTAGTTTCACTTCATTTCTAAAGTAGTTTGTTTAGAAAACAAATATCTTCATTGCCAAACACTGTGCTGTGTGAAATAAGCTAGTTCTTCTTGGAATGAGCGCCTTTGTTACGAGTACGGGTTAGTGCAGCATGTTCATACTTTCCTGGTATGTGTCCTCTAACAAGATGCACAGCTTAGTAGATCCACCTCATTTCTAAAGCACTTTGTTTAGAAAACAAACATCTTCATTGCCGAACACCGTACTATGAGAAATAAGCTGGTTCTCTTCTCGGAATGAATTGCTTTCTTATAAAGAGGGTTGATTGCAGCAGTTTCAAACATTCCTTGTTTGTGTAATCTAACAAGATGTACAACTTAGTAGATTCACCTCAATTTTAAAGTAGTTTCCTTCGAAAACAAACATCTTTCATTGCCAAACAATGTGCTGTGTGAAATAAGCTAGTTCAGTTCTAGCAATCAGTTGCTTTCCTACGAAGAAGGTTGAGTGCAGAAGTTCAAACTTTCCTTCTTTGTGCAATCTAACAAGATGTAGAACTTACTAGATTCGCCTCATTTCTAAAGTAGTTTGTTTAGAAAACAAATATCTTCATTGCCGAACACTGTACTGTGTGAAATAAGCTAGTTCTCTTTTCGGAATGAGTTGCTTTCTTACGAAGACTGTTGAGTGCAGCAGGTTCAAACTTTCCTTCTTTGTGTAATGTAATATGTTGTACAACTTCAAAGATTCGCCTCATTTCTAAAGTAGTTTGTTTAGAAAACAAACATATTCATTTCTGAACACAGTACTGTGTGAAATAAGCTAGTTCTCTTCTCGGAATCTTTTGCTTTCTTACGAAGATGTGTGAGTGTAGCAGTCTCAAACATTCCTTGTTTGTGTAATCTAACAAGATGTTCAACCTAGTAGATTCGCCTCATTTCTAAAGTAGTTTGTTTAGAAAACAAACATCTCCATTGCAAACACTGTACTGTCTGAAACAAGCTAGTTCGGTTCTCAGAATCAGTTGCTTTCCTACGAAGAAGGTTGAGTACAGCAAGTTCAAACTTTCCTTCTTTCTGTAATCTTGCAAGATGTACAACTTAGTAGATTCGCCTCATGTCTAAAGTACTTTGTTTAGAAAACAAACATCTTCAGTGCCGAACACTGTACTGTGTGAAATGAGCTATTTCTGTTCTCGGAATGAGTTGCTTTCTTATGAAGAGGGTTAAGTGCAGCAGTTTCAAACATTCCTTGTTTTTGTAATCTAACAAGGTGTACAACTTAGCAGATTCGCCTAATTTCTGAAGTAGTTTGTTTAGAAAACTAACATCTTCATTGCCGAACATTGTACTTTGTAAAATAAGCTAGTTCTCTTCTCGGAATGAGTTGCTTTCCTACGAAGAAGGTTTAGTGAAGCAAGTTCAAATTTTCCTTGTTTGTGAAATCTAACAAGATAAACAACTTAGTAGATTCGTCTCATTTCTAAAGTAGTTTGTTTAGAAAACAAACATCTTCATTGCCGAACACTGAACTGTATGAAGTAAGCTAGTTCAGTTCTGGGAATCAGTTGCTTTCCTACAAAGAAGGGGGAGTGCAGCAAGTTCAAACATTCCTAGTTAGTGTAATCTAACAATATGTACAATGTGCTAGTTTTAATTGATTTCTAAAGTAGTTTGTTTAGAAAACAAACGTCTTCATTGCAGAAGACTGTTTTGTGTGAAATAAGCTAGTTCTCTTCTCTGAATGAGTTGCTTTCTTACAAAGAACGTTGAGTCCAGCAAGTTCAAACTTTCTTGTTTGTGTAATGTAACAGGATGTACAACTTAATAGATTCACCTCATTTCTAAAGTAGTTTCTTTAGAAAACAAACATCTTCATATCCGAACAGTGTACAGTGTGAAATAAGCTAATTCAGTTTTCAGAATGAGTTGCTTTCCTATGAAGAAAGGTGAGTGCAGCAAGTTCAAACTTTCCTTATTTGTGCAATCTAACAAGATGTACAACTTAGTAGATCCGCATCATTTATAAAGTAGTTTGTTTAGAAAACAAACATCTTTTTGCCGAAGACTGTTTTGTGTGAAATAAGCTAGTTTTCTTCTCTGAATGAGTTGCTTTCTTACGAAGACCATTGAGTCCAGAAAGTTTAAACTTTCATTCTTTGTGTAATCTAACACGATGTACAACTTAGTAGATTCACCTCATTTCTAAAATAGTTTCTATATAAAACAAACATCTTCATATTCGAACACTGTACAGTGTGAAATAAGCCAGTTCGGTTCTCAGAATGAGTTGCTTTCCTATGAAGAAGGTTGAGTGCAGGAAGTTCAAACTTTCCTTATTTGTGTAATCTAACAAGATGTACAACTTAGTAGATCTGCGTCATTTCTAAAGTAGTTTGGTTAGAAAACAAACATCTTTTCGCTGAAGACTGTTTTATGTGAAATAAGCTAATTCTCTTCTCTGAATGAGTTGCTTTCTTATGAAGACCGTTGAGTCCAGCAAGTTCAAACTTTCCTTGTTTGTGTAATCTAACAATATGTACAACTTACTAGATTCGCCTCATTTCTAAAGTACTTTCTTTCAAAAGCAACAGCTTCATTGCCAAACACTGTGCAGGGTGAAATAAGCTAGTTCGGTTATAGGAATCAGTTGCTTTCCTACGAAGAAGGTTGAGCTCATCAAGTTCAATCATTCCTAGTTAGTGCAATCTAAAAGATATAAAACTCAGTAGATTTGCCTCATTTCTAAAGTAGTTTGTTTAGAAAACAAACATCTACATTTCCGAACACTGTACTGTGTGAATTAAGGTAGTTAGGTCCTCGGAATGAGTTGCTTTCCTACAAAGAAGGTTGAGTGCAGCAAGGTCAAACTCTCCTTATTTGTGTAATCTAACAAGATGTACAACTTAGTAGATTTGGCTCATTTCTAAAGTACTTTGTTTAGAAAAGAAACATCTTCATTGCTGAAGACTGTTTTGTGTGAAATAAGCTAGTTCTCTTGTTTGAATGAGTTGCTTTCTTATGAAGACCATTAAGTGCAGCAAGTTCAAACTTTCCTTGTTTGTGTAATATAACAAGATATACAACATAGTAGATTCGCCTCATTTCTAAAGTGGTTTGTTTAGAAAACAAACATCTTCATTTCCAAACACTGTACTATGTGAAATAAGCTAGTTCGGTTCTTGCAATCAGTTTGCTTTCCTACGAAGAATGTTGAGAGCAACAAGTTCAAACATTCCTAGTTAGTGTCATCTAACAAAATATAAAACTTACTAGTTTCACTTCATTTCTAAAGTAGTATTTTTAGAAAACAAACATCTTCATTGCCAAACACTGTGCTTTGTGCAATAAGCTTGTTCACCTGTAGGATTGAGTTGCTTTCTTACGAGGAGGGTTGATTGTAGCAGGATCAAAGATTCCTTCTTTGTGTAATCTAACAAGATGTACAACTTAGTAGATTCGCCTCATTTCTAAAGTAGTTTGCTTAGAAAACAAACATCTTCATTGCCAAAAATGGTACTGTGTAAAAATAAGCTAGTTCGGTTCTCAGAATGAGTTGCTTTCTTACAAAGAAGGTTGAGTGTAGCAAGTTCAAACTTTCCTTATTTGTGTAATGCAACAAGAAGTACAACTTAGTAAGTCCGCTTCATTTCTAAAGTACTCTGTTTAGGAAACAAACATCTTCATTGCCGAACACTGTACTGTGTGAAATAAGCCAGTTAGGTTCTCGGAATGAGTTGCTTTCCTACTAAGAAGGTTGAGTGCAGCAAGTTCAAACTTGCTTTGTTTGTGTAATCTAACAAAATATACAACTTAGTAGATTTGCCTCGTTTTTAAAGTAGTTTCTTTCAAAAACAAACATCTTCATTGCCAAACACTGTGCAGGGAGAAATAAGCTAGTTCGGTTATAGGAATCAGTTGCTTTCCTACGAAGAAGGTTGAGCTCATCAAGTTCAATCTTTCCTAGTTAGTGCAATCTAACAAGATGTACAACTCAGTAAATTTGCCTCATTTCTAAAGTAGTTTGTTTAGAAAACAAACATCTACATTTCCGAACACTGTACTGTGTGAAATAAGGTAGTTAGGTTCTCGGAATGAGCTGCTTTCCTACAAAGAAGGTTGAGTGCAGCAAGTTCAACCTTTCCTTGTTTGTGTAACCTAACAAGATGTACAAATTACTAGATTTGCTTCATTTCTAAGATAGTTTGTTTGGAAAACAAACATCTTCATTCCCGAACACTGTACTGTGTGAAATAAGCTAGTTCGATTCTAGGTATCAGTTGCTTTCCTACAAAGAAGGTTGAGTTCAGCAAGTTTCACCTTTCCTTCTTTGTGTAATCTAATAAGATGTACAACTTAGTAGATTGTGTAGAAATCAAACATCTTCATTGCCCAACACTGTACTGTGTGAAATAAACTAGTTATGTTCTGGGAATCAGTTGTTTTCCTACGAAGAAGGTAGAGTGCAGCAAGTTCAAACATTTCTACTTAGTGAAATCAAGTTATGCAACTGAGTAGATTCACCTCATTTCTACAGTAGTTTGTTTAGAAAACGAACATCTTCATTGCCAAACATTGTACTGTGTGAAATAAGGTAGTTCACCTGTAGGAGTGAGTTGATTTCTTACGAAGAGGGTTGATTGGTGTAGGATCAAAGATTCCTTATTTGTGTAATCTAACAAGATGTACAACTTAGTATATTCGCCTCATTTCTAAATTAGTTTGTTTAGGAAAAAAACATCTTCATTGCCAAACACTGTTCTCTGTGAAGAAGATAGTTCGGTTCTTGGAATCAGTTGCTCTCCTACGAAGAAGGTTGAGTGCAGCAAGTTCAAACATTCCTAGTTAGTGAAATCTAACAAGATGTACAACTTGTAGATTTGTCTCATTTCTAAAGTAGTTTGCTTAGAAAACAAATATCTACGTTGCGGAACACCCTACTGTGTGAAATAAGCTAGTTAGGTTGGGAGAATGAGTTGCTTTCCTATGAAGAAGGATGAGTGCAGGATGTTCAAACATTCCTAGTTACTGTCATCTAACAAGATGTACAACTTACTAGTTTCACTTCATTTCTAAAGTAGTATGTTTACAAAACAAACATCTTCATTGGCAAACACTGTGCTGTGTGAAATAAGGTAGTTCTCCTCTCGGATTGAGTCCCTTTTTTATGAATACGGTTGAGTGCAGCAAGTTCATACTTTCCTGGTTTGTGTAATCTAACAAGATATAAAATTTACTAGATTCGCCTTATTTCTAAAGTGTTTTGTTTAGAAAACAAACATGTTCATTGCCGAACACTGTGCTGGGTGTAATAAGCTAGTTCTCTTCTCGCAATGACTTACTTTCTTATGAAGAGGTTTCATTGCAGCAGTTTCAAATATTTCCTGTTTGTGTAATCTGAGAAGATATACAACTTCATAGATTCGCCTCATTTCTAAAGTAGTTTGTTTAGATAACAAACATCTTCATTGCCGAACACAGTACTGTGGGAAATAAGCTAGTTCAGTTCTCGGATTGAGTTGCTTTCCTTCGAAGAAGGTTGAGTGCAACAAGTTCAAATTTCATTGTTTGTGTAATCTAACAAGATGTACAACTTAGTAGATTCGTCTCATTTCTAAAGTAGTTTATTTAGAAAAAAAACATCTTCTTTGCAGAACACTGTTCTGTGTGAAATAAGCTAGTTCGGTTCTTGGAACCAGTTTCATTCCTATGTAGGAGGTTGAGGGCAGCAAGTACAACGATTACTAGTTAGTGCAATCAAACAACTGGTACAACTTAGTCGATTTGCCTCATTTCTAAAGTAGTTTGTTTAGAAAACAAACATCTTCATTGCCAAAAACTGTACTGTGTGAAATAACCTAGTTCAGCTCTCAGAATCAGTTGCATTGCTATGAAGAATGTTGCGTGCAGCAAGTTCAAACACTCCTAGTTAGTGTCATCTAACAAGATGTACAACTTACTAGTTTCACTTCATTTCTAAAGTAGTTGGTTTAGAAAAGAAACATCTTCATTGCCAAACACTGTGCTGTGTGAAATAAGCAGGTTCTCTTCTTGGAATGTGTTACTTTCTTACAAAGAGGGTTGATTGCAGCAGTTTCAAACATTCATGTTTGTGTAATGTGACAAGAAGCACAACTTAGTAGATTTGCCTCATTTCTAAAGTACTTTGTTTAGAAAACAGACATCTTCATTGCCGAACACTGTACTGTGTGAAAAAAGCTAGTTTGGTTCTTGGAATCAGTTGCTTTTCTACAAAGAAGGTTGAGTGCAGCAAGTTCAAACATTCCTAGTTAGTGTCATCTAAGGAGATGTACAACTTACTAATTTCACTTCATTTTAAAGTAGTTTGTTTAGAAAACAAACATTTTCATTGCCAGAAACTGTGCTGTGTGAAATAAGCTATTTCTCCTTGGGGAATGAGCCCCTTTCGTAAGAAGACTGATGAGTGCAGTAAGTTCATACTTTCCTGGTTTGTGTAATATAAAAACACGTAAAACTTAGTAGAATAGTCTCATTTCTAAAGTGCTTTGTTTAGAAAACAAACATCTTCATTGCAGAACACTTTACTGTATGAAATAAGCTAGTTCTCTTGTCTGAATGAGGTGCTTTTTACGAAGACCGTTCAGTGAAGCAAGTCCAAACTTCCCTTTTTATGTAATCTAACAAGATGTACAACTTACTTGATTCGCTTCATTTCTAAAGTAGTTTGTTTAGAAAACAAACAACTTCATTGCTGAATACTGTACTGTGTGCAATATGCTAGTTCGGTTCTAGGAATCAGTAGCTTTCCTAAAAAGAAAGTTGAGTGCAGCAAGTTCAAACATTCCTAGTTAATGTAATCTAACAAGATGTACAACTTAGTAGATTCACCTCATTTCTACAGTAGTTTGTTTAGAAAACAAACATCTTCATTGTCGAGCACTGTACTGCGTAAAATAAGCTAGTTTCTCTAGGAATGAGTTGCTTTCTCAAGAAGAGGGTTGATTGCAGCAGGTTCAAACATTCCTTGTTTGTGTAATCTAACAAGATGTACAACTTAGTTGGTTCACCTCATTTCTAAAGTATTTTGTTTAGAAAACAAACATCTTCATTGCCGAAAACTGTTCTGTTGAAATAAGCTAGTTTGGTTCTCAGAATCAGTTGCTTTCCTACTAAAAAGGTTGAGTGCATCAAGTTCAAACATTCCTAGCTAGTGTAATCTAACAAGATGTACAACTTAGTAGATTCACCTCATTTCTACAGTAGTTTCTTTAGAAAACAAACATCGCCATTGCCGAACATTGTACTGTGTGAAATAGGCTAGTTCTCTTCTCGGAATGAGTTGCTTTCTTATGAAGAACGTTGAGTGCAGCAAGTTCAAACTTTACTTCTTTGTGTAATCTAACAAGAGGTACAACTTAGGAATTTCGCCTCATTTCTAAAGTAGTTTGTTTAGAAAACAAACATCTTAATTGCCGAAACTGTACTGTGTGAAAAAAGCTAGTTCGGTTCTAAGAATCAGTTGCTTTCCTACAAAGATGGTTGAGTGCAGCAAGTTCAAACATTCCTAGTTAGTGTAATCTAACAAGATGTACAACTTAGTAGATTCGCCTCATTTCTACAGTAGTTTGATTAGAAAACAAACATCTTCATTGTTGAACACTGTACTGTGTGAAATAAGCTAGTTCTCTAGGAATGAGTTGCTTTCTTACGTAGAGGATTGATTGCAACAGGTTAAAACATTCCTTGTTTGTGTAATCTAACAAGATATACAACTTAGTATGTATGCCTAATTTCTAAAGTGCTTTGTTTAGAAAACAAACATCTTCATTGCTGAAAACGTATTGTGTGAAATAAGCTAGTTCTATTGTCTGAATGAGTTGCTTTCTTACGAAGACCGTTGAGTGCACCAAGTGGAATCTTTCCTTGTTTGTGTAAACTAACAAGGTGTACACCTTTGTAGATTCGCCTCATTTCTAATGTATTTTGGTTAGAAAACAAACATCTTCATTGCTGAACACTGTACTGTGTGAAATAAGCTAGTTCGGTTCTTGAATCAGTTGCTTTGCTACGAAGAAGGTTGCGTGCAGGAAGTTCAAACATTCCTAGTTAGTGTCATCTAACAAGATATAAAACTTACTAGTTTCACTTCATTTCTAAAGTAGTTTGTTTAGAAAACAAACATTTTCATTGCCGAACAATGTACTGTGTGAAATAAGGTAGTTCATTTCTAGTAATGAGGTGCTTTCCGATGAAGAATGTTGAGTGCAGCAAGTTCAAAATTTCCCTATATGCGTAATCTAACAAGATGTACAACTTAGTAGATCTGCTTCATTTCTAAAGTAGTTTGTTTAGGAAACAAACATATGCATTGCCAAACACTGTACTGTTTGCAATAAGCTAGTTAGGTTCTCGGAATTTGTTGCTTTCCTACGAAGAAGGTTGAGTGCAGCAAGTTCAAACTTTCCTTGTTTGTGTAATCTAACAAGATGTACAACTTAGTAGATTCCCCTCATTTTTAAAGTAGTTTCTTTCGAAAACAAACGTCTTCATTGCTGAACACTGTGCTGTGTGAAATGAGCTAGTTCGATTGTAGGAATCAGTTGCTTTCCTACAAAGAAGGTTTAGTGCAGCAAGTTCAAACTTTCCTTGTTTGTGTAATCTAACAAGATGTACAACTTACTAGTTTCACTTCATTTCTAAAGTAGTTTGTTTAGAAAACAAACATCTTCATTGCCGTACATTTTGCTGTGTGAAATAAGCTAGTTCTCCTCTCGGAATGAGCTCCTTTCTTACAAATACGGTTGAGTGCAGCAAGTTAAACCTTTCCTGGTTTGTGTAATGTAACAAGATGTAGAAATTAGTAGATTCGCCTCATTTCTAAAGTAGTTTGTTTAGAAAACAAACATCTTCATAGCCGAACACTGTACTGTGTGAAATAAGATAGTTCGGTTCTAGGAATCAGTTGCTTTACTACGAAGATGATTGAGTGCAGCAAGTTCAAACTTTCCTTGTTTGTGAAATCTTACAAGATGTACAACTTTGTAGATTTGCCACATTTCTAAAGTAGTTTGTTTATAAAACAAACATCTTCATTGCCTAACACTGTACTGTGTGAAATAAGCTAGTTTGGTTCTTGGAATCAGTTGCTTTCCTATGAAGAAGGTTGAGTGCAGCAAGTTCAAACATTCCTAGTTAGTTTAATCTAACAAGATGTCCACCTTAGGAGATTCACCTCATTTCTAATGTAGTTTGTTCAGAAAACAAACATCTTCATTGCCGAACACTGTACTGTGTGAAATAATCTTGTTCGGTTCTCAGAATCAGTTGCTTTCTTACGAAGACTGTTCAGTGCAGCAAGTTTAAACTTTTCTTCCTTGTGTAATCTATCAAGATTTACAACTTAGAAGATTCCCCTCATTTCTAAAGTAGTTTGTTTAGAAAACAAACATCTTCATTGCCAAAAACCTGTACTGTGTGAAATGATCTAGTTCAGGTCTTGAAATCATTGCTTTCCTATCCAGAAGGTTGAGTGCAGCAAGTTCAAACATTCCTATTTAGTGTAGGCTATCAAGATGTACAACATAGCAGATTTGTCTCTTTTCTAAATTAATTTGTTTAGAAAACAAACATCTACATTGCCGAACACTGTGCTATGTGTAATAAGGTTGTTAGTGTCTCGGAATGAGTTGCTTTCCTATGAAGAAGGTTGAGTGCAGCAATTTCAAACTTTCCTTGTTTTTGTACTCTAACAAGATGTACAACTCACTAGATTCACCTCATTTGTAAAGTAGTTTGTTTAGGAAACAAACATCTTCATTTCCGAACACTGTACTGTGTGAAATAATCTAGTTCAGTTCTAGGAATCAGTTCATTTACTATGAAGAAGTTTGCGTTCAGCAAGTTCAAACTTTCCTTGTTTGTGTCATCTATCAAGATGTACAACTTAGTAAATTCACCTCATTTTAAAAGTAGTTTGTTTAGAAAACAAACATCTTTATTGCCGAACACTGTTTTGTGTCATATAAGCTAGTACTCTTCTCTGAAAAACTAGCTTTCTTACGAAGATCGTTGAGTGCAGCAAGTTCAACCATTCCTTGTTTGTGGAATCTAACAAGATGTACACATTAGTAGATTCGCCTGATTCCTAAAGTAGTTTGTTTAGAAAACAAACCTCTTCGATGCTGAACACTGTACTGTGTGAAATAAGCTATTTCGGTTCTAGGAATCAGTTGCTTTGCTATGAAGAAGTTTGCGTTCAGCAAGTTCAAACTTTCCTTGTTTGTGTAATCTAACAAGATGTACAACTTAGTAGATTCACCACATTTCTAAAGTAGTTTGTTTATAAAACAAACATCTTCATTGCCGAACACTGTTTTGGGTTAAATAAGCTAGTTCGGTCCAAGGAATCAGTTGCTTTCCTACGAAGAAGGTTGAGTGCAGCAAGTTCAAACATTCCGAGTTAGTGTAATCTAACACGATGTACAACTTAGTAGATTTGCCTCATTTCTAAAGTAGTTTGTTTAGAAAACAAACATCTACATTGCCGAACACTGTACTATGTGAAATAAGCTAGTTCGGTACTCGGAGTCAGTTGCTTTGCTACGAAGAAGTTGAGTTCAGCAAGTTTAAACTTTCCTTGTTTGCATCATCTAACAAGATGTACAACTTAGTAGATTCACCTCATTTCTAAAGTAGTTTGTTTAGAAAACAATCATCTTCATTGCCGAACACTGTTTTGTGTGAAATAAGCTAGTTCTCTTCTCTGAATGAGTTGCTTTCTGACAAAGACCATTGAGAGCAGCAAGTTCAAACTTTCCTTGTTTGTGTAATCTATCAAGATGTACAACTTAGTCGATTCTTCTCATTCCTAAAGTAGTTTGTTTAGAAAACAAACATCTTCGTTGCCCAACACTGTACTGTGTGACATAAGCTAGTTGGTTCTAGGAATCAGTTGCTTTACTACCAAGATGGTTGAGTGCAGCAATTTCAAACATTCCTAGTTGGTGTAATCTAAGAAGAGGTACAACTAAGTAGACTTGCCTCATTTATAAAGTAGTTTGTTTACAAAACAAACATCTTCATTGCCAAACACTGTACTGTGTGAAGTAAGTAGTTCGGTTCTTGGAATCAGTTGCTTTGCTACGAAGAAGGTTGTGTGCAGAAAGTTTAAATATTCCTGATTAGTGTTATCTAACAAGATATACAACTTACCAGTTTCACTTTATTTCTAAAGTAGTTTGTTTAGAAAGCAAACATCTTCATTCCCGAACACTATGCTGTGTGAAATAAGCTAGTTATGCTGTCAGAATGAGCCCCTTTGTTACGAATACTGTTGAATTCGACAAGTTCATACTGTCCTGGTTTGTGTAATCTACCAAGATATACAACTTAGTAAATTCACCTCATTTCTAAAGTGGTTTGTTTTGAAAACAAACATCTTCATTACCGAACACTGTACTGTGTGAAATAAGCTAGTTCAGGTTTAGGAATCAGTTGCTTTCCTATGAAGAAGTTTGAATGCAGCAAATTCAAACATTCCTAGTTAGTGCAATCTAACAAGATGTACAACTTAGTAGATTTGCCTCATTTCTACAGTAGTTTGCTTAGAAAACGAACATCTTCATAGCCAAACACTGTGCTGTGTGAAATAAGCTAGTTCAGTTCTCGGATTCAGTTGCTTTCTTATGAAGAGGGTTGATTGCAGCAGTTTCAAACATTCCGTGTTTCTGTAATCTAACAAGATGTGTAACTTAGTAGATTCGCCTCATTTCTAAAGTAGTTCTTTAGAAAACAAACACCTTCTTTGCCAAAGACTGTACTGTGTGAAACAAGCTATTTCTCTTCTCAGAATGAGTTGCTTTCTTAAGAAGAGGGTTGATTGCAGCAGTTTCAAACATTCCTTGTTTGTGTAATCAAAGAAGATGTACAACTTAGTAGATTCTCGACATTTCTAAAGTAGCTTGTTTAGAAAACAAACATCTTTATTGCCAAACACCGTACTGTGTGAAATAAGCTAGTTTGGTTGTAGGAATCAGTTGCTTTCCGACGAAGAAGGTTGAGTGCAGCACGTCCAAACTTTCCTTGTGTGTGTAATTTAACAAGATGTACAACTTACTAGATTGGGCTCATTTCTAAAGTACTGTGTTTAGAAAACAAACATCTTCATTGCCAAACACTGTACTGTGTGAAATAAGCTAGTTCCGTTCTAGGAATGAGTTGCTTTCCTACAAAAAAGGTTGAGTTCAGCAAGTCCAAACTTTCCTTGTGTGTGTAACCTAACAAGTTGTACAACTTTGTAGATTCGCCTCACTTCTAAAGTACTTTGTTTAGAAAACAAATATCTTCATTGCAAAACACTATACTGTGTGAAATAAGCTAGTTCTCTTCTCGGAAAGAGTTGCTTTCTTACAAAGAGGGTTGATTGCAGCAGTTTCAAACATTCCTTGTGTGTGTAATCTAAGAAGATGTACAACTTATTAGATTCGCCTCATTTCTAAAGTAGTTTGTTTAGAAAACAAATATCTTCATTGCCAAACACTATACTGTGTGAAATAAGGTAGTTCAGTTCACGGAATGATTTGCTTTCCTACGAAGAAGGTTGAAGGCAGTAAGTTCAAATTTTCCTTGTTTGTGTAATCTAATAAAATGTAAAACTTAATAGATTTGCCTCATATCTAAAGTAGTTTGTTTAGAAAACAAACATCCTCATTGCGGAACACTGTATTGTATGAAATAAGCTAGTTCGGTTTCTAGGAATCAGTTGGTTTCCTACGAAGAAGGTTGAGTGCAGCAAGTTCAAACATTCCTAGTCAGTGTAATCTAACAAGATGTACAACTTAGTAGATTCGCCTAATTTCTACAGTCGTTTCTTTAGAAAACAAACATCTCCATTGCTGAACACTGTGCTGTGTGAAACAAGCTAGTTCAGTTCTAGAAATCAGTTGCTTTCCTAGGAAGAAGGTTGAGTGCAGGAAGTTCAAACTGTCGTTATTTGTGTAATCTAACAAGATGCACAACTTACTAGATTCACCTCATTTCTAAAGTAGTTTGTTTAGAAAACAAACATCTTCATTACAGAACCATTTGCTGTGTGAAATAAGCTAGTTCTCTTGTCTGAAAGAGTTCCTTTCTTATGAAGATCGTTGAGTGTAGCAAGTTCAAACTTTCCTTGTTTGTGTAATCTAACAAGGTGTGCAACTTAGTAGTTTCGCCTCATTTCTACTGTTGTTAGTTTAGAAAACAAACACCTTCTTTGCTGAAGACAGTACTGTGTGAAATAAGCTAGTTTGGTTCTAGTAATAAGTTGCTTTACTACGAAGATGGTTGAGTGCAGCAAGTTCAAATATTCCTAGTTAGTGTACAACTTAGTAGTTTCGCCTCACTTCTAAAGAAGTTAGTTTAAAAATCAAACATCTTCATTCCCGAACACTGTGCTGTGTGAAATAAGCTAGTTTGGTTCTTGGAATCAGTTGCTTTCTTAAGAAGACCTTTGAGTGCAGCAAGTTCAAACTTTCCTTGTTTGTGTAATCTAACAAGATGTACAACTTAGTAGATTCACCTCATTGCTAAAGTAGTTTGTTGAGAAAACAAACATCTTCATTGCCGAACACTGTATTGTGTGAAATAAGCTAGTTCTCTTGTCTGAATGATTTGCTTTCTTACGAATACTGTTGAGTGCAGCAAGTTCAAACTTTCCTTGTTGGTGTAATCTAAAAAGATGTACAACTTAGTAGATTATCCTCATTTCAAAAGTGGTTTGTTTGGAAAACGAGCATCTTCATTGCTGAAAACTGTACTGTACAAAAGAAGCTAGTTGTCTTCTCAGAATGAGTTGCTTTCTTACGAAGAGGGTTGATTGCAGCAATTTCAAACGTTCCTTGTTTGTGTAATCTGACAAGATGTACAACTTAGAGGATTCACCTCATTTCTAAAGTAGTTTGTTTAGAAAACAAACATCTTCATTGCCGAACAGTGTACTGTGTAAATAAGCTAGTTCAGTTCTCGGAATGAGTTGCTTTCCTACAAAAAAGGTTGCGTGCTGCAAGTTCAAATTTTCCTTGTTTGTGTAATCTAACAAGATTTACATGTTAGTAGATTCGCCTCATTTCTAAATTTGTTTGTTTAGAAAACAAACAGCTTCATTCCCAAACACTATACTGTGTGTAATAAGCTATTTCTGTTCTCGGAATCAGTTCCTTTCCTACGAAGAAGGCTGAGTGCAGCAAGTTCAAACATTCCTAGTTAGGTAATCTAACAAGATGTACAACTTAGTAGATTCTCCTAATTTTACAGTAATTTGTTTAGAAAACAAACATCTTCATTGCTGAACATTGTGCTGTGTGAAATAAGCTAATTCCTTCTAGGAATGAGTTGCTTTCATATGGAGAGGGTTGATTGCAGCAGGTTCAAACATTCATTGTTTGTGTAATCTTACAAGATGTACAACTCAGTAGATTCGCCTCATTTCCTAAGTAGTTTGCTTAGAATACAAACATCTTCATTGCCGAACACTATACTGTGTGAAATAAGCTAGTTCAGATCTCAGAATGAGTTGATTTCCTACACAGAATGTTGAGTGCAGCAAGTTCAAACTATTCTTATTTGTGTAATCTAACAAGATGTACAACGTAGTAGATCTGCTTCGTTTATAAAGTAGTTTGCGTAGAAACAAACATATTTATTTCTGAACACTGTACTGTGTGAAATAAGCTACAGTAGTTTGTTTAGAAAACAAACATCTTCATTGGCGCACACTGTACTGTGTGAAATAAGCTAGTTCTATTCTCGGAATGAGTTGCTTTTTTATGAAGACCGTTGAGTGCAGCAAGTTCATCTTTCCTACTTTGTGTAATCTAACAAGATGTACAACTTAGTAGATTCGCCTCATTTCTAAAGTAGTTTGTGTAGAAAACAAACATATTCATTCCCGAACACTGTATTATGTGAAATAAGCTAGTTTGGTTCTTGGAATCAGTTGCTTTCGCACAAAGAAGGTTGAGTGAAGGAAGTTAAAACATTCCTAGTTAGTGCAATCTAACAAGATGGACAACTTAGTAGCTTTGCCTCATTTATAAAGTAGTTTGTTTAGAAAACAAACATCTACATTGCCGAACACTTTACTGTGTGAAATAAGCTAGTTAGTTTCTCAGAATGAGTTGCTTTCCTATGAAGGAAGATGAGTGCAGCAAGTTTAAACTTTCTTTATTGGTGTAATCTTACAGGATGTACAACTTAGTAGATCCGCTTCATTTCTAAAGTAGTTTGTTTAGAAAACAAACATCTTCATTGCTGAACACTGTACTGTGTGAAATAAGCTAGTTATCTTCTCTGAATGAGTTGCTTTCTTACGAAGACCATTGAGTGCAGCAAGTTCAAACTTTCCTTCTTTGTGTAATCTAAGAAGATGTACAACTTGCTATATTCTCCTCTTTTATAAAGTAGTTTGTTTAAGAGCCAAAGGAAGGATATGACCTCTTACAATGCAACTGCCCAGACAGAAATTGGCCTCGATATCCATGATCTTGTAGTGCCTAGCAATACCTTTGCAAGACCCTCAAAATAGAAGAGAAAGATGATGTCATCAAATTAGGAAAGAGACTAATGGAGAGAGGGAGGGGATATGATGGAGACAGGAGTTCTAAAGTGGAATGGGGTAGGGGAGGGAAATATCAGGTGGGGATTTTTTGGTATGTAAGATGAAAAGTCAATAAAAAATAATAATTTAAAAAATAAAAAAAATAAAAAATAAAGTAGCTTGTTTAGAAAAGAAACACCTTCATTGTCGAACACTGTACAGTGTGATATAAGCTAGTTAGGTTCTAGGAATCAATTGCTTTCCTAAGAAGAAGGTTGAGTGCCGCAAGTTCAAACTTTCCTTGTTTGTGTAATCTAACAAGATGTACAACTTAGTCGATTCGTCTCATTTCTAAAGTAGTTTGTTTAGAAAATAAACATCTTCATTTCTGAAAACTGTACTGTGTGAAATAAGATAGTTCTCTTCTCCGAATGAGCTACTTTCTTATGAAGACGGTTGAGTGCAGCAAATCCAAAATTTCCTGGTTTTGTAATCCAACAAGATGTAGAAATTAGTAGATTCGCTTCATTCTTCAAGTAGTTTGCTTACAAAACAAACATCTTCATTGCCGAACACTGTACTGTATGAAATAAGGTAGCTCGGTATTCGGAATCGGTTGCTTTCCTACTAAGAATGTTGAGTGCAGCAAGTTCAAACATTCCTAGTTAGTGTAATCTAACAAGATGTACAAACTAGTAGATTCGCCTCATTTCTACAGTAGTTTGCTTAGAAAACAAACATCTTCATTGCCGAACACTGTACTGTGTGAAAGAAGCTAGTTCTCTTCTCGGAATGAGTTGCTTTCCTAAGAAGAACATTGAGTGCAGCAGGTTCAAATTTCCTTGTTTGTGTAATCTAACAAGATGTACATCTTAGTAGATTCATCTCATTTCTAAAGTAGTTTGTTGAGAAAACAAACATCTTCATTGCTGAATACTGTACTGTGTGAGTTAAGATAGTTCTCTTCTTGGAATCAGGTACTTTCATATGAAGACGGTTGAGTGCAGCAGGTCCAAACTTTCCTGGTTTGTGTAATCTAACAAGATGTACAACTTCATGGATTCACCTCATTTCTAAAGTAGTTTGTTTGGAAAACAAACATCTTCATTGCCGAACACTGTACTGTGTACATAAACTAGTTCAGTTCTCGGAATGAGTTGCTTCCCTACGAAGAAGGTTGAGTGCCGCAAGTTGAAACTTTCCATGTTTGTGTAATCTACCTAGATGTACAACTTAGTAGATTTGCCTCTTTTCTAAAGTAGTTTCTTTAGAAAACAAACATCTTCATTGCCGAACACTGTACTGTGTGACATAAGCTAATTTGGTCGTAGGAATTAGTTGCTTTCCTACGAAGAATGTAGAGTTGAGCAAATTCAAACTTTCCTTGTTTGTGTAATCTAACAAGATGTACAACTTACTAGATTCACCTCATTTCTAAAGTAGTTTGTTTACAAAACAAACATCTTCATTGCCAAACACTGTACTGTGTGAAATAAGCTAATTCTCTTCTTGGAATGAGTTGCTTTCTTACAAAGAGGGTTGATTGCAGCAGTTTCAACCATTCCTTGTTTGTGTAATCTGAGAAGATTTACAACTCATTGTATTCGCCTCATTTCGAAAGTAGTTTGTTTAGAAAACAAAATTTTTCATTGCTGAACACCGTACTGTGTGAAATAAGCTAGTTCAGTTTTTGGAATGAATTCCTTTCATACGAAGAAGGTTGAGTGCAGCAAGTTCAAATTTTCCATGTCAGTGTAATCTGACAAGATGTACAACTTAGTAGATTAGCCTCATTTCTAAAGTAGTTTGTTTAGAAAACAAGCATCTTCGTTGCTGAACATTGTACTGTGTGGAATTAGCTAATTTGGTACTATGAATCAATTGCTTTCCTACGAAGAAGGTTGAGTTCAGCAAGTTCAAACTTTCCTTGTTTGTGTAATCTAACCAGATGTACAAATTAGTAGATTCGCCTCATACTTCAAGTAGTTTATTTAGAAAATAAACATCTTCATTGCTGAACACTGTACTGTGTGAAATAAGCTAGTTCGGTTCTTGGAATCGGTTGCTTTCCTACGAAGAAGGTTGAGTTCATCAAGGTTAAACTTTCCTTGATTGTGTATTCTAACAAGATGTACAACTTAGTAGATTCCTCTCATTTCTAAACTATTTTGTTTAGAGAATAAACATCTTCATTCCCGTACATTGTACTGTGTGAAACAAGCTAGTTTGGTTCTAGGAATCAGTTGCTTTCCTATGAACAAGGTTGAGTTCAGCAAGTTCAAACCTTCCTTGTTTGTGTCATCAAAAAGGTGAACAACGTAGTAGATTCACCTCATTCCTAAAGTAGTTTGTTTAGAAAGCAAACATCTACGTTGCTGAACACTGTACTGTGTGAAATAAGCGAGTTCGGTTCAAGGAATCAGTTGCTTTACTATGAAGATGGTTGAGTGCAGCAAGTTCAAACATTCATAGTTAGTGTAATCTAAGAAGATGTACAACTTAGTATATTCACCTCAATTCTGAAGTAGTTTGTTTACAAAACAAACATCTTCATTACCAAACACTGTCCTGTGTGAAATAAGCTAGTTCTGTTCTAGGAATCAGTTGCTTGCCTATGAAGAAGGTTGAGTGCATCAAGGTCAAACGTTCCTTGTTTATGTAATCTAACAAGATATACAACTTACTAGATTCACCTCATTTCTACAGTAGTTTGTTTAGAAAACAAACATATTCATTTCCTAAAAGTGTACTGTGTGAAATAAGCTCGTTCGATTCTTGGTATCAGTTGCTTTCTTACGAAGACCTTTGAGTGCAACAAGTTCAAACTTTCCTTGTTTGTGTAAACTAACAAGATGTACAACTAAGTAGATTCGCCTCATTCTTAAAGTGGTTTATTTAGACAACAAACATCTTCGTTGCCCAACACTGTACTGTGTGAAATAAGCTAGTTCGGTTCTAGGAATCAGTTGCTTTCCTATGAAGAAGGTTGAGTTCAGCAAGTTCAAACTTTCCTTGTTGTGTAATCTAACAAGATGTACAACTTAGTAGATTCGCCTCATTTCTAAAATACTTTGTTTTGAAAACAAACATCTTCATTGCTGAACACTGTACAGTGTGAAATAAGCCAGTTGCGTTTTTGGAATCAGTTGCTTTCCTTCCAAAAAGGTTGAGTGCAGCAAGTTTAAACATTCCTAGTTAGTGTAATCTAACAAGATGTACAACTTAGTACATTCGCCTCATTTCTAAAGTAGTTTGTTTACAAAACAAACATCTACATTGCTGAAAACTGTACTGTGTGAAATAAGCTACTTAGGTCCTTGGAAAGAGTTTCTTTCCTACGAAGAAGGTTGAGTGCAGAAAGTTCAAACTTTCCTTCTTTGTGTAATCTAACAAGATGTACAACTTGCTAGATTCGCCTCATTTCTAAAGTCGTTTGTTTACAAAACAATCATCTTCATTTCCGAACACTGTACTGTGTGAAATAAGCTAGTACAGTTCTTGGAATCAGTTCCTTAGTAACGAAAAAGGTTGAGTTCAGCAAGTTCAAACTTTCCTTGTTTGTTATCTAACAAGATTTAGAACTTAGTAGAGTTACCTCATTTCTAAAGTTGTTTGTTTAGAAAACAAATATCTTCATTGTCGAAAACTGTAGTGTGTGAAATAAGTTAGTTCTCTTCTCGGAATGAGTTGCTTTCTTACAAAGAATGTTGAGTGCAGCAAGTTCAAACATTCCTAGTTAGTGCAATCTAGCAAGATGTACAAATTAGTAGATTCACCTCATTTCTAAAGTAGTTTGCTTAGAAAACAAACGTCTTCATTGCCAAACACTGTACTATGTGAAATAAGCTAGTTCGGTTCTGGGAATCAGTTGCTTTCTTACAAAGACTTTTGAGTGCAGCAAGTTCAAACTTCCCTCGTTTGTGTAATCTAACAAGTTGTGCAACTTAGTAGATTCATCTCATTTCTAAAGTAGTTTGTGTAGAAATCAAACATCTTCATTGCCAAACAGTGTAATGTGTGAAATAGGCTACTTAGGTCCTTGGAATCAGTTGCTTTCCTACAAAAAAGGTTGAGTGCCTCAAGTTCAAACTTTCCTTGTTTGTGTAATCTTACAAGATATACAACTTCGTATACTCACCTCATTTCTAAAGTAGTTTGTTTAGAAAACAAACATGTTCATTCCTGAACACTGTTTTGTGTGAAATAAGCTAGTTCAGTTCTTGGAATCAGTTGCATTCTTACGAAGACCTTTGAGTGCAGGAAGTTCAAACTTTCCTTGTTTGTGTAATCTATTAAGATGTACAACTTAGTAGATTCTCCTCATTCCTAAAGTAGTTTGTTTAGAAAACAAACATCTTCATTGCAGAACACTGTACTGTGTGAAATAAGCTAAATCAGTGCTAGGAATCAGTTGTTTTCCTACAAAGAAGTTTGAGTGCAGCAACTTCAAACTGTCCTTCTTTGCGTAATATAACAATATGTACAACTATTAGACTCGCGTCATTTCTAAAGTAGTTTTCTTAGAAAACAAACATCTTCATTGCCGAACACTGTACTGTGTGAAATAAGCTAGATCAGTTTTGGAATCATTTGCTTTGCTATGAAGAAGATTAAGTGCAGCAAGTTCAAACATTCCTAGTTAGTGTAATCTAACAAGATGTACAACTTAGTAGATTTGGCTCGTTTCTAAAGTAGTTTGTTTAGAAAAAAAAGTCTTCATTGCCAAACACTGTATTTTGTGTAATAAGCTAGTTCGGTTGTCAGAATCATTTGATTTCCTTCGTAGAAGGTTGAGTGCAGGAAGTTCCAAATTTGCTTGTTTGTGTAATCTTACAAGATGTACAACTTCATATATTCGCCTCATTTCTAAAGTACTTTCTTTAGAAAACAAACACGTTCATTGTCGAACACTGTACTGTGTGAAATATGCTCGTTCGGTTCTTGGAATCAGTTGCTTTCTTACGAAGACCTTTGAGTTCAGCAAGTTCAAACTTTCCGTGTTTGTGTAATCTATCAAGATGTATACCTTAGTAGATTTGCCTCACTCCTAAAGTAGTTCTTTTAGAAAACAAACATCTTCATTGCCAAACACTTTTCTGTATGAAATAAGCTAGGTCAGTGCTAGGAATCAGTTGCTTTCCTATGAAGATGGTTGAGTGCAGCAAGTTCAAACATTCCTAGTTTGTGTAATCTAACAAGACATACAACTTACTAGTTTCACTTCATTTCTAAATTAGTTTGTTTAGAAAACAAACATCTTCATTGCCGAACACTGTGCTTGTGAAATAAGATAGTTCTCCTCAGAATGAGCCCCTTTCTTATGAATACGGTTGAGTGCAGCAAGTTCATACTTTCCTGCTTTGTGTGATCTAACAAGATGTACAACTTAGTAGATTTGAATCCTTTCTAAAGTAGTTTGTTTAGAAAACAAACATCTACATTGCCGAACACTGTACTGTGTGAAGAAGCTAGTTAGGTCCTCGGAACGAGTTGCTTTCCTATGAAGAAGGTTGAGTGCAGCACGTTCAAACTTTCCTTGTTTGTGTAATCTAACAAGATATACAACTTACTAGATTAGGCTGATTTCTGAAGCAGTTTGTTTAGAAAACAAATATCTTCATTGCTGAAAACTAGTGTGTGAAATAAGTTAGTTCTCTTCTCGGAATGAGTTGCTTTCTTACGAAGACCATTGAGTGCAGCAAGTTCAAACATTCCTAGTTATTGCTATCTACCAAGATGTACAACTTAGTAGATTTGCCTCATTTCTAAAGTAGTTTGTATAGAAAACAAACATCTTCATTGCCGAACACTGTACTGTGTGAAATGAGCTAGTTCAGTTCTTGGAATCAGTTGCTTTCTTACGAAGACCTTTGAGTGCAGCAAGTTCAAACTTTCCTTGTTTGTGAAAGCTAACAAGATGTACAACTTAGTAGATTCGCCTCATTATTAAAGTAGTTTCTTTACAAAAAAAAATCTTCATTTCTGAACACTATACTGTGTGAAATAAGCTAGTTCAGTTCTAGGAATCAGTTGTTTTCCTACCAAGAAATTTGAGTGCAGCAATTTCAAACTGATCTTCTTTGTGTAATATAACAAGATGTACAACTATTAGACTCACCTCATTTCTAAAGTAGTTTGTTTAGAAAACACACATCTTCATTGCCCAACACTTTACTGTGTGAAATAAGCTAGATCAGTTTTTGGAAACAGTTGCTTTCCTACGAAGAAGTTTGGGTGCAGCAAGTTCAAACATTCCTAGTTAGTGTAATCTAAGAAGATGTACGACTTAGTAGATTCACCTCATTTCTAAAGTAGTTTGTTTAGAAAAGAAATATCTACATTGCCGAACGCCGTACTGGGTGAAATAAGCTAGTTAGGTCCTGGGAAAAAGTTGCTTTCCTACGAAGAAGGTTGAGTGCAGAATTTCAAACTTTCCTTCTTTGTGTAATGTAACAAGGTATACAATTTAGTAGATTCGCCTCATTTCTAAAGTAGTTTGTGTAGAAATCAAACATCTTCATTGCCGAACACTGTACTGTGTGAAATAAGCTACTTAGTTTCTTGGAATCAGTTGCTTTCCTACAAAAAAAGGTTGAGTGCTTCAAGTTCAAACTTTCCTTTTTTGTGTAATATTACAAGTTGTACAACTTAGTAGATTCGCCTCATTTCTAAAGTAGTTTCTTTAAAAAACAAACATCTTCATTGCTAAACATTGTACTGTGTGAAATAAGCTAGTTCGGTTCTTGGAATCAGTTGCTTCCTACGACGAAGGTTGAGTGCAGTAAGTTCAAACATTCCTAGTTAGTGTAATCTAACAAGATGTACAACTTAGTAGATTCACCTCATTTCTACAGTAGTTTGTTTAGAAAACAAACATCTTCATTGCCTAACACTGTACTGTGTGAAATAAGCTCATTCGTTTCTTGGTATCATTTGCTTTCTTACGAAGACCCTTGAGTGCAGCAAGTTCAAACTTTCCTAGTTTGTGTAGATTCACCTCATTCCTTAAATAGTTTGTTTAGAAAACAAACATCTTCATTGCTGAGCACTGTCCTGTGTGAAATAAGCTAATTAGGTTCTAGGAATCACTTGCTTTCCTACGAAGAAGGTTGAGTTCAGCAAGTTCAAACTTTCCTTGTTTGTGTAATCTATCAAGATGTATAACTTAGTATCTTTGCCTCATTCCTAAAGTAGTTTGTTTAGAAAACAAACATCTATGTTGATGAACACTGTACTGTGTGAAATAAGCTAGTTTGGATCTAGGAATCAGGTGCTTTGCTACGAAGAATGTTGAGTGCCCCAAGTTCAAACATTCCTAATTAGTATAATCTAACAAGATGTACAACTTAGTAGATTCAACTCATTTGTAAAGTAGTTTGTATAGAAAATGAACATCATCATTGACGAATACTGTACTGTGTGAAATAAGCTAGTTAGGTTCTCGCAATCAGTTGCTTTGTTACGAAGAATCTTGTGTGGAGCAAGTTCAAACCTTCCTAGTGAGTGTCATCTAACAAGATATACAACTTAATAGTTTCACTTCATTTCTAAAGTAGTTTGTTTAGAAAACAAACATCTTCATTGCCAAACACAATGCTGTGTCAAATAAGCTAGTTCTCCTCTCGGAATGAGCCCCTTTCTTATGAATACGGTTGAGAGCAACAAGTTCATACTGTCCTAGTTTGTTTAATCTAACAAGATGTACAAATTAGTCAATTCGCCTCATTTCTAAAGTGGTTTGTTTAGAAAACAAACGTCTTCATTGCCGAACACTGTACTGTTTGAAATAAGCTAGTTCTCTTGTCTGAATGAGATGCTTTCTTACGAAGACCGTTGAGTGCAGCAAGTTCAAACTTTCCTTGTTTGTGTAATCTAACAAGCTGTACAACCTTGTAGATTCGACTCATGTCTAAAGTAGTTTGTTTAGAAAACAAACATCTTTATTTCCGAACACTGTACTTTGTGAAATAAGCTAGTTCGATTCTTGGAATCAGTTGCTTTCATACAAACAAGGTTGAGTGCAGCAAATTCAAACATTCCTAGTTAGTGCCATCTAATATGGTGTACAAGTTAGTAGTCTCTCCTCTTTTCTAAAGTAGTTTGTTTAGAAAACGAACATCTTCATTGTCAAACACTGTACTGTGTGAAATAAGCTAGTGCGGTTCTCGGAATCAGTACCTTTGCTATGAAGAAGTTTTCATGCAGCAAGTTCAAACAATCCTACTTAGTGTCAGATAACAAGATGTACAACCTACTAGTTTCACTTCATTTCTAAAGTAGTTTGTTTAGAAAACAAAAATCTTCTTTCCCGAACACTGTGTTCTGTGTAATAAGCTAGTTCTCCTCTCGGAATTAGCCCCTTTCTTATGAATACGGTGGTGTGCAGCAAGTTCATACTTTCCTGGTTTGTGTAATCTAACAAGATGTACAATTTAGTAGATACCCCTCATTTTTAAAGTAGTTTCTTAAGAAAACAAACATCTTCATTGCTGGGTGAAATAAGATAGTTAGGATCTCGGAATGAGTTGCTTTCCTACGAAGAAGCTTGAGTGCAGCAAGTTCAAACTTTCCTTGTTTGTGTAATCTAACAATATGTACAACTTACTAGATTCACCCCATTTCTAAAGTAGTTTGTTTACAGAACAAACATCTTCATTTCCAAACACTGTACTGTGTGAAATAAGCTAGTTAGGTTCAACGGAAAGAGTTGCTTTCCTACG
The DNA here is from genome assembly GCA_036365145.1 of Orientallactaga sibirica. Lineage (NCBI taxonomy): Eukaryota > Metazoa > Chordata > Mammalia > Rodentia > Dipodidae > Orientallactaga > Orientallactaga sibirica. Next base: position 204,489 of record JAEOAD010001896.1, read on the forward strand.
AAGGTTGAGTGCAGCAAGTTCAAACTTTCCTTGTTCGTGTAATCTTACAAGATGTACAACTTACTAGATTCTCCTCATTTCTAAAGTAGTTTGTTTAGAAAACAAACATCTTCATTGCCGAACACTGTACCGTGTGAAATAAGCTAGTTCTCATCTCGGAATGAGTTGCTTTCTTACGAAGACCATTGAGTGCAGCAAGTTCAAACTTTCCTCCTTTGTGTAATCTAACAGGATATTCAACATAGAAGATTCGCCTCATTTCTAAAGTAGTTTGTTTACAAAACAATCATCTACAGTGCCAAACACTGTACTGTGTGAAATAAGCTAGATCGTTTCTCGGAATCAGTTGCTTTGCTATGAAGAAGTTTGAGTTCATCAATTTCAAACTTTCCTTGTTTGTGTAATCTAACACGATGTACAACTTAGTAGATTCGCCTTATTTCTAAAGTACTTTTTTTTGAAAACAAACATCTTCATTTCCGAACACTGTACTGTGTGAAATAGCTAGTTCTCTTCTCAGAATTAGTTGCTTTCATACGAAGATGATTGATTGCAGCATTTTCAAACATTCCTTGTTTGTGTACTCTAACAAGATGTACAACTTAGTAGATTGGCCTCATTTCTAAAGTAGTTTGTTTAGGAAACAAACATCTTCATTGCCAAACACTGATCTGTGTGAAATAAGCTAGTTGGGTATTTGGAATCAGTTGTTTCCTACAAAGAAGGTTGCATGCAGCAAGTTCAAACATTCCTAGTTCGTGTCATCTAACAAGACGTACAACTAACTAGTTTCACTTCATTTCTAAAGTAGTTTGTTTGGAAAACAAACATCTTCATTGCTGAATACTATGCTGTGTGAAATAACCTAGTTCTCATCTCGGAATGAGCCCCTTTCTCACGAATACCATTGAGTACAACAAGTTCATACTTTCCTGGTTTGTGTAATCTAACAAGTTGTACAACTTAGTAAATTTGGCTCATTTCTAAATTGCTTTGTTTACAAAGCAAACATCTTCATTGCCGAACACTGTACTGTGTGCAATAAGCTAGTTCTCTTGTCTGAATGAGATGCTTTCTTAAGAAGACTGTTGAGTGCAGGAAGTTGAAACTTTCCTAGTTTGTGCAATCCAACCACATGTACAACTTTCTATATTTGCCTGATTTCTAAAGTAGTTTGTTTAGAAAACATACGTCTTCATTTCCGAACACTGTACTGTGTGAAATAAGCTAGTTCGGTTCTTGGAATCAGTTGCTTTCCTATGGAGACGGTTATTTAGAGCAAGTTTAAACATTCCTACTTAGTGCAATCTAACAAGATGTACAACTTAGTAGATTTGCCTCATTTCTAATGTAGTTTGTTTAGAAAACAAACATCTACATTTCCGTACACTGTACTGTGTGAAATAAGCTAGTTAGGTTCTCAGAATGAGTTGCTTTCCTCCAAAAAAGGTTGAGTGCAGCAAGTTCAAACTTTCCTTGTTTGTGTAACCTAACAAGATGTACAACTTGCTAGATTCAGCACATTTGTAAAGTGGTTTGTTTAGAGAACAAACATCTTCATTTCCGAATACTGTACTGTGTAAAATAAGCTAGTTCGGTGCTCGGAATGAGTTGCTTTCCTACAAAGAAGGTTGAGTGAAGCAAGTTCAAACTTTCCTAGTAAGTGTAATCTAAGAAGGTGTACAACTTAGTAGATTCACCTCATTTCTACAGTAGTTTCTTTAGAAAACAAACAACTTCATTGCCAAACACTGTACTGTGTGAAATAAGCTAGATCAGTTCTCAGAATGAGTTGCTTTCCTAGGAAGAAGGTTGAGTGTAGCAAGTTCAAACTTTCCTTGTTCTTGTAATCTTACAAGATGTACAACTTACTAGATTCTCCTCATTTCTAAAGTAGTTTGTTTAGAAAACAAACATCTTCATTGCCAAACACTGTACCGTGTGAAAGAAGCTAGTTAGGTTCTCGAAATGAGTTGCTTTCCTAAGAAGAAGGGTGAGTGCAGGAAGTTCAACCTTTCCTTGTTTGTGTAATCTAAGAAGATGTACAACTTAGTAAATTTGCCTCGGTTTTAAAGGAGTTTCATTTGAATACAATCATCTTCATTGCCAAACACTTGCAGTGTGAAATAAGCTAGTTCGGTTCTAGGAATTAGTTGCTTTCCTATGAAGAAGGTTGAGTGCAGCCAGTTCAAACATTCCTTGTTTGTGTAATCTAACAAGATGTATAACTTACTAGACTCGCCTCATTTCTAAAGTAGTTTTTTAAGAAAACAAACATATTCATTGCCGAACACTTTGCTGTGTGAAATAAGCTATTTTGGTTCTTGGAATCAGTTGCTTACCTACGAAGAAGGTTGAGCTCAGCAAGTTCAATCTTTCCTAGTTAGTGCAATCTGACAAGATGTACAACTCAGTAGATTTGCCTCACTTCTAAGGTAGTTTGTTTAGAAAACAATCATCTACATTTCCAAACACTGTACTGTGTGAAATAAGGTAGTTAGGTTCTCAGAATGAGTTGCTTTCCTACAAAGAAGGTTGAGAGCAGCAAGTTCAACCTTTCCTTGTTTGTGTAATCTAACAAGATGTACAACTTACTGCATTGGCCTCATTTCTAAAGTAGTTTGTTTAAAAAACAAACATCTTCATTGCTGAACACTGTACTGTGTGAAATAAGCTAGGTCTCTTCTCGGAATGAGTTACTTTCTTACGAAGAGGGTTGATTGCAGCAATTTCAACCATTCCTTGTTTGTGTAATCTAAAAAGATGTACAACTTAGTAGACTCGCCTCATTTGTAAAGTAGTTTGTTTAATAAACAAACATCTTCATTGCCAAACACTGTACTGTGTGAAATAAGATAGTTCGGTTCTTGGAAAGAGTTGCTTTTCTACAAAGAAGGTTGAGTGCAGCAAGGTCATACTTTCCTTGTTTGTGTAATCTAACAAGACGTACAACATAATAGATCTGCATTATTTCTAAAGTACTTTGTATAGAAAACAAACATCTTCATTGCCGAAGACTGTTTTGTGTGAAATAAGCTAGTTCTCTTCTCTGAATGAGTTGCTTTCTTTCGAAGACCGTTGAGTGAAGCAAGTTCAAACTTTCCTTTTTTGTGTAATCTAACAGGATGTACAATGTAGTAGATTCGACTCATTTCTAATGTAGTTTGTTTAGAAATCAAACAGCTTCATTGCCAAACACTGTACTGTGTGAAATAAGCTAGTTCGGTTCTTAGAACCAGTTGCTTTCCTACGGAGAAGGCTGAGTGCAGCAAGTTCAAACATTCCTAGTTAGTGCAATCTAGCAAGATGTACAACTTAGTAGATTTGCCTCATTTCTAAAGTAGTTTGTTTAGAAAACAAACATCTACATTGCTGGACACTGTACTGCGTGAAATAAGCTAGTTAGGTTGTTGGAATGAGTTGCTTTGCTACAAAGAATGTTGAGTGTAGCAATTTCAGACTTTGCTTGTTTGTGTCATCTAACAAGACGTAAAACTTAGTAGATTTGCCTCATTCCGAAAGTAGTTTGTTTAGAAAACAAACATCTTCATTGCCAAACATTGTACTGTGTGAAATAAGGTAGTTAGTTTCTAGGAATCAGTTGCTTTACTATGAAGATGGTTGAGTGCAGCGAGTTCAAACATTCCTCGTTAGTTTAATCTAACAAGATGTACAACTTAGTACATTCGCCTCATTTCTAAAGTAGTTTGTGCAGAAAACAAACATCTTCAATGCCGAACACTGTACTGTACTGTGTGAAATATGCTAGTTAGGTTCTTGGAATCAGTTGCTTTCCGACTGAAAAGGTTGAGTGCAACAAGTTCAAACTTTCCTTGTTTGTGTAATCTTACAAGATGTACAACTTAGTAGGTTCGACTCATTTCTCAAGTAGTTTCTGTAAAAATCACACATCTTCATTGCTAAACCTTGTACTGTGTTAAATAAGCTAGTTCGGTTCTTGGAATCAGTTGCTTTGCTACAAAGAAGGTTGAGTGCAGGAAGTTCCAACTTTCCTTGTTTGTGTAATCTTACAAGATGTATAATTTCTTATATTCGCCTCATTTCTAAAGTAGTTTGTTTAGAAAACAAACATCTTCATTGCCGAACACTGTACTGTATGAAATATGCTAGTTCGGTTCTTGGAATCAGTTGCTTTCTTACGAAGACCTTTGAGTGCAGCAAGTTCAAACTTTCCTTGTTTGTGTAATCCATCAAGATGTACAACTTAGTAGATTTGCCTCATTCCTAAAGTGGTTTCTTTAGAAAACAAACATCTTCATTGCCAAACACTGTACGGTGTGAAATAAGCTAGTTCAGTGCTAGGAATCAGTTGCTTTCCTACGAAGATGGTTGAGTGCAGCAAATTCAAACATTCCTAGTTAGTGTAATCTAACAAGATGTGCAACTTAGTACATTCTCCGCATTTCTAAAGTAGTTTGTTTAGAAAACAAACATCTTTGTTGCCGAAAACTGTACGGTGTGAAATAAGCTAGTTCAGTTCTCGGAATCAGTTGCTTTGCTAAGAAGAAGGTTGCGTGCAGCCAGTTCAAACATTCCTACTTAGTGTCATCTAACACGATGTACAACTTATTAGTTTCACTTCATTTCTAAAGTAGTTTGTTTAGAAAACAAACATCTTCATTGCTGAACACTATGCTGTGTGAAATAAGCTTGTTCTACTCGGAATGAGCCTCTTTCTTATTAATACGGATGAGTGCAAGGAGTTCACACTTTCCTGTTTTGTGTGATCTAACAAGATGTACAAGTTAGTAGATTTGAATCCTTTCTAAATTAGTTTTTTTAGAAAACAGACATCTACATTGCCGAACACTGTACTGTGTGAATAAGCTAGTTAGGTCCTCGGAGATGGTTGCTTTCCTATGAAGAAGGTTGAATTCAGCAAGTTTAAACTTTCCTTGTTTGTGTAATCTAACAAGATATACAACTTAGTAGATTCGCCTCATTTCTAAAGTAGTTTATTTAGAAAACAAACATCTTCATTGCTGAACACTGTACTGTGTGAAATAAGCTGGTTCGGTTTTTGGAAACAGTTGCTTTCCTACGAATAAGGTTGAATGCAGCAAGTTCAAACCTTCCTAGTTAGTGTAATCTAACAAGATATACAACTTAGTACATTCGCCTCATTTCTAAAGTAATTTGTTGAGAAAACAAACATCTTCATTGCCGAACACTGTACTATGTGAAATAAGCTAGTTAGGTTCTTGGAATCAGTTGCTTTCCTACTGAAAAGGTTGAGTGCAGCAAGTTCAAACTTTCCTTGTTTGTGTAATCTTACAAGATGTACAACTTAGTTGATTCGCCTCATTTCTAAAGTAGTTTTTTTTAACAAACAAACATCTTCATTGCTAAACACTGTACTGTGTGATATAGTTCGGTTCTTGGAATCATTTGCTCTCCTTCAAAGAATGTTGAGTGCAGCAAGTTCAAACATTCCTAGTTAGTGTAATCTAACAAGACGTGCAACTTAGTAGATTCACCGCATTTCTAAAGTAGTTTGTTTAGAAAACAAATATCTTCATTGCCGAACACTATACTGTGTGAAATAAGCTAGTTCGGTTCTCGGAATCAGTAGCTTTGCTACAAAGATTGTTGCGTGCAGCCAGTTCAAACATTCCTACTTAGTGTCATCTAACACGATGTACAACTTAATAGTTTCACTTCATTTCTAAAGTAGTTTGTTTATAAAACAAACATCTTCATATCCGAACACTGTGCTGTGTGAAATAAGCTAGTTCTCCTTGGAATGAGCCCCTTTCATATGAATACGGTTGAGTGCAACAAGTTCATACTTTCCTGATTTGTGTGATCTAACAAGATGTTCAACTTAGTAGATTTGAATCCTTTCTAAATTAGTTTTTTTTGAAAACAAACATCTACATTGCCGAACACTGTACTGGGTGAATAATCTAGTTAAGTCCTCTGAAAGGGTTTCTTTCCTATGAAGAAGGTTGAGTGAAGCAATTTTAAACTTTCCTTGTTTGTGTAATCTAACAAGATATACAATTTAGTAGATTTGACTCATTTCTAAAGGAGTTTGTTTAGAAAACAAACATCTTCATTGCCGAACAGTGTACTGTGTGAAATAAGCTAGTTCGGTTTTTGGAAACAGTTGCTTTCCTACAAAGAAGGTTGAATGCAGCAAGTTCAAACCTTCCTAGTTAGTGTAATCTAACAAGATGTACAACTTAGTACATTCACCTATTTCTAAAGTAGTTTGTTTAGAAAACAAACATCTATATTGCCAAACACTGTACTGTGTGAAATAAGCTAGTTAGGTCCTCAGAAAGAGTTGCTTTCCTACAAAGAAGGGTGAGTGCAGAATTTCACACTTTCCTTGTTTGTGTAATCTAACAAGATGTACCACTTGCTAGATTCTCCTCATTTCTAAAATAGTTTGTTTAGAAAACAAATATCTTCATTGCTGAACACTGTACTGTGCGAAATAATCTAGTTCGTTTCTGGGAATCAGTTGCTTTACTACGAAGATGTTTGAGTGCAACAAGATCAACATTCCTCGTTAGTGCAATCTAAAAGGTGTACAACTCAGTACATTCGCCTCATTTCTAAAGTAGTTTGTGTACAAAGCAAACATATTCATTGCCAAACACTACTCTGTGAAATAAGATAGTTAGGTTCCTTTTATCAGTTGCATTCCTACGAAAAAGTTTGAGCGCCTCAGGTTCAAACTTTCCTTGTTTCTGTAATCTTACAAGATGTACAACTTAGTAGATTCGCCTCATTTCTAAAGTAGTTTCTTAAAAAAACAAACATCTTCATTGCTAATCATTGTACTGTGTGAAATAAGCGAGTTCGGTTCTTGAAAGCAGTTGCTTTCTTACGAAGACCTTTGAGTGCAGCAAGTTCAAACTTCCCTCGTTTGTGTAATCTATCAAGATGCACAACTTAGTAGATTCGCCTCATTGCTAAAGTAGTTTGTTTAGAAAACAAACATCTTCGTGGCCGAACACTGTACTGTGTGAAATAAGGTAGTTCGGTTCTTGGAATCAGTTGCTTTACTACGAAGATGGTTGAGTGCAGCAAGTTCAAACTTTCCTAGTTAGTGTAATCTAACAAGATGTACAAGTTAGTAGATTTGCCTCATTATTGAAGTAGTTTCTTTAGAAAATAAACATCTTCATTGCCAAACATTGTAATATGTGAAATAAGGTAGTTACGTTCTAGGAATCAGTTGCTTTCCTACGAAGAAGTTTGAGTAAAGCAACTTCAAACTGTCCTTCTTTGTGTAATCTAACAAGATGTACAACTATTACATTCGCCTCATTTCTCAAGCAGTTTGTTTAGAAAACAAACATCTTCAATGCCGAACACTGTACTGTGTGAAATAAGCTAGTTAGGTTTTTGGAATCAGTTGCTTTCCTACGAAAAAGGTTGAGTACAGCAAGTTCAAACTTTCCTTGTTTGTGTAATCTTACAACATGTACAACTTAGTAGATTCGCCTCATTTCTAAAGTAGTTTCTTTAAAAAACAAACATCTTCATTGCTAAACACTGTACTGTGTGATATAGTTTGGTTCATGGAATCAGTTGCTTTCCTACAAAGAAGGTTGAGTGCAGCAAGTTCAAACATTCCTAGTTAGTGTAATCTAACAAGTTGTACAACTTAGTAGATTCGCCTCATTTCTACAGTAGTTTGTTTAGAAAACAAACATCTTCATTGCAGAACACTGTACTGTGTGAAATAAGCTAGTTCGGTTCTCAGAATCATCTTTCGTACGAAGAAGGTTGAGTGCAGGAAGTTCCAACTTTCGTTGTTTGTGTAAACTTACAAGATGTACAACTTAGTAGATTCACCTCATTTCTAAAGTAGTTTGTTAAGAAAACAAAGAAGTTCATTGCCAAACACTGTAAGGTGTGAAATAAACTAGTTCAGTTCTTGGAATCAGTTGCTTTCTTAAGAAGACCTTTGATTGCAGCAAGTTCAAACTTTCCTTGTTTGTGTAATCTAACAAGATGCACCACTGACTAGATTCGCCTCATTCCTAAAGTACTTTGTTTGAAGAAAAAGTCTTCATTGCCGAACACTGTACTGTGTGAAATAAGCTAGTTCGGTGCTAGGAATCAGTTGCTTTCCTACAAAGACGGTTGAGTGCAGCAAATTCAAACATTCCTAGTTAGTGTAATCTAACAAGATGTGCAACTTAGTAGATTCGCCTCATTTCTAACATAGTTCGTTTAGGACACAAACATCTTCATTGCCGAACACTGTATTGTGTGAAATAAGCTAGTTGAGTTCTCAAATCAGTTGCTTTGCTATGAAGATGGTTGTGTACAGCAAGTTCAAACATTCGTAGTTAGTGTAATCTACCAAGATATACAACTTACTAGTTTCACTTCATTTCTAAAATAGTTTGTTTAGATAACAAATATCTTCATTGCCGAACAGTGTGATGTGTGAAATAATCTAGTTCTCCTTGGAATCAACCCCTTTCTTACGAGTACGGTTGAGTGCAGCAAGTTCATACTTTCCTGCTATATGTAATCTAACAAGATGTAGAGCTTAGTAGATCTGCCTAATTTCTAAAGCACTTTGTATAGAAAACAAACATCTTCATTGCCGAACACTGTACTGTGTGAAATAAGCTCGTTCTCTTCTCGGAATGTTTTGCTTTCTTAAGAAGATATGTGAGTGCAGTAGTTTCAAACATTCCTTGTTTGTGTAATCTATCAAGATGTTCAACTTAGCAGATTCGCCTCATTTCTAAAGTAGTTTGTTTAGAAAACTAACATCTTCATTGCATCACTGTACTGTGTGAAATAAGCTGGTTCGGTTCTCGGAATCAGTTGCTTTCCTACGAAGAAGACTGAGTGAAGCAAGTTCAAACTTTCCTTGTTTGTGTAATCTTGCAAGATGTACAACTTAGTAGAATCGCCTCATGTCTAAAGTACTTTGTTTAGAAAACAAACATCTTCAGTGCCAAACACTGTACTGTGTGAAATAAGCTAGTTCTTTTCTCAGAATGAGTTGCTTTCTTACGAAGAGGGTTAAGTGCAGCAGTTTCAAACGTTCCTTGTTTGTGTAATCTAACAAGATATACAACTTAGCAGATTCGCCTCATTTCTAAAGTAGTTTGTTTTGAAAACAAGCATCTTCATTGCCAAACACTGTACTGTGTGAAATAAGCTACTTCGGTTCTAGGAATCACTTGCTTTCCTACGAAGAAGGGTGAGTGCAGCAAGTTCAAACATTCCTAGTTAGTGTAATCTAACAGGATGTACAACTTACTAGTTTTAATTCATTTCTAAAGTAGTTTGTTTAGAAAACAAACATCTTCTTTACTGAAGACTGTTTTGTGTGAAATAAGCTAGTTATCTTCTCTGAATGATTTGCTTTCTTACAAAGACAGTTGAGTCCAGCAAGTTCAAACTTTCCTTGTTTGTGTAATCTAAGAGGCTGTACAACTTAGTACATTCACCTCATTTATAATGTTGTTTCTTTAGAAAACAAACATGTTCATATCCGAACACTGTACAGTATGAAATAAGCTAGTTCGTTTCTCAGAATGAGTTGCTTTCCTATGAAGAAGGTTGAGTGCAGCAAGTTTAAACTTTCCTTATTTGTGCAATCAAACAAGATGTACAACTTAGTAGATCAAAGTCATTTATAAAGTACTCTGTTGAGAAAACAAACATCTTTTTGCCGAAGACTGTTTTGTGTGAAATAAGCTAGTTCTCTTCTCTGAATGAGTTGCTTTCTTGCGAAGACCGTTGAGTCAGGCAAGTTCAACCTTTCCTGGTCTGTGTAATCTAACAAGATTACCACTTAGTAGATTCACATGATTTCTAAAGTAGTTTCTTTAGAAAACAAACATCTTCATATGTGAACACTGTACAGTGTGAAATAAGCTAGTTCGGTTCTCAGAATGAGCTGCTTTTCTACGAAGAAGGTTGTATGCAGCAACTTCAATCATTCCTAGCTAGTGTCATCTAACAAGATGTACAACTTACTAGTTTCACTTCATTTCTAAACTACTTTGTTTAGATAACAAAAATCTTCATTGCACAACACTGTAATGTATGAAATAAGCTAGTTCTCTTCTCGGAATGAGTTGCTTTCTTATGAAGAACGTTGAGTGCAGCAAGTTGAAACTTTCTTGTTTGTGTAATCTAACAAGAAGTACAACTTAGTAGATTTGCCTCATTTCTTAAGTAATTTGTTTAGAAAACAAACATCTTCATTGCAGAACACTGTACTGTGTGAAATAAGCTAGTTCGGTTCTTGGAATCAGTTGCTTTCCTATGAAGAAGGCTGAGTGCAGCAAGTTGAAACTTTCCTTGTTTGTGTAATCTAACAAGATGTACAAGGCAGTAGATTTGTCTCATTTATAAAGTAGTTTGTTTAGAAAACAAACATCTTCATTGCAAACCCTGTACTCTGTGAAATAAGACAGTTCGGTTCTCGGAATGAGTTGCTTTCCTACAAAGAAGGTTGAGTGTAGCAAGGTCAAACTTTCCTTATTTGTGTAATATAACAAGATGTATAACTTAGTAGATCCGCTTCATTTCTAAAGTACTTTGTTTAAAAAACAAACATCTTCATTGCCGAAGACTGTTTTGTGTAAAATAAGCTAGTTCTCTTCTCTGAATGAGTTGCTTTCTTCTGAAGACCGTTGAGTGCAGCAAGTTCAAACTTTCCTTGTTTTTGTAATCTAACAAGATATACAACATAGTAGATTCGCATAATTTCTAGAGTGGTTTGATTAGAAAAAAACATCTTCATTTCCAAATACTGTACTGTGTGAAATAAGCTACTTAAGTTCTTGGAATCAGTTGCTTTCCTACGAAGAAGGTTGAGAGCAACAAGTTCAAACATTCCTACTTAGTGTCATCTAACAAAATGTAAAACTTACTAGTTTCACTTCATTTCTAAAGTAGTTTGTTTAGAAAACAAACATGCTCATTGCCGAACACTGTGCTTTGTGAAATAAGCTAGTTCACCTGTAGGAGTGAGTTGCTTTCTTACAAGGAGGGTTGATTGTAGCAGGATTAAAGATTCCTTCTTTGTATAATCTAACAAGGTGTACAATTTAGTAGATTCACCTCATTTCTTAAGCAGATTGTTTAGAAAACAAACATCTTCCTTGCCGAAAATGGTACTGTGTAAAATAAGCTAGTACGGTTCTCAGAATGAGTTGCTCTCCTACGAAGAAGGTTGAGTACAGCAAGTTCGAACTTTCCTTATTTGTGTAATGCAACAAGAAGTACAACTTAGTAAGTCCGCTTCATTTCTAAAGTACTCTGTTTAGGAAACAAACATCTTCATTGCCGAACACTGTACTGTGTGAAATGAGCTAGTTCTCTTCTTGGAATAAGTTACTTTCTTATGAAGAGGGTTGACTGTAGCAGTTTCAAACATTCCTTGTTTGTGTAATCTAACAAGATGTACAATTTAGTATATTTGCCTCATTTCTAAAGTAGTACTGTACTGTGTGAAAAAAACTAGTTCAGGTCTCGGAATGAGTTGCTTTCCTACAAACAATGTTGAGTGCAGCAAGGTCAACCTTTTCTTATTTATGTAATCTAACAAGATGCACAACTTAGTAGATCCGATTCATTTATAAAGTACTTTGTGTAGAAAACAAACAACTTCATTGCAAACACCGTACTGTGTGAAATATGCTAGTTCGGTTCTAGGTATCAGTTGCTTTCCTATGAAGAAGGTTGAGTTCAGCAAGTTCCACCTTTCCTTCTTTGTGTAATCTAACAAGATGTACAACTTAGTAGATTCGCCTCATTTCTAGAGTAGTTTGTTTAGAATTCAAACATCTTCATTGCCGAACACTGTACTGTGTGAAATAAGCTAGTTATGTTCTGGGAATCAGTTGCTTTCCTACGAAGAAGGTTGAGTGCAGCAAGTTCAAACATTCCTAGTTGGTGAAATCTAATAAGATGTACAACTTAGTAGATTCGCATCATTTCTAAATTAGTTTGTTTAGAAAAAAAAATTCTTCATTGCCAAACACTGTTCTGTGTGAGATAAGATAGTTCGGTTCTTGGAATCTGTTGCTTTCCTACGAAGAAGGTTGAGTGCAGCAAGTTGAAACATTCCTAGTTAGTGCAATCTAACAAGATGTACAACTTGTAGATTTGTCTCATTTCTAAAGTAGTTTGCTTAGAAAACAAATATCTACATTGCGGAACACCCTACTGTGTGAAATAAGCTAGTTAGGTTGTCAGAATGAGTTGCTTTCCTACGAAGAAGGATGAGTGCAGGAAGTTCAAACATTCCTAGTTAGTGTCATCTAACAAGATGTACAACTTACTAGTTTTACTTCATTTCTAAAGTAGTACGTTTAGGAAACAAACATCTTCATTGGCAAACACTGTGCTGTGTGAAATAAGCTAGTTCTCCTCTCGGATTGAGCCCCTTTGTTACAAATATGGTTGCGTGCAGCAAGTTCATACTTTTCTGGTTTGTGTAATCTAACAAGATATAAAATTTACTAGATTCGCCTTATTTCTAAAGTGGTTTGTTTAGAAAACAAACATCTTCATTGCCGAACAGTGTACTGGGTGAAATAAGCTAGTTCTCTTCTCGGAATGAGTTACTTTCTTACAAAGAGGTCTGATTGCAGGAGTTACAAATATTCCTTGTTTGTGTAATCTCAGAAGATGTACAACTTAGTATATTCACCTCGTTTCTAAAGTAGTTTGTTTACAAAACAAACATCTTCATTGCCAAGACACTGTACTGTGGGAAAATAGCTACTTTGGTTCTCGGATTGAGTTCCTTTCCTTCGAAGAAAGTTGGGTGGAACAAGTTCAAACTTCGTTGTTTGTGTAATGTAACAAGATATAAAACTTAGTAGATTCGCCTCATTTCTTAAGTAGTTTATTTAGAAAAAAACATCTTCATTGCAGAAGACTGTTCTGTGTGAAATAAGCTGGTTCGGTTCTAGGAATCAGTTGCTTTCCTATGAAGAAGGTTGAGTTCAGCAAGTTCCAACATCCCTTTTTGTGTAATCTAACAAGATGTACAACTTAGTAGAATCGCCTCATTTCTAAATTAGTTTGTTTAGAAAACAAACATCTTCATTGCTGAACACCATACTGTGTGAAATATGCTAGTTCAGGTCTTGGAATCCGTTGCTTTCCTACGAAGAAGGTTGAGTGCATCAAGTTTAAACATTCCTACTTAGTGTCATCTAACGAGATGTACAACTTACTCATTTTCCTTCATTTCTAAAGTAGTTTGTTTAGAAAACAAACATCCTCTTTGCCAAACACTGTGCTGTGTGAAATAAGCTATTTCTCCTCTGGGAATGAGCCCCTTTCTTAAGAAGACTGTTGAGTGCAGCAAGTTCATACTTTCCTGGTTTGTGTAATATAAAAAGATGTACAACTTAGTTGATTCGTCTCATTTCTAAAGTAGTTGGTTTAGAAAAGAAACATCTTCATTGCCGAAGACTGTGCTGTGTGAAATAAGCAGGTTCTCTTCTCAGAATGTGTTACTTTCTTATGAAGAGGGTTGATTGCAGCAGTTAAAAACATTCCTTGTTTCTGTAATCTGAAAAGATGTACAACTAAGTAGATTTGCCTCATTTCTAAAGTAGTGTTTTAAAAAACAAACATCTTCATTGCCCAACACTGTACTATGTGAAATAAGCTAGTTCGGTTCTTGGAATCAGTTTCTTTCCTACAAAGAAGGTTGAGTTCAGCAAGTTCAAACATTCCTAGTTAGTGCAATCTCACAAGATGTACAACTTAGTATATTTCCTCATTTCTAAAGTAGTTTGTTTAGAAAACAAACATCTACATTGCAGAACACTGTACTGTGTGAAACAAGCTAGTTAGGTTCTCTGAATGAGTTGCTTTCCTACGAAGACGGTTGAGTGCAGCAAGTGCAAACTTTCCTTGTTTGTGTAATCTAACAATATGTACAACTTAGTAGATTCTCCTTATTTCTAAAGTAGTTTGTTTAGAAAAGAAACATCTTCATTCCTGAACACTATACTGTGTGAAATAAGCTAGTTCTCTTCTCGGAATGAGTTGCTTTCTTACGAAGAGGGTTGATTGCAGCAGTTTCAAACATTCCTTCTTTGTGTAATCAAAGATGTACAACATAGTAGATTCTCCTCATTTCTACAGCAGTTTGTTTAGAAAACAAACATCTTCATTGCAGAACACTGTGTTGTGAGAAATAAGCTAGTTCTCTTGTCTGTATGATTTGCTTTTGTATGAAGACGGTTGAGTGTAGCAAGTTCAAACTTTCCTTCTTTGTGTAATCTAACAAGATATACAACTTAGTAGATTCTCCTCATTTCTAAAGTAGTTTTTTTTAGAGAAAAGACATCTTCATTCCCGAACATCGTACTATGTGAAATAAGGTAGTTCGGTTCTTGGAATCAGTTGCTTTCCTATGAAGAAGGGTGAGTGCAGCAAATTCAAAAATTCCTAGTTAGTGCAATATAACAAGATGTACAAGTTGGTAGATTCTCCTCATTTCTAAAGCAGTTTGTTCAGAAAATGAATATCTTCATTGCCAAAGACTGTACTGTATGAAATAAGCTCGTTCGGTTCTTGGAATCAGTTGCTTTCCTATGAAGAAGGTTGAGTTCAGCAAGTTCAAATTTTCCTTGTTTGTGTAATCTAACAAGATGTACATGTTAGTAGATTCGCCTCATTTCTAAAGTAGTTTGTTTAGAAAACAAACATCTTCATTGCCGAACACTGTACTGTGTGTAATAAGCTATTTTTGTTCTTGGAATCAGTTGCTTTCCTACGAAGAAAGTTGAGTGCAGCAAGTTCAAAAATTGCTAGTTAGGTAATCTAACAAGATGTACAACTTAGTAGATTCGCCTCATTTTACAGTAGTTTGTTTAGAAAACGAACATCTTCATTGCCGAACACTGTATTGTGTGAAATAAGCTAATTCCTTCTAGGAATGATTTGCTTTCTTACAGAGAAGGTTGATTGCAGCAGGTTCAAACATTCCTTGTTTGTGTAATCTTACAAGATCACAACTTAGTAGATTTGCCTGATTTCCCAAATAGTTTGCTTAGAAAACAAGTATCTTCATTGCCGAACACTGTACTGTGTGAAATAAGCTAGTTCGGTTCTCGGAATGAGTTGCTTTCCTACAAAGAAGGTGGAGTGCAGCAAGTCCAAACTTTCCTTATTTGTGTAATCTGACAAGATATACAAATTAGTAGATTAACCTCATTTCAAAAGTACTTTGTTTAGAAAACAAACATCTTCATTGCTGAACACTGTTTTGTGTGAAATAAGCTAGATCTCTTCTCTGAATGAGTTGCTTTCTAATGAAGACCGTTGAGTGCAGCAAGCTCAAACTTTCCTTGTTTGTGTAATGTAACAAGATATGCAATTTAGTCAATTCAGCTCATTTCTAAAGTGGTTTGTTTAGAATACAAACATCTTCATTGCCGAACACTGTAATGTGTGAAATAAGCTAGTTCGGATCTCAGAATGAGTTGCTTTCCTACAAAGAAGGTTGAGTGCAGCAAGTTCAAACTTTTCTTATTTGTGTAATCTAACAAGATGTACAACTTAGTAGGTCTGCTTCATTTATAAAGTAGTTTGTGTAGAAAACAAACATATTTATTGCCGAACACTGTAATGTGTGAAATAAGCTAGTTCTCTTCTCTGAATGAGTTGCTTTCTTACGAAGACAGTTGAGTGCAGCAAGTTCAAACTTTCCTTATTTGTGTAATCTAACAAGATGTACAACGATGTAGATTGGCCTCATTTCTAAAGTATTTTATTGAGAAAACGAACACCTTCATTGCCAAACACTGTACTGTGTGAAATAAGCTAGTTCGGTTCTCGAAATCAGTTGCTTTTCTATGAAGAAGGTTGGGTGCAGCAAGTTCAAATATTCCTAGTTAGTGTCACCTAACAAGATGTACAACTTAGTACTTTCACTTCATTTGTAAAGTAGTTTGTTTAGAAAACAAACATCTTCATTGCCGAACACTGTGCTGTGTGAAATAAGCTAGTTCTCCTCTTGGAATGAGCCCCTTTCGTATGAATACAGTAGAGTGCAACAAGTTCATACTTTCCTGGTTTGTGTTATCTAACACGATGTACAACTTTGTAGATTCGATTCATTTCTACAGTAGTTTGTTTAGAAACAAACATCTTCATTGCCTCACACTGTACTGTGTGAAATAAGCTAGTTCTCTTCTCGGAATGAGTTGCTTTCTTACGAGACCGTTGAGTGCAGCAAGTTCAGCTTTCCTCATTTGTGTATTCTAACAAGATGTACAACTTAGTAGATTCGCCTCATTTCTAAAGTAGTTTGTGTAGAAAACAAACATCTTCATTGCTGAACACTGTATTAGGTGAAATAATCTAGTTTGGTTCTTGGAATCAGTTGCTTTCGCACTAACAAGGTTTAGTGAAGGAAGTTAAAACATTCCTAGTTAGTGCTATCTAACAAGTTGGACAACTTAGTAGATTTGTTTATGCCACAGTACAGGCCTTGTCCTAGCCAGACCGCATGGCAGAAGAAAACAGGAAGTCTCTTGTGTAAAAATGGCGTTTTGCGCAGGCTTGATGTGACAACAGTTACAGTCCCATGCTCGTGAGAAGCCTGCTACGAGAGGTCATGTCCAGAGACAGGTTGTCATTGGTCACCAAAAGGGTACCACCCCATACAGGGATTAACAGCTCCTTAAACCCTATGTGCATTGTGCTAAATAAACGAGTTTGTGGATTCTCGCTTCCGCTTTCACCCAACTCCCGGAGTCTGTGTCGTGACTCTGCGCTGCTCACCCCAATTCGGCAGAGACCCTATTGTCCCTCCTGAGCTGGCCTTGGGGGGACCCCAACATCTGGCGCCTGAACAGGGACCCTCTGCCCCAACGTCGGTGTTAGCGAGATACCCCATCTGTGAACCCTGCCCCCTCGGCGTCTGGCGAGATGCCCCATCTGTGACCCTCTGCCCCATCAGCATCTGGCGAGATGCCCCGTTGAACGTCCCATGAGCCGGTGAGCAGCTCCCTCGGCATTTGGCAAAATGGCAAAACGCCCAGTTCTTCGAGAAGCCCCCTCGGCGATGCCCCATCCTTGAAAGTCTGATGAGCAAAGCGCCCAGTTCTTCATTGGTGAGAGAAAAACGGCTGACAGTTGCCTGTGGGTGAGCAGGCAGCCCCTTTCCCCCCTTCTTCCTTTGTTTGTCCTCCCCTCCCCCCCAGTAAGGCACACACTGCCGCACGGCCCTAAGCCTGTGTTGGCCCCTCCCACCACTAAGCACAAGACACGTGGGTCCTAAACAATCTATCCATATGTCTCAGCTGGCCCCAGCATTAGGACTTGTGGTTTGCATGATTATCCTCTGGTCTATCATCTTTGATCTGGGTTATTATTTTCTCAGTCTCTTTGATTCAGGAGTGTCCTAGCCCAGCCCCCCATCAAACAACACCACGCGGCAATGGGCAACCTCCCTCCCCACCAGAGGACGCCGCAATTGCAGGCTCTTAAGGCCCTCCTTCTGCAATGTGGCTTAAAATTAAAACAAAAAGACCTCCATAGCTTTTGGGATGAAACTCTTGTTTTAGCCCCATGGATCACTCCAGAGAACATCTGGGACACTAACATTTGGTCCCGGGTTCTAGTCCTTGCCAAAAAATGCGAGGTTTATAAAGGACACACACCCCCTGCTCCATTCTTTTCTATCCTTCTTGCCATAATTGCTGGCCTTAAAGGCTGCACAGTACAGGAAATCATTTATGCCCATAACAAACAATATGAAGAGGAACCTGAATTGGCTCTTCACAGCTCGTCACTCCCAGCCCCCTCTTCTGATAACTGGGATGAGGAGGAACTAAAACTTTTAAATGATAATAAGCCACCACACCGACCCCCTCCTGCTACAGCCACACTCACAACCACCCCTCCCCCTCGTTACCCTTCCAAGGACCTCCCCTGCTCAGTCCTGGACACACCCAGGTGACTGCCAGTTCCCTGACATGCCCCTTTGCCGCCTTCCCTGTTAATGTAGGGCTGGATGTGACAATCAGGCTGTGGCTCCCCACCCCCCTCTTTGATCTGGCCCTCATCCATAAGGCAGCCCAGCAATCCGGCGTTGATTCTGCTTACTTTGAACAAGTCCTCTTACAATGGGCCATCCATCTTTAGACTTACTATGACTGGTATTCACTCCTCAAGGCAGTTCTTCTCCCCCCTGAATTCCTCCAATGGAAAGCCCCCTATAGTGACCTGGCTGAATCCCAGGCCCGGCAAAATCTTAGGGATGGAATTCCAATTACCTTGGACATGCTTCTTGGCACAGGACCTTGTACAGACCCTATATCACAAGCCACAGTGGGCATACATGCCTACTTTGACCAAATTAAATCATTATCCCTTCAAGGGCTTAAGGCCTTTCCTCCCACAGAAGCCGGATACCTATTTTCGTAATCTGGTCCAGGGCACATCCGAGGGCTTCACAGATTTCCTCTCTCATGTGACAGAGTCCGTGGACCGATGCACTCCCCCTGGCCCCACCAGGGACGCTTTAGTTAAGCAACTGGCATGGGAAGGAGCATCCGCAGCAGCGCGTAATGCTATTGCTGCTGTGCATAATGAGGATCTCCATAAATGGATTGTAGCTACCAAAGATATCAATCCTGTGTCTGCCCCCCTCGAGGACCTGGCCACCTCAATACAAACCCTGACCATGGGTCAAAAGCCTACCCAACAACTGCCCCTCTGCTGGGGCTGCTGCCAACCAGGACACCTTCAGAGGACCTGTCCAAACACAACTAAGCCTATTTTCAGGCCCCGAACCCTCTGCCCTAAATGTCAAAGGGGGTATCATTGGGCCAAGGATTGCAAAACTTCTCTGCCTTTAAACTTCCCCAGGGGCAACCCTCAGCCCCGCAAGTAAGAGGGAACAACCCCCACATTAAATGGACTCTGCCCGTTTATGACCATTCACCCCGCATTTCTGTCCTTTTGGATGGGGTTGAATTCAAGGGCATAGTAGACACAGGTGCGGATACCACTATTATCTCTGCCAACGATGCACTCTGCGTGCCCAAATTGGGCATATAAAGATGGTCCCAATATTAGGGGTGTTGGGGGACAACAGACTACTAGACAGGTTAGGAGACCAGTTACATGGAAAGACTATGATGGCAACATGGGGGAATTTTTCCCCCTGGTAGCAAATGTCCCCAGTACCCTCTGGGGAAGAGACCTCCTTACTGACATGGGTGTTGTCATAACAACAGATGACCAGGCCTTTTATGATGATATTATCGCCCATGATAGTATTGGTCTTTTGGGGCAACCCAACCCCTCAAAACCACCCGCCATTCATCATCACCCCCAATCCTAGAGGCCACTCTCCGATCCCCTACCGCTCCCATACGCCTCGAGTGGGATACCACGGAACCCATTTGGGTCGAACAGTGGCCTATATTCTCCTCATATATAAAGTAGTTTGTTTAGAAAAGAAACTTCTTCATTGTTGAACACTGTACAGTGTGATATAAGCTAGTTAGGTTCTAGGAATCAATTGCTTTCCTAAGAAGAAGGTTGAGTGCTGCAAGTTCAAACTTTCCTTGTCTGTGTAGTCTAACAAGATATACAACTTAGTAGATTGGTCTCATTTCTAAAGTAGTTTGTTTATAAAATAAACATTTTCATTGCTGAACACTGTATTGTGTGAAATAAGATAGTTTCTTCTCCGAATGAGCTACTTTCTTATGAAGACGGTTGAGTGAAGCAAATCCAAATTTTTCCTGGTTGTGTAATCTAACAAGATGTACAACTTAGTAGATTCGCTTCATTCTTCAAGTAGTTTGTTTAGAAAACAAACATCTTCATTGCCAAACACTGTACTGTGTGAAATAAGGTAGCTCGGTACTCGGAATCAGTTGCTTTCCTACTAAGAAGGTTGAGTGAAGCAAGTTCAAACACTCTTAGTTAGTGTAATTTAACAAGATGTACAAACTAGTAGATTCACCTCATTTCTACAGTAGTTTGCTTAGAAAACAATCATCTTCCTTGCCGAACACTGTACTGTGTGAAAGGAGGTAGTTCTCTTCTCAGAATGAGTTGCTTTCTTAAGAAGAACGTTTAGTGCAGCAAGTTCAATCTTTCCTTGTCTGTGTAATCTAACAAGATGTACATCTTGGTAGATCCATCTTATTTCTAAAGTAGTTTGTTGATAAAACAAACATCTTCATTGCCATACAGTGTACTGTGTGAGTTAAGATAGTTCTCTTCTCAGAATGAGCTACTTTCTTATGAAGACGGTTCAGTGCAGCAGGTCCAAACATTCCTGGTTTGTGTAATCTAACAAGGTGTACAACTTCGTGGATTCACCTCATTTCTAAAGTAGTTTGTTTAGAATACAAACATCCTCACTGCCAAACACTGTACTGTGTGAAAAAAGCAATTTTGGTCTTAGGAATCAGTTGCTTTCCTACGAAGAATGTAGAGTTCAGCAAGTTCAAACTTTCCTTGTTTCTGTAATCTAACAAGATGTACAACTTACTAGATTCACCTCATTTCTAAAGTAGTTTGTTTATAAAACAAACATCTTCATTGCCAAACACTGTACTGTGTGAAATAAGCTAGTTTGGTTTTTGGAATCAGTTGCTTTCCTACGAAGAAGGTTGAATGCAGCAAGTTCAAACATTACTTGTTAGTGCAATCTACCAAGATGTACAGCTTAGTAGATTCTCCTCATTTCTAAAGCAGTTTGTTTAGAAAACGAACATCTTCATTTGCAAACACTGTACTGTGTGAAATAACCTAGTTCTCCTCTCTGAATGAGCCCCTTTCTTACGAATACGGTTGAGTGCCGAAAGTTCGTACTTTCCTGGCTTGTGTAGTCTAACAAGATGTACAACTTAGTAGATTCACCTCATTTCTACAGTAGTTTGTTTAAAAAACAAACACCTTCATTGCCGAACACTGTACTGTGTGAAATAAGCTAATTCTCTTCTCGGAATGAGTTGCTTTCTTATGAACAGGGTTGATTTCAGTAGTTTCAACCATTCCTTGTTTGTGTAATCTAAGAAGATGTACAACTGATTGGATTCGCCTCATTTCTAAAGTAGATTGTTTAGAAAACATAATTCTTCATTGCCGAATGCTGTACTGTGTGAAATAAGCTAGTTCAGTTCTCGGAATGAGTTCCTTTCCTACGAAGAAGGTTGAGTGCAGCAAGTTCAAAATTTCCATGTTTGTGTAATCTAACAAGATGTACAACTTAGTAGATTCACCTCATTTCTAAAGCAGTTTGCTTAGAAAACAAACATCTTTAGTGCCGAACACTGTACTGTGTGAAATTAGCTAATTCAGTACTACAAATCAGTTGCTTTCCTAAGAAGAAGGTTGAGTTCAGCAAGTTCAAACTTTCCTTGTTTGTGTAATCTAACAAGATGTACAACTTAGTAGATTCGCCTCATACTTCAAGTAGTTTGTTTAGAAAACAAACATCTTCATTGCTGAACACTGTACCGTGTGAAGTAAGCTAGTTCGGTTCTCAGAATCAGTTGCTTTCCTACGGAGAAGGTTGAGTGCAACAAATTCAAACATTCGTAGTTAGTGCAATCTAACAAGACGTACCTGTTGGTAGATTCTGCTCATTTCTAAAGTAGTTTGTTTAGAAAACTAACATCTTCATTAGAGAACATTGTACTTTGTGAAATAACCTAGTTCGGTTCTCAGAATCAGTTGCTGTCCTACGAAGAAGGTTGAGTTAAGCAAGTTCAAACTTTCCTTGTTTGTGTAATTTAACAAGATGTACAAGTTAGTAGATTCGCCTCATTTTTAAAGTACTTTCTTTTGAAAACAAACATTTTCATTGCCGAACACTGTACTGTGTGAAATAAGGTAGTTCGGTTCTAGGAATCAGTTGCTTTCCTACGAGGAAGGTTGATTGCAGCAGTTTCAAACATTCCTTGTTTGTTTAATCTAACAAGAAGTGCAACTTAGTAGATTCGCCTCATTTCTAAAGTAGTTTGTTTAGAAAACAAACATCTACATTGCCGAACACTATACTGTGTGAAGTAAGCTAGTTCTGTTCTGAGAATCAGTTGCTTTCCTATGAAGAAGGTTGAGTGCAGCAAGTTCAAACATTCCTAGTTAGTGTAATCTAACAAGATGTACAAGTTAGTAGATTCACCTCATTTCTACAGTAGTGTCTTTATAAAACAAACATCTTCATTGCCGAAGACTGTTTGGTGTGAAGACTGTTTGGAGTTCCTTTCTTACGAAGACCATTGAGTGCAGCAATTTCCAACATTCCTAGTTAGTGTAATCTAACAAGATCCACAACTTAGTAGATTTGCCTCATTTCTAAAGTAGTTTATTTAGAAGACAAACACCTACCTTGCCAAACACTGTACTGTGTGAAATAATCTAGTTAGGTTCTCGGAATGAGTTGCTTTCAGGAAGAAGGTTGAGTGCAGCAAGTTCAAACATTCCTTGTTTGTGTAATCTAACAAGATGTACAACTTAGTAGATTCGCCTCATTTCTAGAGTAGTTTGTTTACAAAACAAACATCTTCATTGCAGAACACTGTACTGTGTGAAATAAGCTGGTTCAGTTTTTGGAATCAATTGCTTTCCTATGATTAAGGTTGAGTACACCAAGTTCAAACATTCCTAGTTAGTGTAATATAACAAGATGTACAACTTAGTAGATTTCACTCATTTCTAAAATAGTTTGTTCAGAAAGCAAACATCTACGTTGTCTAACATTGTACTGTGTGAAATAACCTAGTTAGGTTCTCGGAAAGAGTTGCTTTCCTACCAAGAAGATTGAGTGCAGCAAGTTCAAACTTTCCTTGTTTGTGTAATCTAACAATATGTACAACTTACTAGATTTGCCTCATTTTTAAAGTAGTTTGTTTAGGAAACAAACATCTTCATGGCCGAACACGTTGCTGTGTGAAATAAGCCAGTTCTCTTCTCGGAATGAGTTGCTTTCTTACGAAGACCGTTCAGTGCAGCAAGTCCAAACTTTCATTCTTTGTGTAATATAGCAAGATGTAAAACTTAGAAGATTCGGCTCATTTATCAAGTACTTTGTTTAGAAAACAAACGTCTACATTGCCGAACACAATACTGTGTGAAATAAGCTAGTTCGGTTCTTGGAATGAGTTGCTTTCCTACGAAGAAAGTTGAGTGCAGCAAGTTCAAACTTTCCTTGTTTGTGTAATGTAACAAGATGTACAACTTAGTTGATTCACCTCATTTTTAAATGAGTTTCTTTCGAAAACAAACATTTTCATTGCCAAACACTGTACTGTCTGAAATAAGCTAGTTCTCTTGTCGGAATGAGATGCTTTCTTACAAAGACCGTTGAGTGCAGCAAGTTACACCATGCCTTGTTAATGCAATCTAACAAGATGTACAACTTAGTACATTTGCCTCATTTCCAAAGTAGTTTGTTTAGAAAACAAACATCTACATTGCCAAACACTGTACTGTGTGAAATAAACAAGTTAGGTTCTTGGAATGAGTTGCTTTCCTACGAAGAAGGTTGAGTGCAGCAAGTTCAAACTTTCCTTGTTTGTGTAATCTAAGAAGATGTACAACTTATTAGATTCACCTCATTTTTTAAGTAGCTTCTTTCTAAAACAAACACCTTCATTGCCGAACACTGTGCTGTGTGAATAACCTAGTTCAGTTCTAGGAATCAGTTGCTTTCCTATGAAGAAGGTTGAATGCAAGAAGTTCAACCCTTCCTTGATTGTGTAATGTTACAAGATGTACAACTTAGTAGATTGACCTCCTTTCTAAAGTAGTTTGTTTAGAAAACAAATATCTTCATTGCTGAACACTGACTGTGTGAAATAAGCTAGTTTGGTTCTTGGAATCAGTTGCTTTCTTACAAAGACCTTTGGGTGCAGCAAGTTCAAACTTTCTTGTTTGTATAATCTAACAAGATGTACAACTTGGTAGGTTTGCCTCACTCCTAAAGCAGTTTGTTTAGAAAACAAACATCTTCATTGCCAAACACTGGATTGTGTGAAATAAGCAATTTCGGTTCTAGGAATCAGTTTCTTTACTACGAAGAAGGTTGAGTGCAATAAGTCCAAACATTCCTAGTTAGTGTAATCTAACAAGATGTACAACTTAGTAGATTCGCCTCATATCTAAAGTAGTTTGTTTAGAAAACAAACATCTTCCTTGCCGAACAGTGTACTGTGTGAAATAAGCTAGTTCAGTTCTAGGAATCAGTTGCTTTCCTACGAAGAAGGTTGAGTGCAGCAAGTTCAAACATTCCCTGTTTGTGTCATCTAACAAGATATGCAACTTACTAGTTTCACTTCATTTCTAAAGTAGTTTGTTTAGAAAACAAACATCTTCATTGCGGAACACTATGTTGTGTGAGATAAGCTAGTTCTCCTCTCAGAAT
Source organism: Orientallactaga sibirica (assembly GCA_036365145.1). Taxonomy (NCBI): domain Eukaryota; kingdom Metazoa; phylum Chordata; class Mammalia; order Rodentia; family Dipodidae; genus Orientallactaga; species Orientallactaga sibirica. Next base: position 228,874 of record JAEOAD010001896.1, read on the forward strand.
GAGCCTCTTTCTTATGAAAACAGTTGAGTGCAACAATTTCATAGTCCTGGTATGTGTAATCTAACAAGATGTACAACTTAGTAAATTTCCTCATTTCTAAAGTGTTTTTTTTTTAGAAAACAAACATCTTCATTGCTGAACACTGTACTGTGTGAAATAAGCTAGTTCTCTTGTCTGAATGAGATGCTTTCTTACGAAGACCATTGAGTGCTGCAAGTCCAAACTTTCCTTGTTCGTGTAATCTAACAATATGTACAACTTAGCAGATTTGACTCCTATCTAAAGTACTTTGTTTTGAAAACAAACATCTTCATTGCCAAACACTGTACTGTTTGAAATAAGCTACTTCTCTTCTTGGAATGAGTTGCTTTCTTAGGAAGATGGTTGATTGCAGCAGTTTCAACATTCCTTGTTTGTGTAATCTAACAAGATGTACAACTTAGTAGAATCTCCTCATTTCTAAAGTAGTTTGTTTAGAAAACAAACATCTTCATTGCCAAAACTATACTGTGTGAAATAAGCTAGTTTGTTTCTTGGAATCAGTTGATTTGCAACCAAGAAGGTTGAGTGCAGGAAGTTCAAAAATTCCTAGTTAGTGTAATCTAACAACATGTACAACTTAATAGATTCGCCTCATTTCTACAAGAGTTTCTTTAGAAGACAAACATCTTCATTTCATTGCCGAATACAGTTTTGTATGAAATAAGCTAGTTCTCTTCTGTGAATGAGTTGCTCCTTATAAAAACTGTTGAGTGCAGCTAGTTCCAACACTCCTAGTTAGTGCAATATAACAAGATGTACAACTTAGTAGATTTGCCTCATTTCCAAAGTACTTTTTTTAGAAAAAAAAACTACATTGCTGAACACTGTACTGTGTATAATAAGCTAGTTAGGTCCTCGGAAAGAGTTGCTTTCCTACTAAGAAGGTTGAGTGCAGCAAGTTCAAACCTTCCTTGTTTGTGTAATCTAACAAGATGTGCAACTTACTAGATTTGGCTCATTTCTAAAGTACTTTGTTTAGAAAACAAATATCTTCATTGCCAAACACTGAACTGTGTGAAATAAGTTAGTTCTCTTCTCAGAATGAGTTGCATTCTTACAAAGACCGTTAAGTGCAGCAAGTTCAAACTTTCCTTCTTTCTGTAATCTATCAAGATGTACAACTTAGAAGATTCGCCTCATTTCTAAAGTAGTTTGTTTAGAAAACAAACATCTTCATTGCTGAACAATGTCCTGTGTGAAATAAGCTAGTTCTGTTCTTGGAATCAGTTGCTTTCCTACAGAGACGGTTATGTACAGCAAGTTCAAACATTCCTAGTAAGTGCAATCTAACAACATGTAAAACTTAGTAGATTTGCCTCATTTCTAAAGTAGTTTGGTTAGAAAAAAAAAATCTACATTGCCGAACACTGTACTTTGTGAAATAAGATAGTTAGGTTCTCTGAATGAGGTGCTTTCCTACGAAGAAGGTTGAGTGCAACATGTTTGAACTTTCCTTGTTTGTGTAATCTAATAAGATGTACAACTTACTAGACTCGCCCCATTTCTAAAGTAGTTTGTTTAGATAATAAACATCTTCATTTCCGAACACTGTACTGTGTGAAATAAGCAGTTCGGTTCTCGGAATCAGTTGCTTTGCGACGAACCAGGTTGAGTTCAGCAAGTTAAGACTTTCATTGTTTGTGTCATGTAACAAGATGTACAACTTAGTAAATTCACCTCATTTCTAAAGTCGTTTGTTTAGAGAACAAGCATCTTCATTGCCAAAAACTGTATTGTGTGAAATAATATGGTTCAGTTTTTGGAATCATTTGCTTTCTTACGAAGACCTTTGAGTGCAGCAAGTTCAAACTTTCTTGTTTGTATAATTGAACAAGATGTACAACTTAGTAAACTCCCCTCATTCCTAAAGTAGTTTGTTTAGAAAACAAACATCTTCGTTGCCGAACCCTGTACTGTGTGAAATAAGCAAGTTCGGTTCTAGGAATCAGTTGCTTTACGACGAAGATGGTTGAGTGCAACAAGTTCAAACTGTCCTTGTTTGTGTAATCTAACAAGATGTACAACTACTAGATTCACCTCAATTCTGTAAGTAGTTTAGAAAGCAAACATCTTCATTGCCGAACACTGTACTCTGTGAAATAAGCTAGTTCGGTTTTTGCAATCAGTTGCTTTCCTATGAAGAAGGTTGAGTGCAGCAAGTTCAAACATTCCTAGTTTGTGAAATCTAACAAAATGTACAACTTAGTAGATTTGCCTCATTTCTAAAGTAGTTTGTTTAGAAAACAAACATCTACATTGCCGAATACTGTACTATGAGAAATAAGCTAGTTAGGTTCAACGGAAAGAGTTCCTGTCCTACGAAGAAGGTTGAGTGCAGCAAAATCAAACTTTCCTTGTACATGTAATGTTACAAGATATACAACTTACTAGATTCTCCTCATTTCTAAAGTAGTGTGTTTAGAAAACAAATATCTTCATTGCCGAACACTGTACTTTGTCCACTAAGCTAGTTCTCATCTCAGAATGAGTTGCTTTCTTATGAAGACTGTTGAGTGCAGCAAGTTCAAACTTTCCTCCTTTGTGTAATCTAACAGGATATACAACTTAGAAGATTCGCCTCACTTCTAAAGTAGTTTGTTTAGAAAACAAACATCCTCATTGCCAAACACTGTCCTGTGTGAAATTAGAAAGTTTGGTTCTCGGAATTAGTTGCTTTCCTATGAAGAAGGTTGAGCGCAGCAAGTTCAATCTTTCCGTGTTTGTGTAATCTTACAAGAGATACAACTTAGTAGATTCGCTGCATTTCTAAAGTAGGTTGTTTAGAAAACAAACAACTTCACTGCTGAATACTGTACTGTGTGAAATATGCTAGTTCGGTTCTCAGAATCAGTTGCTTTGCTACGAACAGAGTGGCGTGCAGCAAATTCAAACACTACTAGTTAGTGTCATCTAACAAGATGTACAACTTACTAGTTTCACTTCATTTCTAAAGTAGTTTGTTTAGAAAATGAACATCTTCATTGCCAAACACTGTACTGTGTGAAATAAGCTAGTTCGGTTCTCGGAATCAGTTGCTTTGCTACAAAGAAAGTTGGGTGCACCAAGTTCATACCTTCCTAGTCAGTGTCATCTAACAATATGTACAACTTACTAGTTTCACTTCATTTCTAAAGTAGTTTATTTAAAAAAGAAACATCTTCATTGCCAAACACTGTGCTGTGGGAAATAATCTATTACTCCTCTCGGAATGAGCCAGTTTCTTACGAATACGGTTGAGTTCAACAAGTTCATACTTTCATGGTTTGTGTAATCTACCAAGATGTACAACTTAGTAGATTCTCATCATTTCTGTAGCGGTTTGTTTAGAAAACAAACATCTTCATTGCTGAACACTGTACTTTGTGAAATAAGCTAGTTCGGTTCTTGGAATTAGTTGCTTTCCTACGAAGAAGGTTGAGTGCAGCGTGTTCAAACTTTCCTTCTTTGTGTAATCTAACAAGATGTACAACTTAGTAGTTTCATCTCATTCCTAAAGTAGTTTGCTTAGAAAACAAACATTTTCATTGCCGAACTCTGTACTGTGTGAAATAAGCTAGTTCGGTTCTTGGAATGAGTTGCTTTCTGACGAAGAATGTTGAGTGGAGCAAGTGCAAACTTTCCTTGTTTGTGTAATCTCAGAAGATGTAAAACTTAGTAGATTCGCCTAATTTCTGAAGTACTTTGTTTAGAAAACAAACATCTTCATTTGCCAAACACTGTGCTGTGTTGAAATAAGCTTGTACTCCTCTTGGAATGAGCCCATTTCTTACGAATACGGTTGTGAGGAGCAAGTTCATACTTGTCTGGTTTATACAATTTACTAGTTTCAGTTGATTTCTAATATACTTTGTTTACAAAACAAACATCTTCATTACCGAAAAATGTGCTGTGTGAAATAATCTAGTTCTCTTATTTGAATGAGTTGCTTTCTTACAAAACCGTTGAGTGCAGCAAGTTTAAACTTTCCTTGTTTGTGTAATCTAACAAGATGTACAACTTAGTAGATTTGTCTCATGTCTAAAGTAGTTCGTTTAGAAAACACATATCTTCATTGCAGAACACTGTACTGTGTGAAATAAGCTAGTTCGGTTCTAGGAATCAGTTGCTTTACTACGAAGATGGTTGAGGGCAGCAAGTTCAAACATTCCTAGTTAGTAATCTAAAAAGTGTAAAACAGTAGATTCACCACATTTCTAAAGTACTTTGTTTAGAAAAAAACATCTTCATTGCCGAATACTGTACGGTGTGAAATAAGCTAGTTCGGTTCTCGGAATGAGTTACTTTCCTACCAAGAAGGTTGAGTTCAGCAAGTTCAAACTTTCCTTGTTTGTGTAAAAGAACCAGATGAACAACTTCCTAGATTCGTCTCATTTCTAAAGTGCTTTGTTTAGAAAACAAATATCTTCATTGCCAAACACTGTACTGTGTGAAATAAGCTAGGTTGGTTCTTTGAATCAGTTGCTTTCCTACGAAGAAGGCTGAGTGCCGCAAGTTCAAACATTAGTAGTTAGTGAAATCTAACATGATGCACAACTTAGTAGATTCTCCTCATTTGTAAAGTAGTTTGTTTATAAAACAAACATCTTCATTGCCAAACACTGTACTGTGTGAAATAAGCAAGTTCGGTTATCGGAATCAGTTGTTTTCCTTCAAAGAACGTTGTGTGCAGCAAGTTCAAACATTCCTAGTTAGTGTCATCTAACAAGATGTACAAATTACCAGTTTCACTTCATTTCTAAAGTAGTTTGTTTAGAATACAAACATCTTCCTTGCTGAACACTGCGTTGTGTGAAATAAGCTAAATCTCCTCTCAGGATGAGCCCCTTTCTAACAAATACGGTTGAGTGCAGCAAGTTCGAACTTTCCTTGTTTGTGTAATCTAACAACATGTACAACTTAGTAGATTCGCCTCATTTTTAAAGTAGTTTGTTTAGAAAACAAACATCTTCATTGCCGAACACTGTACTGAGTGAAATAAGATAGTTCACTTCTTGGAATGAGTTGCTTTCTTACGAAGAGGGTTTATTGCAGCAGTTTCAAACATTCCTTGTTTGTGTAGTCATACAAGATGTCCAACTTAGTAGATTCGCCTCATTTCTAAAGTAGTTTGTTTAGAAAACAAACATCTTTATTGCCAAACACTGACCTGTGTGAAATAAGCTAGTTCGGTTCTTGAATCAGTTGCTTTGCTACAAAGAAGGTTGGGTGCAGGAAGTTCAACATTCCTAGTTAGTGTCATTAACAAGATGTACAACCTACTAGTTTCACTTCATTTCTAAAGCAGTTTGTTTAGAAAACAAACATCTTCATTGCCGAACACTGTACTGTGTGAAATAAGCTAGTTCATTTCTCGCAATGAGTTGCTTTCCAACAAAGAATGTTGAGTGCAGCAAGTTCAAAGTTTCCTTATTTGTGTAATCTAACAAGATGTACAACTTAGTAGATTCCCCTCATTTTTAAAATAGTTTCTTTCGAAAACAAACCTCTTCATTGCCGAACACTGTGCTGTGTGAAATGAGCTTGTTCAATTCTAGGAATCAGTTGCTTTCCTATGTAGAAGGTTTAGTGCAGCAAGTTCAAACTTGCCTTGTTTGTGTAATCTAACAAGATGTACAACTTAGTAAATTCGCGTCATTTCTAAAGTGGTTTGATTAGAAAACAAACATCTTCATTGCCGAACACTGTACTGAGTGAAATAAGATAGTTCTCTTCTTGGAATGAGTTGCTTTCTTACGAAGACGGTTTATTGCAGCAGTTTCAAACATTCCTTGTTTGTGTAGTCATACAAGATGTCCAACTTAGTAGATCCGCCTCATTTCTAAAGTACTTTGTTTAGAAAGCAAACATCTTCATTGCCAAACACTGACCTGTGTGAAATAAGCTAGTTCGGTTCTTGAATCAGTTGCTTTGCTACAAAGAAGGTTGTGTGCAGGAAGTGCAAACATTCCTAGTTAGTGTCATTAACAAGATGTACAACCTACTAGTTTCACTTCATTTCTAAAGCAGTGTGTTTAGAAAACAAACATCTTCATTGCCGAACACTGTACTGTGTGAAATAAGCTAGTTCATTTCTCGCAATGAGTTGCTTTCCAACAAAGAATGTTGAGTGCAGCAAGTTCAAAGTTTCCTTATTTGTGTCATCTAACAAGATGTACAACTTAGTAGATTCCCCTCATTTTTAAAATAGTTTCTTTCGAAAACAAACGTCTTCATTGCCGAACACTGTGCTGTGTGAAATGAGCTTGTTCAGTTCTAGGAATCAGTTGCTTTCCTACGTAGAAGGTTTAGTGCAGCAAGTTCAAAGTTGCCTTGTTTGTGTAATCTAACAAGATGTACAAGGTACTATTTTCACTTCATTTCTAAAGTAGTTTGTTTAAAAAACAAACATCTTCATTGCCGAACACTGTACTGTGTGAAATAAGATAGTTCTCTTGTCTGAATGAATTGCTTTCTGAATAAGACCATGGAGTGCAGCAAGTTCAAACTTTCCTTGTTTGTGTAATCTAACACAATGTACAACTTAGTAGATTTGGCTAATTTCTAAAGTAGTTTGTTGAGAAAACAAACATCTACATTGCCGAACACTGTACTGTGTGAAATAAGCTAGTTCGTTTCTCATAATCAGTTGCTTTCCTCCAAAAAAGGTTGAGTGCAGCAAGTTCAAACATTCCTAGTTAGTGCAATCTAACAAGATGTACAACTTAGTAGATTCACCTCATTTCTACAGTAGTTTCTTTAGAAAACAAACATCCTCATTTCCAACCATTGTACTGTGTGAAATAAGCTAGTTCTCCACTAGGAATGAGATGCTTTCTTACAAAAAGGGTTGATTGCAGCAGGTTCAAACATTCCTTGTTTGTGTAATCTAACAAGATGTACAACTTAGTAGATTTGCCCCACTTCTAAAGGAGTTTGTTTAGAAAACAAACATCGTCATTGCCGAACATTATACTTTGTGAAATAGACTAGTTCTCTTCTCGGAATGAGTTGCGTTCTTACGAAGAACGTTGAGTGCAGCAAGTTCAAGCATTCCTAGTTAGTGTAATCTAACAAGATGTCCAACTTAGAAGATTCGCCTCATTTCTAAAGGAGTTTGTTTAGAAAACAAACATCTTGGGCTGGAGAGATGGCTTAGTGGTTAAACGCTTGCCTATGAAGCCTAAGGACCCCGGTTCGATGCTTGATTCTCCAGGACCCATGTAAGCCAGATGCACAAGGGGGTGCATGCATCTGGAGTTCGTTTGCAGTGGCTGGAGGCCCTAGTGCACCCATTCTCTCTCTCTCTCTCTCTCTCTCTCTCTCTTCTTTCTCTCCCCCTGCCTATTTCTGTATCTCTCTCTCTCTCAAATAAATCAATAAACAATAAAATATTTTTTAAAAATAAATAAATAAATAAATAAATAAATAAAAAAGAAAACAAACATCTTCATTGCCGAACAGTGTACTGTATGAAATAAGGTAGTTTGGGTCTTGGAATCAGTTGCTTACCTCCGGAAAAGGTTGAGTGTAGCAAGTTCAAACTTTCATAGTTAGTGCAATCTAACAAGATGTACAACTTAGTAGATTCTCCTCATTTTTAAAGTAGTTTGTTTAGAAAAAGAATATCTTCATGGCCAAACACTGTACTGTGTGAAATAAGCTAGTTTGGTTCTCGGAATCTGTTGCTTTGCTACGAAGAAGGTTGCGTGCAGCAAGTTCAAACACTCCTAGTTAGTGACATCTAATGAGAGGTACAACATACTACTTTCACTTTATTTCTAAAGGAGTTTGTTTAGAAAAGAAACATCTTCATTGCCGAACATTGTGCTGTGTAAAATAAGCTAGTTCTCCCCTGGCAATGAGGCCCTTTCTGACTAACAGGGTTGAGTGCAGTAAGTTCATACTTTCCTGGTTTATGCACTCTAACAAGATGTACAACTTAGTAAATTCGCCTCATTTCTGAAGTGGTTTGTTTATAAAACAAACATCTTCATTGCCGAACACTGTACTGTGTGAAATAAGCTAGATCTCTTCTCGGAATGAGTTACTTTCTTACGAAGAGGGTTGATTGCAGCAGTTTGAAACATTCTTTGTTTGTGTAATCTGAAAAGATGTACAACTTAGTAGCGTCACCTCATTTTTAAAGTAGTTTGTTTAGAAAACAAACATCTTCATTGACGAACACTGTACTGTGTGAAATAAGCTAGTTCTGTTCTTGGAATGAGTTGCTTTCCTACGAAGAAGGTTGAGTGCAGCAAGTTCAAACTTTCCTTGTTTGTGTAATCTAACAAGATGTACAACTTAGTAGATTCCCATCATTTTTAAAGTAGTTTCTTTTGAAAACAAATGTCTTCATTGCCGAACACTGTGCTATGTGAAATGAGCTAGTTCGGTTCTAGGAATCAGTTGCTTTCCTACGAAGAAGGTTTAGTGCAGCAAGTTCAAACTTTCCTTGTTTGTGTAATCGAACAGGATGTACAACTTACTAGTTTCACTTCATTTCTGGAGTAGTTTGTTTAGAAAACAAACATCTTCATTGCCGTACACTGTACTGTGTGAAATAAGCTAGTTCTCTTGTCTGAATGAATTGCTTTCTTACGAAGACCGTGGAGTGCAGCAAGTTCAAACTTTCCTTGTTTGTGTAATCTAACAAGATGTAAAACTTACTAGATTCGCCTAATTTCTAAAGTAGTTTGTTGACAAAACAAACATCTTCATTGCCGAACACTGTACTTTGTGAAATAAGGTAGTTCGGTTCTTGGAGTCAGTTGCTTTCCTTCGAAGAAGGTTGAAACAGCAAGTTCAAACATTCCTAGCTAGTGCAATCTAACAAGATGTACAACTTAAGTAGATTTGACTCATTTCTAATGTAGTTTATATAGAAAACAAACATCTTCATTGCCGAACATTGTAATGTTTGAAATAAGCTAGTTTGGTTCTCATAATCAGTTGCTTTCCTACAAAAAAGGTTGAGTGCAGCAAGTTCAAACATTCCTAGTTAGTGCAATCTAACAAGATGTACAACTTAGTAGATTCACCTCATTTCTACAGTAGTTTCTTAGAAAAGAAACATCGTCATTGCTGAACATTGTACTGTGTGCAATAAGCTAGTTCTCCATTAGGAATGAGATGCTTTCTTACGAAAAGGGTTGATTGCAGCTGGTTCAAACATTCCTTGTTTGTGTAATCTAACAAGATGTAAAGCTTAGTAGATTCGCCTCATTTCTAAAGTAGTTTGTTTAGAAAACAATCATCTTCATTGCCAAAAACTGTTCTGTGTGAAATAAGGTAGTTCGGTTCTTGGAATCTTTTGCTTTCCTACGACAAAGGTGGAGTGCAGCAAGTTCAATCATTCCTAGTTAGTGTAATTTAACAAGATGTACAACTTAGTAGATTTGCCTCACGTCTACACTAGTTTCTTTAGAAAACAAACATTGTCATTGCTGAACATTGTACTGTGTGAAATAGGCTAGTTCTCTTCTCGGAATGAGTTGCGTTCTTACGAAGACCGTTGAGTGCAGCAAATTTAAACTTTCCTTCTTCGTGTAATCTAACACGATGGACAACTTATAAGATTCACCTCATTTCTAAAGGAGTTTGTTTAGAAAACAAACACTTTCATTGCCGAACAGTGTACTGTATGAAATAAGCTAGTTCGGGTCTTGGAATCAGTTGCTTACCTACAGAGAAGGTTGAGTGTAGTAAGTTCAAACATTCCTAGTTAGTGCAATCTAACAAGATGTACAACTTAGTAGATTCTCCTCATTTCTAAAGTAGTTTGTATAGAAAACCAACATCTTCATGGCCAAACACTGTACTGTGTGAAATAAGCTAGTTGGGTTCTCGGAATCCGTTGCTTTGCTACAAAGAAGGTTGTGTGCAGCAAGTTCAAACATTCCTAGTTAGTGACATCTAATGAGAGGTACAACTTACTTATTTCACTTCATTTCTAAAGTAGTTTCTTCAGAAAATAAACATCTTCATTGCCGAACACTGTGCTGTGTAAAATAAGCTAGTTCTCCTCCGGCAATGAGGCCCCTCTGACTAATACGGTTGAGTGCAGCAAGTTCATACTTTCCTGGTTTGTGTAATCTAACAAGATGAACAACTTAGTAAATTCACGTCATTTCTAAAGTGTTTTGTTTAGAAAACAAACATCTTCATTGCCGAACACTGTACTGTGTGAAATAAGCTAGTTCGGTTCTCGGAATCCATTGCTTTGCTACAAAGAAGGTTGCGTGCAGCAAGTTTAAACATTCCTAGTAAGTGACATATAATGAGAGGTACAACTTACTTATTTCACTTCATTTCTAAAGTAGTTTCTTTAGAAAATAAACATCTTCATTGCCGAAAACTGTGCTGTGTAAAATAAGCTAGTTCTCCTCCGGCAATGAGGCCCCTCTGACTAATACGGTTGAGTGCAGCAAGTTCATACTTTCCTGGTTTGTGTAATCTAACAAGATGTACAACTTAGTAAATTCGCATCATTTCTAAAGAGGTTTGTTTAGAAAAGAAACATCTTCATTGCCAAACACTGTACTGTGTGAAATAAGCTAGTTGGGTTCTCGGAATCCGTTGCTTTGCTACAAAGAAGGTTGCGTGCAGCAAGTTCAAACATTCCTAGTTAGTGACATCTAACGAGAGGTACAACTTACTTATTTCACTTCATTTCTAAAGTAGTTTCTTTAGAAAATAAACGTCTTCATTGCCGAACACTGTGCTGTGTAAAATAAGCTAGTTCTCCTCCGGCAATGAGGCCCCTCTGACTAATACGGTTGAGTGCAGCAAGTTCATACTTTCCTGGTTTGTGTAATCTAACAAGATGTACAACTTAGTAAACTCGCCTCATTTCTAAAGTGGTTTGTTTAGAAAACAAACATCTTCATTGCCGAACACTGTACTGTGTGAAATAAGCTAGTTCGGTTCTCGGAATCTGTTGCTTTGCTACAAAGAAGGTTGAGTGCTGCACGTTCAAACATTCCTAGTTAGTGCAATCTAACAAGATGTACAACTTAGTAGATTCTCCTCATTTGTAAAGTCGTTTGTTTAGACAATGAGTATCTTCATGGCCAAACAATGTACTGTGTGAAATAAGCTATTTCAGTTTTTGGAATCAGTTGCTTTGCTACGAAGAAGGTTGAATGCAACAAGTTCAAACATTCCTAGTTAGTGTCATCTAACGAGATATACAACTTACTAGTTTTATTTCATTTCTAAAGCAGTTTGTTCAGAAAACACACATCTTCATTACTGAACACGGTGCTGTGTGAAATATGTTAGTTCTCCTCCTCTGGCAATGAGACCATTTCTGATGAATACGGTTGAGTGCAGCAAGTTCATACTTTCCTGGTTTGTGTAATCTAACAAGATGTACAACTTAGTAGATTCGCCTCATTTCTACAGTGATTTGTTTAGCAAACAAACAACTTCATTGCTGAACACTGTAATGTGTGAAATAAGCTAGTTCTCTTGTCTGAATGAGTTGCTTTCTTACGAAGACTGTTGAGTGCAGCAAGTTCAATCTTTCCTTGTTTGTGTAATCTATCAAGATGTACAACTTACTAGATTCACCTCATTTCTAAAGTAGTTTGTTTAGAAAACAAACATCTTCATTGCCAAACACAGTAATGTGTGAAATGAGCTAGTTCTCTTCTCGGAATGAGTTACTTTCTTATGAATAGGGTTTATTGCAGCAGTTTCAAACATTCTTTGTTTGTGTAATCTGAAAAGATGTACAACTTAGTAGATTCCCCTCATTTCTAAAGTAGTTTATTTAGAAAACAAACATCTTCATTGACGAACACTGTACTGTGTGAAATAAGCTAGTTCGGTTCTCGGAATCAGTTACTTTCCTACAAAGAAAGTTGAGTGCAGCAAGTTCAAACATTCCTAGTTAGTGTAATCTATCAAGATTTACTATTTAGAAGATTCTGCTCATTTCTAAAGTAGTTTGTTTAGAAAACGAACATCTGCCTTGCCAAATACTGTAGTGTGTGAAATAAGCTAGTTTGGTTCTCGGAATCAGTTGCTTTGCTACGAAGAAGGTTGCATGCAGCAAGTTCAAACATTCCTAGTTAGTGTCATCTAACAAGATGTACAACTTCCTAGTTTCACTTCATTTCTAAAGTAGTTTGTTTAGAAAACGAACATCTTAATTGCCAAACACTGTACTGTGTGAAATAAGCTAGTTCGGTTCTCGGAATCAGTTGCTTTGCTACGAAGAAGGTTGCGTGCAGCAAGTTCAAACCTTCTTAGTCAGTGTCATCTAACAATATGTACAACTTACTAGTTTCACTTCATTTCTAAAGTAGTTTATTTAGAAAAGAAACATCTTCATTACCGAACACTGTGCTGTGGGAAATAAGCTATTTCTCCTCTTGGAATGAGCCAGTTTCTTATGAATACGGTTGAGTTCAACAAGTTCATACTTTCCTGGTTTGTGTAATCTACCAAGATGTACAACTTAGTAGATTCGCCTCATTTCTGAAGTGGTTTATTTGGAAAACAAACATCTTCATTGACGAACACCATACTGTGTGAAATGAGCTAGGTCTCTTCTCAGAATGAGTTGCTTTCTTATGAAGAGGGTTGATTGCAGCAGTTTCAAACATTCCTTGTTCGTGTAATCTAACAAGATGTACAACTTAGTTGATTTGCCTCATTTCTAAAGTACTTTATTTAGAAAACAAACATCTTCATTGCCGAACACTGTACTGTGTGAAATAAGCTAGTTTGTTTCTTGGAATTAGTTGCTTTCCTACCAATATCGTTGAGTGCAGCATGTTCAAACATTCCTTACTTATGTAATCAAACAAGATGTACAACTTAGTAGATTCATCTCATTTCTAAAGTAGTTTGTTTAGAAAACAAACCTCTTCATTGCCAAACACTGTACTGTGTGAAATAAGCTAGTTCGGTTCTCAGAATGAGTTGCTTTAATATGAAGAATATTGTGTGCAGCAAGTGCAAACTTTGCTTGTTTGTGTAATCTCAGAAGATGTAAAACTTAGTAGATTCACCTCATTTCTAAAGTACTTCGTTTAGAAAACAAACATCTTCATTTTCCGAACACTGTGCTGTGTTGAAATAAGCTAGTTCTCCTCTTTGAATGAGCCCCTTTCTTACGAATATGGTTGTGAGCAGCTAGTTCATACTTGCCTGGTTTATGTAATCTACAGAGATGTACAACTTACTAGTTTCACTTCATTTCTAATATAGTTTGTTTGGAAAACAAACATCTTCATTGCAAAACACTGTGCTGTGTGAAATAAGCTAGTTCTCTTCTCTGAATGAGTTGCGTCCTTACGAAGACCATTGAGTGCAGCAAGTTCAAACTTTGTGTAATTTAACAAGATGCACCACTTTGTAGATTCACTTCATGTCTAAAGCAGTTTGTTTAGAAAACACATATCTTCATGCCAAACACTGTACTGTGTGAAATAAGCTTGTTCGGTTCTAGCAATCAGTTGGTTTACTACAAAGATGGTTGAGTTCAGCAAGTTCAAACATTTCTAGTTAGTGTAATCTGATAGGATGTAAAACTTAGTAGATTTGCCTCATTTCTAAAGCATTTCGTTTAGAAAAAAAACATCTTCACTGCCGAATACTGTACTGTGTGAAATAAGCTAGTTCGGTTCTCAGAATGAGTTACTTTCCTACCAAGAAGGTTGAGTTCAGCAAGTTCAAACTTTCCTTGTTTGTGTAAACGAATGAGATGAACAACTTAGTAGATTCGACTCATTTCTAAAGTACTTTGTTTAAAGTACTTTGTTTAGAAAACAAACATCTTCATTGCCGAACACTCTACAGTGTGAAATAAGGCAGTTCGGTTCTCAGAATCAGTGGCTTTCCTACGAAGAACGTTGTGTGCAACAAGTTGAAACGTTCCTTATTTGTGTAATCTAACAAGATATACAACTTAGTGGATTCGAATCATTTCTAAAGTATTTTGTTTAGAAAACAAACATCTTCATTGCCGAACACAGTACTGTGTGAAATAAGCTGGGTTGGTTCTTGGAATCAGTTGCTTTCCTATGAAGAAGGTTGAGTGCAGCAAGTTCAAACATTAGTAGTTAGTGAAATCTGACATGTTGTACAACTTAGCAGATTCTCCTCATTTCTAAAGTAGTTTGTTTATAAAACAAACATCTTCATTGTCAAACATTGTACTGTGTGAAATAAGCTAGTTCGATTGTCGGAATCAGTTGCATTCCTAGGAAGAATGTTGCGTGTAGCAAGTTCAAACATTCCTAGTTAGTGACATCTAACAAGATATACAACTTACTAGTTTCAGTTCATTTCTAAAGTAGTTTGTTTAGAAAACAAACATCTTACTTGCTGAACCCTGTGTTGTGTGAAATAAGCTAAATCTCCTCTCGGGATGACCCCCTTTCTAATGAATGCGGTTGAGTGCAACAAGTTCAAAATTTCCTTCTTTGTGTAATCTAACAAGATGTATAACTTAGTAGATTCTCCTCTTTCTAAAGTAGTTCATTTAGAAAACAAACATCTACATTGCTGAACACTGTACTGTGTGAAAAAAGCTATTTCTCCTTTATGAATGAGTTGCTTTCTTATGAAGAGGGTTGATTACAGCAGTTTCAAACATTCCTTGTTTGTGTAATCTAACAAGATGTACAACTTATTAGTTTCACCTCATTTCTAAACTGGTTTGTTTAAAAAACAAACATCTTCATTGCCGAACACTGTATTGTGTGAAATAAGCTAGTTCTCTTGGCTGAATGAGTTGCTTTCTTACGAAGACCGTTGAGTGCAGCAAGTTCAAACTTTCCTTGTTTGGTTAATCTAACAAGATGTACAACTTACTACATTCACCTCATTTCTAAAGTAGTTTGTTTAGAAAACAAACATCTTCATTTCCAAACACTGTACTGTGTGAAAAAAGCTAGTTTGGTTATCGGAATCAGTTGCTTTCCCACGAAGAAGTGTGAGTGCAGCAAGTTCAAACATTCCTAGTTAGTGCAATCTAACAAGATGTACAAGTTAGGAGATTCTCCTCATTGCTAAAGTAGTTGAGAAAACGAACATTTTCATTGCCATACACTGTACTGTGTGAAATAAGGTACTTTGGTTCTCGGAATCAGATGCCTTGCTACAAAGAGTGTTGCGTGCTGCAAGTTCAAATATTGCTAGTTAGTGTCATCTAACAAGGTGTACAACTTACTAATTTCACTTCATTTCTAAAGTAGTTTGTTTAGAAAAAAAAATCTTCATTGCCTAACACTGTGCTGTGTGAAATAAGCTAGTTCTCCTCTCGGAATGAGCCTGTTTCTTACGCATACGGTTGCGTGCAGCAAGTTCATACTTTCCTGGTTTGTGTAATCAATCTAAAAAGATGTGCAACTTAGTAGATTCGCCTCATTTCTAAAGTGGCTTGTTTAAAAAACAACCATCTTCATTGCCGAACACTGTACTGTGTGAAATAAGCTAGTTCGGTTCTAGGAATGAGTTGCTTTCCTGTGAAGAAGGTTGACTGCAGCAAGTTCAAACATTTCTAGTTAGTATAATCTTACAAGATGTACAACTTAGTGGATTCGTCTCATTTCTACAGTAGTTTGTTTATAAAACAAACATGTTCATTGCTGAACACTATATTGTTTGAAATAAGCTTGTTCTCTTCTTGGAATGAGTTGCTTTCTGACGAAGACCATTGAGTGGAGCAAGTTCAAACTTTCTGTGTTTGTGTAATCTAACAAGATGTACAACTTAGTATATTCGCCTCATTCCTAAAGTAGTTTGTTTCGAAAACAAACATCTTCATTGCCGAACACTGTATTGTGTGAAATAAGCTAGTTCGGTTCTTGGCATTAGTTGCTTTCCTCCTAAGATGGTTGGGTGCAGCAAGTTCAAACATTCCTAGTTAGTGTAATCTAACAAGATGTACAACTTGGCAGTTTCACCTCATTTCTGAAGTAGATTGTTTACAAATAAACATCTTCATTCCCAAGCACTGTACCGAATGAAATAAGCTAGTTCGGTTCTAGGAATCACTTGATTTCCTACGAAGAATGTTGAGTTCAGCTAGTTCAAACATTCCTACTTAGTGCCATCTAACAAGATGTACAACTTAGTAGATTTGCCTCATTTCAAAAGTAGTTTGTTTAGAAAACAAACATATACATTGCCGAACACTGTACTGTGTGAAATAAGCAAGTTAGTTTCTCAGAATGAGTTGCTCTCCTACAAAGAAGGTTGAGTGCAGCAAGTTCAAACTTTCCTCACTTGTGTAATCTAACAAGATGTACAACTTAGTAGATTCGCCTCATTTCTAAAGTACTTTGTTTAGAAAACAAACATCTTCATTTCCTAACATTGTGTTGTGTGAAATAAGCTAGTTTGGTTCTAGGCATCAGTTGCCTTTCTACGAAGAAGGTTGAGTTCAGCAAGTTTAAACTTTCCTTGTTTGTGTAAACTAACAAGATGTACAACTTTGTAGATTCGCCTCATTTCTAAAGTAGTTTGTTTAGAAAACAAACATCTTCATTGCCAAACACTGTACTGTGTGAAATAAGCTAGTTCGGTTCTCAGAATCAGTTGCTTTGCTATGAAGAAGGTTGCTTGCAGCAAGTTCAGACATTCCTAATTAGTGTCATCTAACAAGATATACAACTTGGTAGATTCACCTAATTTCTAAAGTAGTTTCTTTAGAAAACAAACATCTTCATTGCCGAACACTGTTTTCTGTGAAATAAGCTAGTTCTCTTCTCTGAATGAGTTGCTTTCTTATGAAGACCTTTTAGTGCAGGAAGTTCAAATTTTTCTTGTTTGTGTCACCTAACAAGATGTACAACTTAGTAGATAAGCCTCATTCCTAAAGCAGTTTGTTTAGAAAACAAACATCTTCATTGCCAAACACTGTACTATGTGAAATAAGCTAGTTCGGGTCTAGGAATCAGTTGCTTTCCTACGAAGAAGGTTCAGTGCAGGAAGTTCAAACTTTCGTGGTTTGTGTAATCTTACAAGGTGTACAACTTACCAGATTCACCTCATTTCTAAAGTAGTTTTTTTAGACAACAAACATCTTCATTACCGAACAGTGTACTAGATGAAATATGCTAGTTAGGTTCACGGAATCAGTTGCTTTGCTACAAAGACAGTTGCGTGCAGCAAGTTCAAACATTCCTAATTAGTGTCATCTAAAAAGGTGTACCACTTTCTAGTTTCACTTCAATTCTAAAGTAGTTTGTTTAGAAAACAAACATCTTCATTGCCGAACACTATGCTGTGTGAAATAAGCTAGTTCTCCTCTCGGAATGAGCCCCTTTCTTACGAATACGGTTGAGGTCAACAAGTTCATACTTTCCTGGTTTGTGTAATCTTACAAGATGTACAACTCAGTAAATTCACCTCATTTCTAAAGTGGTTTGTTTTCAAAACAAACATCTTCATTGCCGAACACTGTACTGTGTGAAATAAGCTAGTTCTCTTCTCGGAATGAGTTCCTTTCTTACGAAGAGGGTTGATTGCAGTAGTTTCAAACATTCCTTGTTTGTGTAATCTAACAAGATGTACAACTTAGAAGATTCGCCTCATTTCTAACTTAGTTTGTTTAGAAAACAAACGTCTTCATTGCTGAACACTATGCTGTGTGAAATAAGCAAGTTCGGTTCTCAGAATAAGTTGCTTCCTACAAAGAAGGTTGAGTGCAGCAAGTTCAAGCACTCCTAGTTAGTGTAATCCAACAAGATGTACAACTTAGTAGATTCGCCTCATTTCTACAGTAGTTTTTTTAGAAAACAAACATCTTCATTGATGAAGACTGTTTTGTGTGAAATAAGCTAGTTCTCTTCTCTGAATGAGTTGCTTTTGGACGAAGACCATTGATTGCAGCAAGTTCCAACATTCCTAGTTAGTGGCATCTAACAAGATGGACAACTTAGTACATTTGCCTCATTTCTAAAGTAGTTTGTTTAGAAAACAGACATCTACATTGCCCAAAAATGGACTGTGTGAAATAAGCTAGTTAGATTCTCGCAATGTGTTACTTTCCTACAAGAAGGTTGAGTGCAGCAAGTTGGAACTTTCCTTGTTTCTGTAATCTAACAAGAGGTACAACTTAGTAGATGTGAATCATTTCTAAAGTAGTTTCTTTAAAAAACAAACATCTACATTGCCGAACACTGTACTGTGTGAAATAAGCTAGTTAGGTCCTCGGAAAGAGGTGGTTTCCTATGAAGAAGGTTGAGTCAAGCAAGTTCAAACTTGCCTTATTTGCGTAATCTAACAAGTTGTACAACTTTCTAGATTTGGCTCATTTCTAAAGTTGTTTAGAAAACAAATATCTTCATTGCCAAAAACTGTACTGTGTGAAATAAGTTAGTTCTCTTCTCGGAATGAGTTGCTTTCTTAGAAGACCGTTTAGTGTAGGAAGTTCAAACATTCCTAGTAATTGCAATCAAGCAAGATGTACAACTTAGTAGAATCGTCTCATTTCTAAAGTAGTTTGTTTAGAAAACAAACATCTTCATTGCTGAACACTGTACTGCGTGAAATGAGCTAGTTAGGTTCTTGGAATCAGTTGCTTTCTTACGAAGATCTTTGAGTGCAGGAAGTTCAAACTTTCCTTGTTTGTGTAACCTAACAGCATGTACAACTTAGTATATTCGCCTCATTCCTAAAGTATTTTGTTTAGAAAACAAACATCTTCATTGTCGAACACTGTACTGTGTGAAATAAGCTAGTTCGGTTCTAGGAATCAGTTGCTTTACTACGAAGATTGTTGAGTGCAGAAAGTTCAAACATTCCTAGTTAGTGTAATATAACAAGATGTACAACTTAGTAGATTTTCCTCATTTCTAAAGTAGTTTGTTTAGAATACAAACATCTACATTGCTGAACACTGTACTGTGTGAAATAAGCTAGTTAGGTCTTCAGAAAGAGTTGCTTTCCTACGAAAAAGGTTGCGTGCAGAAGTTCCAATTATCCTTGTTTTTGTAATCTATCAAGATGTACATCTTAGTAGATTTGCCTCATTTGTAAAGTAGTTTGTTTAGAAAACAAACATCTTCATGCCCGAACACTGTACTGTGTGAAATAAGCTAGTTCAATTCTCAGAATGACTTGCTTACCTACGAAGAAGGTTGAGTTCAGCAAGTTCAAACTTTCCTTATTTGTGTAATCTAACAAGATGTACAACTTAGTAGATTCGCCTCATTTCTAAAGTAGTTTGTTTAGAAAAAATAGATCTTCATTGCCGAACACTGTTTTGTGTGAAATAAGCTTCTCTTCTCTGAATGAGTTGTTTTCTATGAAGACCGTTGAGTGCAGCAAGTCCAAACTTTCCTTGTTTGTGTAATCTAACAAGATGTACAACTTAGTAGATTCGCCTCATTCCTAAAGTAGTTTGTTTAGAAAACAAATATCTTCATTGCCAACACTGTACTGTGTGAAATAAGCTAGTTCGGTTTTAGCAGTCAGTTTCTTTACTACGAAGATGTTTAAGTGCAGCAAGTTCAAACATTCCTAGTTAGTGTAATCTAACAAGTTGTACAACTTAGTAGATTTGCCTAATTATTAAAGTAGTTTCTTTAGAAAACAATCATCTTCATTGCTGAACACTGTACTGTGTGAAAAAATCTAGTTCAGTTCTAGGAATGAGTTGTTCTCCTACTAAGAAGTTTGAGTGCAGAAACTTCAAACTGTCGTTCTTTGGTAATCTGACAAGATGTACAATTATTATATTCACCTCATTTCTAAATTAGTTTGTTTAGAAAACAAACATCTTCATTGCTGAACACTGTACTGTGTGAAATAAGCTAGTTAGGTCCTCGGAAGGAGTTGCTTTTCTACGAAGAAGGTTGAGTGCAGAAGTTCAAACTTTCCTTGTTTGTGTAATCTAACAAGATGTACAACTTAGTAGATTCACCTCATTTATAAAGTAGTTTGTTTAGAAAAAAAACATCTTCATTGCCAAACACTGTACTGTGTGAAATAAGGTAGTGCGGTTCTAAAATCAGTTGCTTTGCTATGAAGATGGTTGCGTGCAGCAAGTTCAAACATTCCTAGTTAGTGTAATCTAACAAGACATACAACTTACTAGTTTCACTTCATTTCTAAAGTAGTTTGTTTAGAAAACAAACGTCTTCATTTCCTAACACTGTGCTGTGTGAAATAAGCTAGTTCTCGGAAAGGGCCCCTTTCTTATTAACACGGTTGCATCTATCAAGTTCATACTTTCCTGGTTTGTGTGATCTAACAAGATATACAACTTAGTAGATTCGAATCCTTTCTAAAGTAGTTTGTTTAGAAAACAAACATCTACATTGCCGAACACAATTCTGTGTGAAATAAGCTAGTTAGGTCCTCAGAAAGAGTTGCTTTCCTACGAAAAAGGTTGAGTGCAGAAGTTCAAACTTTCCTTGTTTGTGTAATCTAACAAGATGTACAACTTAGTAGATTCACATCATTTCTGAAGTTGTTTGTTTAGAAAACAAGCATCTTCTTTGTTGAACACTGTACTGTGTGAAATAAGCTAGTTCAGTTCTTGGAATCAGTTGCTTTCTTACTAAGACCTTTGAGTGCAGCAAGTTCAAATTTTCTTTCTTTGTGTAATCTAACAAGATGTACCACTTAGTAGATTAGCCTCATTCCTAAAGTAGTTTCTTTCGAAAACAAACATCTTCATTGCCGAACACTGTACTGTGTAAATTAAGCTAGTTTGGTTCTAGGAATCAGTTGCCTTACTACGAAGATGGTTGAGTCCAGGAAGTTCAAACATTCCTAGTTAGTGTAATCTAACAAGATGTAAAACTTAGTAGATTTGCCTAATTATTAAAGTAGTTTCTTTAGAAAACAAGCATCTTCATTGCCGAACACTGTACTTTGGGAAATATGCTAGTTCAGTTCTACGAATCTGTTGTTTTCCTACGAAGAAGTTTGAGTGCATCAGCTTCAAACTTTCCTTCTTTGTGTAATCAAAGAAGATGTATAAGTATTAGATTCGCCTAATTTCTAAAGTAGTTTGTTTAGAAAACAAACATCTTCATTGCCAAACACTGTACTGGGTTAAATAAGCTAATTAGGTCCTCAAAAAGAGTTGCTTTCCTACGAAGAAGGTTGAGTGCAGCAAGTTCAAACATTCCTAGTTTGTGTAATCTAGAAAGATGTACAACTTATTAGATTCACCCCATTTCGAACGTAGTTTGTTTAGGAAACAAATATCTTTATTGATGAACACTGTACTGTGTGAAGTAAGCTAGCTCTCTTTTCGGAATGAGTTGCTTTCTTATGAAGACCGTTAAATGCAGCAAGTTCAAACTTTCCTTCTTTGTGAAATCTTACAAGATGTACAATGTACAAGATTGGGCTCATTTCTAAAGTAGTTTGTTTAGAAAACAATCATCTTCATTGCCAAACACTGTACTGTGTGAAATAAGCTAGTTCGGTTCTCAGAACCAGTTACTTTCCTACGGAGAAGGTTGAGTGCAGCAAGTTAAAACATTCCTAGTTAGTGCAATCTAGCAAGATGTACAACTTAGTAGATTCGCCTCATTTCTAGAGTAGTTTGTTTAGAAAACAAACATCTACATTGCCGAACACTGTACTGTGTGAAATAAGCTAGTTAGGTTCTCGGAATGAGTTGCTTTCCTACGAAGAATGTTGAGTGTAGCATTTTCAAACTTTGCTTGTTTGTGTCATCTAACAAGATGTAAAACTTAGTAGATTAGCCTCATTCCAAAAGTAGTTTCTTTAGAAAATAAACATCTTCATTGCTGAACACTGTACTGTGTGAAATAAGCTAGTTTGGTTCTAGGAATCAGTTGCTTTACTGCGAAGATGGTTGAGTGCAGCAAGTTGAAACATTCCTCGTTAATGTAATCTAACAAGATGTACAACTTAGTACATTCACCTCATTTCTAAAGTAGTTTGTGTAGAAAACAAACATCTTCATTGCCGAACACTTTACTGTGTGAAATAAGCTAGTTAGGTTCTTGGAATCAGTTACTTTCCTAAGAAAAACAAACATCTACATTGCTGAACACTGTACTGTGTGAAAAAAGCTTTTTCTCCTTTAGGAATGAGTTGCTTTCTTACGAAGAGGGTTGATTGCAGCAGTTTCAAACATTCCTTGTTTGTGTAATCTAACAAGATGTACAACTTAGTAGATTAGCCTCATTTGTAAAGTGGTTTGTTTAAAAAACAAAGATCTTCATGGCCAAGCACTGTATTTTGTGAAATAAGCTACTTCTGTTGTCTGAATGAGTTACTTTCTCACGAAGACCATTGGTTGCAGCAAGTTCAAACTTTCCTTGTTTGTGTAATCGAACAAGATGTACAACTTAGTAGATTAGCCTCATTTCTAAAGTAGTTTGTTTAGAAAACAAACATCTCCATTGCCGTACACTGTACTCTGTGAAATAAGCTAGTTCAATTCTAGGAATGAGTTGCTTTCCTACCAAGAAGGATGAGTGCAGCAAGTTCAAACTTTCATTGTTTGTGTAATCTAACAAGATGTACAACTTCCTAGATTCGGCTTATGTTTAAAGTAGTTTGTTTAGAAAACAAACATCTTCATTGCCGAAACACTGTACTGTGTGATAAAAGCTAGTTTGGTTCTTGGAATCACTTGCTTTCTTACGAAGAAGGTTGAGTGCAGCAAGTTCAAATATTCCTAGTTAGTGCAATATAGCAAGTTGTACAACTTAGTAGATTTACCTCATTTCTAAAGTAGTTTGTTTAGAAAACAAACATCTTCATTGCCGAACACTGTACTGAGTAAAATAAGCTAGTTGGTTCTAGGATTCAGTTGCTTGCCCACGAAGAAGGTTGAGTTCCACAAGTTCAAACTTTCCTTGTTTGTGTAATATAACAAGATGTACAACTTAGTAGACTCACCTCATTTCAGAGGACTTTGTTTAGAAAACAAACATCTTCATTGCCGAACACTGTACTGTGTGAAATAAGCTAGTTCGGTTCTCGGAATCAGTTGCTTTCCTACGAAGACGGTTGAGTGCAGCAAGTTCAAACATTCCTCGTTAGTGTAATCTAACAAGATGTACAACTTAGTAGATTCACCTCACTTCTACAGTAGTTTGTTTAGAAAACAAACATTTCATTGTCGAACACTGTACTGTGTGAATATACTAGTTCGGTTCTCAGAATGAGTTGCTTTCCTATGAAGAAGGTTGAGTGCATCAAGTTCAAACTTTCGCTCTTTGTGTAATCAAACAAGATGTACAACTTTGTAGATTCGCCTCATTTCTAAAGTGGTTTGTTTAGTAAACAAACATCTTCATTGGTGAACACTGTACTGTGTGAAATAAGCTAGTTCACTTGTCTGGATGAGTTGCTTTCTTACGAAGACCATTGAGTGCAGCAAGTTCAATCTTTCCTTATTTGTGTAATCTAACAAGATGTACAACTTAGTAGATCTGCTTCATTTCTAAAGTAGTTTGTTTAGGAAACAAAAATCTTCATTGCTGAACACTGTACTGTGTGAAATCAGCTAGTTCAGTTCTAGGAATCAGTTGCTTTACTACGAGGATGGTTGAGTGCAGCAAGTTCAAACATTCCTAGTTAGTGTAATCTAAAAGTATGTAAATCTTAGTAGATTCGCCTCATTTCTAAAGTACTTTGTTTAGAAAAAAAAAGCTTCATTGCCTAATACTTTACTGTGTGAAATAAGCTAGTTCGGTTCTCGGAATGAGTTACTTTCCTACCAAGAAGGTTGAGTTCAGCAAGTTCAAACTTTCCTTGTTTGTGTAAACGAACCAGATGAACAACTTAGTAGATTCGTCTCATTTCTAAAGTACTTTGTTTAGAAAACAAAAATTTTCATTTCCTAACACTGTACAGTGTGAAATGAGGTAGTTCGGTTCTCGGAATCAGTTGCTTTCCTACGAAGAAGGTTGACTGCAGCAAGTTAAAACATCCCTTATTTGTGTAATCTAACAAGATATACAACTTAGTGGATTTGAATCATTTCTAAAGTATTTTGTTTAGAAAACAAACAACTTCATTGCAGAACACATACTGTGTGAAATAACTAGGTCAGTTCTTGGAATCAGTTGCTTTCCTACGAAGAAGGTTGAGTGCAGCAAGTGCAAACATTAGTAGTTAGTGAAATCTAACATGATGTACAACTTCGTTGATTCTCTTCATTTCTAAAGTAGTTTGTTTATAAAACAAACATCTTCATTGCCAAACACAGTACTGTGTGAAATAAGCCAGTTCGGTTCTCGGAATCAGTTGCTTTCCTACTAAGAGGGTTGATTGCAGCACGTTCAAACATTCTTTTTGTGTAATCTAACAAGATGTACAGCTTAGTAGATTCGCCTCATTTCTAAAGTGGTTTGTTTAGAAAACAAACACCTTGATTGCTGAACACTGTACTGAGTGAAATAAAATAGTTCTCTTCTCGGAATGAGTTGCTTTCTTATGAAGAGGGTTGATTGCAACAGTTTCAAACATTCCTTGTTTGTGTAATCATACAAGATGTGCAACTTAGTAGATTCGCCTCATTTCTAAAATAGTTTTTTTATTAAACAAACATGTTCATTGGCAAACACTGTACTGTGTGGAATGAGCTAGTTTGCTTCTTGGAATCAGTTCCTTTCCTACTAAGAAGGTTGAGTGCAGCAAGTTCAAACATTCCAAGTTAGTGCAATCTAACAAAGTGTCCAACTTAGTAGATTATCCTCATTTCTAAAGTAATTCATTTAGAAAATGTATATCTTCATTGACAAACACTGTACTGTGTGAAATAAGCTAGTTTGGTTCTCAGAATCAGTTGCTTTGCTACGAAGAAGGTTGCGTGCAGCCAGTTCAAACATTCCTAGTTAGTGTCATCTAACACGATGTACAACTTACTAGTTTCACTTCATTTCTAAAGTAGTTTGTTTAGAAAACAAACATCTTCCTTGCCGAACTGTGCTGTGTGAAATAAGCTAGTTCTCCTCTCGGAATGAGCCCCTTTCTTACGAATATGGTTGAGTGCAGCAAGTTCATACTTTCCTGGTTTGTGTAATCTAACAAGATGTACAACTTTGTAGATTCGTCTCATTGCTAAAGTGCTTTGTTTAGAAAACAAACATCTTCATTGACAAACACTGTACTGTGTGAAATAAGCTAGTTCTCTTCTCTGAATGAGGTTCTTTCTTAGGAAGAGGGTTGATTGCAGCAATTTCAAACATTCCTTGTTTGTGTAATCAAACAAGATGTACAACTTAGTGGATTCACCTCATTTCTAAAGTAGTTTTTTCAGAAAACCAACATCTTCATTGCCAAAGCAATGAATGAGTTGCTTTGCTACGAAGAACGTTGCGTGCTGCAAGTTCAAACATTCCTAGTTAGTGCCATCTAACAAGTTGTACAACTTACTAGTTTCACTTCATTTCTTAAGTACTTTTTTAGAAAAGAAACATCTTCATTGCCAAACACTGTGCTGTGTGAAGAAAGCTAGTTCTCCTCTCGGGATGAGCCCCTTTCTTATAAATACAGTTGAGTGCAGCTAGATCATACTTTCCTGGTTTGTGCAATCTAACAAGATGTACAACTTACTAGATTTGCCTCATTTCTAAAGTAGTTTGTTTAGAAAAGAAACATGTTCATTGCCTTATATTGTACTGTGTGAAATTAGCTAGTTCTCTTCTCAGAATGAGTTGCTTTCTTACGAAGAGGGTTGATTGCAGCAGGTTCAATCATTTCTTGTTTGTGTAATCTAAGAAGAGGCATAACTTAGTAGATTCAACTCATTTCTAAAATGGTTTGTTTAGAAAACAAACATCTTCATTGCTGAAAACTGTACTGTGTGAAATAAGCTAGTTCTCTTGTCTTAATGAGTTGCTTTCTTACGAAGACTGTTGTGTGCAGCAAGGTCAAACTTTTCTTGTTTGTGTAATCTAACAAGATGTACAATTTAGTAGATTCGCCTCATTTCTAAATTAGTTTGTTTTGAAAACAAACATCTTCATTGCCGAACACTGTACTGTCTGAAATAAGCTAGTTCGGTTCTTCTAATCAGTTGCTTTCCTATGATGAAGGTTGAGTGCAGCAAGTTAGAACCTTCCTAGTTAGTGCAATCTAACAAGATGTACAACTTTGTTGATTCTCTTCATGTCTAAAGTAGTTTGTGTAGAAAAGGAACATATTCATTGCCAAACACTGTACTGTGTGAAATAAGCTAGTTCGGTTCTTGAATCAGTTGCTTTGCTATGAAGAAGGTTGCGTGCAAGAAGTTCAAACATTCCTAGTTAGTGTCATCTAACAAGATATACAACTTACTAGATTCACTTCATTTCTAAAGTAGTTTGTTTAGAAAAGAAACTCCTTCATTCCCATACACTATGTTGTGTGAAATAAGCTAGTTCTTCTCTCAGAATGAGCGCCTTTCTTACAAATACGGTTGAGTGCAGCAAGTTCAAACTTTCCTGGTTTTTGTAATCTAATAAGATGTACAACTTAGTAGATTCGCCTCATTTCTAACCTAGTTTGTTTGGAAAAGAAACATCTTCATTGCTGAACACTGTACTGTGTGAAATAAGCTAGATCGGTTTTTGGAATCAGTTGTTTTCCTATGAAGACGGTTGAGTGTAGCAAGTTAAAACATTCCTAGTTAGTGCAATCTAACAAGATGTACAACTTTGTTGGTTCTCTTCATTTCTAAAGTAGTTTGTTTAGAAAATGAACATCCTCATTGCCAAACACTGTACTGTGTGAAATAAGCTAGTTCATTTCTTGGAATCAATTGTTTTGCTACGAAGAAGGTTGTGTGCAGCAAGTTCAAACATTCCTAGTTAATGTCATCTAACAAGATATACAATTTACTAGTTTCACTTCATTTCTTAAGTAGTTTGTTTAGAAAACAAAGACCTTTATTTACGAAAACTGTGCTGTGTGAAATAAGCTAATTCTCCTCTCAGATAGAGCCCCATCTTTGCGAATACGGTTGAGTGCAGCAAGTTCATACTTTCCAGGTTTTTGTATCCTAACAAGATGTACAACTTAGTAGATTCACCTCATTTCTAAAGTGGTTTGTTTAGAAAACAAACATATTGATTGCCGAACACAGTACTGTGTGAAATAAACTAGTACAGTTCTTGGAATGAGTTGCTAGCCTATGAAGAAGGTTGAGTGCAGCAAGTTCAATCTTTCCTTGTTTATGTAATCCAACAAGATGTAAAACTTAGTAGCTTCGCCTAATTTCGAAAGTAGTTTGTTTAGAAAACAAACATCTTCATTGCTGAACACTGTACTGTGTGCAATATGCTAGTTCGGTTCTAGGAATCAGTTGCTTTCCTACGCAGAAGGTTGAGTGCAGCACGTTCAAACTTTCCTTGTTTATGTAATCTAACAAGAGGTACAACTTAGGAGATTCGCCTCATTTCTAAAGTAGTTTGTTTAGAAAACAAACATCTTCATTGCCGAACTCTGTACTGTGAAAAAAGCTAGTTCGGCTCTAGGAATCAGTTGCTTTCCTACAAAGAAGGTTGAGTGCAGCAAGTTCAAACATACCTAGTTAGTGCAATCTAAGAAGATGTACAACTTAGTAGATTCGCCTAATTTCTACAGTAGTTTGTTTAGAAAACAAACATCTACATTGCCAAACACTGTACTGTGTGAAATAAACTTGTTCTCCTCTAGGAATGAGTTGCTTTCTTACGAAGAGGGTTGATTGCAGCAGGTTCAAATATTCCTTGTTTGTGTAGTCTAACAAGATATACAACTTAGTATGTTTGACTCATTTCTAAAGTGGTTTGTTTAGAAAACAAACATCTTAATTGCTGAAAATGTATTTTGTGAAATAAGCTAGTTCTATAATCTGAATGAGTTGCTCTCTTAGGAAGACCGCTGAGTGCACCAAGTTCAATCTTTCCTTGTTTGTGTAATCTAACAAGGTGTACAACTTAGTATATTCGTCTCATTTCTAAACTAGTTTGTTTCGAAAAACAAACATCTTTATTGCTGAACACTGTACTGTGTGAAATAAGCTAGTTTGGTTCTTGGAATCAGTTACTTTCCTATGATGAAGGTTGAGTGCAGCAAGTTAAAACATTCCTAGTTAGTGCAATCTAACAAGATGTACAACTGTTGATTCTCTTAATTTCTAAAGTAGTTTGTTTAGAAAACGAACATCTTCATTGCCGAACACTGTACTGTGTGAAATAAGCTAGTTCATTTCTTGTAATGAGTTGCTTCCGACGAAGAATGTTGAGTGCAGCATGTTCAAACTTTCCTTATTTGTGTAATCTAACAAGATGTACAACTTAGTACATCTGCTTCATTTCTAAAGTAGTTTGTTTAGGAAACAAACATCTGCATTGCTGAACACTGTACTGTGTGCAATAAGCAAGTTAGGTTCTCGGAATTAGTTGCTTTCCTACGAAGAAGGTTGAGTGCAGCAAGTTCAAACTATCCTTGTTTGTGTAATCTAACAAGATGTACAACTTAGTAGATTCCCCTCATTTTTAAAGTAGTTTCTTTCGAAAACTAACGTCTTCATTGCCGAACACTATGCTGTGTGAAATGAGCTAGTTCAGTTCTTGGAATGAGTTGCTTTCCTATGAAGAAGATTGAGTTCAGCAAGTTCAAACGTTTCTTGTTTGTGTAATCTAACAAGATGTACAACTTAGTAGATCCGCCTCATTTCTAAAGTAGTTTCTTTAGAAAACAAACATCTTCATTGACGAACACTGTACCTTCTGAAATAAGCTAGTTTGGTTCTCGGAATCAGTTGCTTTCCTACGAAGAAGGTTGAGGGCTGCAAATTCAAACATTCCTACTTAGTTTTATCTCACAAGATGTACAACTTAATATATTCACGTCATTTCTACAATAGTTTCTTTAGAAAACAAACATCTTCATTGCCGAACATTGTCCTGTGTGAATTAATCTAGTTCTCCTCTAGAAATGAGTTGATTTCTTACGAACAGAGTTGATTGCAGCAGGTCCAAACATTCCTTGTATGTGTAATCAAACAAGATGTACAACTTAGTATATTCTTCTCAATTCTAAAGCAGTTTGTTTAGAAAACAAATATCTTCATTGCTGAACACTCTACTGTGTGAAATAAGCTAGTTCGGTTCTCGGAATGAGTTGCTTTCCGACAAAGAATGTTGAGTGCGGCAAGTTCAAACTTTCCTTATTTGTGTAATCTTACAAGATGTACAACTTAGTAGATCTGCTTCATTTCAAAGCAGTTTGTTTAGAGAACAAACATCTACATTGCCGCACAGTGTACTGTTTGAAATAAGCTTGTTCTCCTCTAGGAATGAGTTGCTTTCTTACGAAGAGGGTTGATTGCAGCAGGTTCAAACATTCCTTGTTTGTGTAATCTAACAAGATATACAACTTAGTATATTCGCCTCATTTCTAAAGTGGTTTGTTTAGAAAACAAACATTTTTATTGCTCAAAACGTATTTTGTGAAATAAGCTAGTTCTATTGTCTGAATGAGTTGCTCTCTTACGAAGACCGTTGAGTGCACGCAGTACAATCTTTCCTTGTTTGTGTAATGTAACAAGGTGTACAACTTTGTTTAGAAAACAAACATCTGCATTGCCGAGCAATGTACTGTGTGCAATAAGCTCGTTAGGTTCTCGGAATTAGTTGCTTTCCTATGAAGAAGGTTGAGTGCAGCAAGTTCAAAGTTTCCTTATTTGTGTAATCTAACAAGATGTACAACTTACTAGTTTCACTTCATTTCTAAAGTAGTTTTTTTAGAAAACTATCATCTTCATTGCTGTGCATTATGCTGTGTGAAATAAGCTACTTCTCCTCTCAGAATGAGCCCCTTTCTTATGAATACGGTTGAGTGCACCAAGTTAAACCTTTCCTGGTTTGTGCAATCTAACAAGATGTAAAACTTAGTAGATTCGCCTCATTTCTAAAGTAGTTTGTTTAGGAAACACACATCTTCATTGCCAAACAATGTACGGTGTGAAATAAGCTAGTTCTCTTGTCTGAATGAATTGCTTTCTTACGAAGACCATTGAGTGCAGCAAGTTCAAACTTTGCTTCCTTGTGTAATCTAAAAAGATGTACAACATAGAATATTCACCTCATTTCTAAAGTAGTCTCTTTAGAAAACAAACATCTTCGTTGCCGAACACTGTACGGTGTGAAATAAGATAGTTCGGTTCTAGGAATCAGTTGCTTTACTATGAAGATGATTGAGTGCAGCAAGTTCAAACTTTGCTTCCTTGTTTAATCTTACAAGATGTACAACTTTGTAGATTCGCCTCATTTCTAAATTTGTTTAGGAAACAAACATCTTCATTGCCGAACACTGTACTATGTGAAATAAGCTAGTTCTCTTGTCTTAATGAAGTGCTTTCTTACGAAGACCGTTGAGTGCATCAAGTTCAAACTTTCCTAGCTAGTGTCATCTAACAAGATGTACAACATACTAGTTTCACTTCATTTCTGAAGTAGTTTGTTTAGAAAACAAACATCTTCATTGCAGAACACTGTGCTGTGTGAAATAAGCTAGTTCTCCTCTCAGAATAAGCCCCATTCTTACAAATACTGTTGAGTGCAGCAAGTACATACTTTCCTGCTTTGTGTTATCCAACACGATGTACAACTTAGTAGATTAGCCTCATTTCTAAAGTGGTTTCTTTAGAAAACAAACATCTTCATTGCCATACCCTGTACTGTGTGAAATAAGCTAGTTCTCTTCTCGGAATGAGTTACTTTCCTACGAAGAGGGTTGATTGCAGCAGTTTCAAAAATTCCTTGTTTATGTAATCTGAAAATATGTACAACTTAGTAGATTCGCCTCACTTCTAAAGTAGTTTGTTTAGAAAACAAAAAACTTCATTGCCAAACACTGTACTGTGTGAAATAAACTAGTTCGGTCCTCAAAATCAGTTGCTTTCCTACGAAGAAGGTTGAGTGCAGCAAGTTCAAACATTCCTAGTTAGTGTAATTTAACAAGATGTACAACTTAATAGATTCACCTCATTTCTACAGTAGTTTGTTAAGAAAACAAACATCTTCATTGCCGAAAACTGTGCTGTGTGATATAAGCTAGTTTGGTTCTATGAATTAGTTGCTTTCCTACGAAGAAGGTTGAGTGCAGCAAGTTCAAACTTTCCTTGTTTGTGTAAGAAGATCTATAACTTAGTAGATTCACCTCATTTCTGAAGTGGTTTGTTTAGCAAACAAACATCTTCATTGCCAAACACTGTACTGTGTGAAATGAGCTAGTTCTCTTTTCTTAATGAGTTTCTTTCTTACGAAGACCATTGAGTGCATCAAGTTCAAACTTTCCTAGTTGGTGTCATCTAACAAGATGTACAACTTACTAGTTTTACTTCATTTCTAAAGTAGTCTGTTTAGAAAACAAACATCTTCATTGCAGAACACTGTGCTGTGTGAAATAAGCTAGTTCTCCTCTCAGAATGAGCCCCTTTCTTACAAATACGGTTGAGTGCAGCAAGTTCATACTTTCCTGGTTTGTGTAATCTAACAAGATGTACAACTTAGTAGATTCGCCTCATTTCTAAAGTGGTTTGTTTAGAAAACAAAACTTTTCATTGCCATACACTGTACTGTGTGAAATAAGCTAGTTCTCTTCTCGGAATGAGTTACTTTCTTACGAAGAGGATTGATTGAAACACTTTCAAACATTCCTTGTTTGTGTAATCTGAAAATATGTACAACTTAGTAGATTCTCCTTATTTCTTGAATAGTTTGCTTACAAAACAAACATCTGCATTGCCAAACACTGTACTGTGTGAAATAAGCTAGTTCGGTTCTCGGAATGAGTTGCTTTCCTACGAAGAAGGTTGAGTGCGGCAAGGTCAAACTTTCCTTGTTTGTGTAATCTAATAAGACGGACAACTTAGTAGATTGGCCTCATTTCTAAAGTAGTTTATTTAGAAAACAAATATCTTTATTGCCGAAGACTGTTTTGTGTGAAATAAGCTAGTTCTCTTCTCTGAATGAGTTGCTTTCTTACGAAGATGGTTGAGTGCAGTAAATTGAAACTTTCCTTCTTTGTGTAATCTAACAACATGTACAACTTAGTAGATTCACCTCATTTCTAAAGTGGTTTGTTTAGAAAACAAACATCTTCATGTCCGAACACTTTACTGTGTGAAATAAGCTAGTTCTCTTGTCTGAATGAGTTGCTTTCTTACGAAGACAGTTGAGTGCAGCAAGTTCAAACTTTCCCTGTTTGTGTAATCTAACAAGATGTACAACTTGCTAGATTCGCCTCATTTCTAAAGTAGTTTGTTTAGAAAACAAACCTCTTCATTGCCAAACATTGTACTGTGTGAAATAAGCTAGTTCGGTTCTTGGAATCAGTTGCTTTCCTACAAAGAAGGTTGAGTGCAGGAGTTTCAAACATTCCTAGTTAGTGCAATCTAACAAGATGTACAACTTAGTAGATTCTCCTCAGTTGTAAAGTCGTTTGTTTAGACAATGAATATCTTCATGGCCAAACACGGTACTGTGTGAAATAAGCTGGTTCAGTTTTCGGAATCAGTTGCTTTGCTACGAAGAAGGTTGCGTGCAGCAAGTTCAAACATTCCCAGTTAGTGTCATCTAATGAGATGTTCAACTGACTAGTTTTACTTCATTTCTAAAGCAGTTTGTTTAGAAAACACACATCTTCATTGCCGAACTCTGTGCTGTGTGAGATAAGCTAGTTCTCCTCTGGCAATGAGTTCCTTTGTGACGAATACGGTTGAGTGCAGCAAGTTCACACTTTCCTTCTTTGTGTAATCTAACAAGATGTACAACTTAGTAGATTCGCCTCATTTCTAAAGTGGTTTGTTTAGAAAACAAACATCTTCATTGCCCAACACTCTACTGTGTGAAATAAGCTAGATCTCTTCTGGGAATGAGTTACTTTCTTACGAAGAGAGTTTATGGCAACAATTTCAAACATTCTTTGTTTGTGTAATCTGAAAAGATGTGCAACTTAGTAGTGTCACCTCATTTTTAAAGTAGTTTGTTTAGAATACAAACATCTTTATTGCCGATTACTGTACTGTGTGAAATAAGCTAATTCGGTGCTAGGAATCAATTGCTTTCCTACGAAGAAGGTTGAGTGCAGCAAGTTCAAGCTTTCCTTGTTTGTGTAATCTAACCAGATGTACAACTTAGTAGATTCCGCTCATTTCTAAAGTAGTTTGTTTAGGAAACAAACACCTTCATTGCCGAACACTGTACTGTGTGAAATAAACTAGTTCAGTTTTAGGAATCAGTTGCTTTTGTATGAAGAAGGATGAGTTAAGCAAGTTCAAACTTTCCTTGTTTGTGTAATCTAACAAGATGTACAACTTAGTAGATTCGCCTCATTTCTAAAGTAGTTTGTTTAGAAAACATACATCTTCATTGATGAACACTGTACTGTGTGAAATAAGCTAGTTCGGTTCTTGGAATCAATTACTTTCCTAGGAAGAAAGTTGCGTGCAGCAAGTTCAAACATTCCTAGTTAGTGTAATCTAACAAGATGTACAACTTAGTAGATTCGCCTCATTTCTAAAATAGTTTGTTTAGAAAACAAACATCTTCATTGCCAAACAGTGCACTTTGTGAAATAAGCTAGTTCAGTTCCAGGAATCAGTTGCTTTCCTATGAAGAAGGTTGAGTTCAGCAAGTTCAAACGTTTCTTGTTTGTGTAATCTATCAAGATGTACAACTTAGTAGATTTGCCTCATTTCTAAAGTAGTTTGTTTAGAAAACAAACACGTCCTTGCCAAACACTGTACTGTGTGAAATAAGCCAGTTCTAAGAATGACTTGCTTTCCTACGAAGAAGGTTGAATGCAGGAAGGTCAAACATTCATAGTTAGTGCAATCTAACCAGGTGTACAACTTAGAAGATTCTCCTCATTTCTATAGCAGTTTGTTTAGAAACCGAACATCTGCATTGCCAGATACTGTACTGTGTGATATAAGCTAGTTCGGTTCTCGGAATCAGTTGCTTTGCTACGAAGAAGGTTGCATGCAGCAAGTTCAGACATTCCTAGTTAGTGTCATCTAACAAGATGTACAACTTCCCAGTTTCACTTCATTTCTAAAGTTGTTTGTTTCAAAAATGAACATCTTCATTGCTAAACACTGAACTGTGTGAAATAAGCTAGTTCGGTTCTCGGAATCAGTTGCTTTGCTATGAAGAATATTGCGTGCAGCAAGTTCAAACCTTCCTAGTCAGTGTCATCTAACAATATGTACAACTTACTAGTTTCACTTCATTTCTAAAGTAGTTTATTTAGAAAAGAAACATCTTCATTGCCGAACACTGTGCTGTGGGAAATAAGGCATTTCTCCTCTCAGAATGAGCCAGTTTCTTACGAATACGGTTCTGTTCAACAAGTTCATACTTTCCTGGTTTCTGTAATCTACCAAGATGTACAACTTAGTAGATTCGCCTCATTTCAGAAGTGGTTTGTTTAGAAAACAAACATCTTCATTGCCAAACACTGTACTGTGTGAAATAAGCTAGTTTGTTTCTCGGAATTAGTTGCTTTCCTACGAAGAAGGTTGAGTGCAGCATGTTCAAACATTCCTTACTTGTGAAACCTAACAAGATGTACAACTTAGTAGATTCACCTAATTTCTAAAGTAGTATATTAAAAAACAAACATCTTCATTGCCGAACACTGTACTGTGTGAAATAAGCCAGTTCGGGCTCGGAATGAGTTGCTTTCCTACGAAGAAGGTTGAGTGCAGCAAGTTCAAACTTTCCTTGTTTGTGTAATCTAAGAAGATGTACAACTTAGTAGATCCACTTCATTTCTAAAGTAGTTTGTTTAGAAAACAAACATCTTCATAGCCGAAGACTATTTTGTGTGAAATAAGCTTGTTCTCTTCTCTGAATGAGTTGCTTTCTTACGAAGACCGTTTAGTGCAGCAAGTTCAAACTTTCCTTCTTTGTGTAGTCTAACAAGATGTAAACCTTAGTAGATTCGCCTCATTTCTAACGTACTTTGTTTAGAAAACAAACATCTTCATTGCCAAACACTTTACTGTGTGAAATAAGCTAGTTCGGTACTAAGAGGGTTGATTGCAGCAGGTTCAAACATTCCTTGTTTGTGTAATCTAACAAGATGTACAACTTAGTAGATTCGCCTCATTTCTAAAGTAGTTTGTTTAGAAAACAAACATTTTCATTGCCGAACACTGTACTGTGTGAAATAAGCTAGTTCGGTTCTTGGAATCAATTGCTCTCCTACGAAGAAGGTTGAGTGCAGCAAGTTCGAACTTTCCTGGTTTGTATAATCTAACAATATGTACAACTTAGTAGTGTCACCTCATTTCTACAGTAGTTTGTTTAGAAAACAAACATCTTCATTGCTGAACTATGTACTGTGTGAAATAAGCTAGTTCTCTTCTCCGAATGAGTTGCTTTCTTACAAAGAGGGTTGATTGCAGCAGTTTCAAACATTCCTTGTTTGTGTAATCTAATAAGATATACAACTTAGTAGATTTGCCTCATTTCTAAAGAAGTTTGTTTAGAAAACAAACAACTTCATTGCCGAACACTGTACTGTGTGAAATAAGCTAGTTCGGTTCTCGGAATGAATTGCTTTCCTACGAAGAAGGGTGAGTGTAGCAAGGTCAAACATTCCTACTTAGTGTTATCTAACAAGATGTACAACTTGCTAATTTCACTTCATTTCTAAACTAGTTTGTTTAGAATGCAAACCTCTTCATTGCAGAACACTGTGCTGTGTGACATAAGCTAGTTCTACTCTTGGAAAGAGCCCCTTTTTACGAATACGGTTGAGTGCAGCAAGTTCATACTTTCCTGGTTTGTGTAATCTAACAAGATGTGCAATTTAGTAGGTTTGCCTCATTAGTACAGCAGTTTGTTTACAAAACAAACATCTTCATTGCCAAACACTGTATTGTGTGAAATAAGCTAGTTCAGTTCTGGGAATGAGTTGCTTTCCTACAAAGAAGGTTGAGTGCAGCAAGTTCAAACTTTCCTTGTTTGTGTAATCTAAAAGGACGTACAACTTAGTAGATTTGCCTCATTTCTAAAGTGGTTTGTTTAGAAAACAAACGTCTTCATTGACGAACACTGTACTGTGTGAAATAAGCTAGTTCTCTTGTCTGAATGAGTTGCTTTCTTACGAAGACCGTTGAGTGCACCAAGTTCAAACTTTCCTTGTTTGTGTAATCTAACAAGATGTACAACTTACTACATTCGACTCATTTCTAATGTAGTTGGTTTGGAAAACAAACATCTTCATTGCCAAACACTGTACTGTGTGAAATAAGCTAGTTCGGTTCTTGGAATCAATTGCTCTCCTACGAAGATGGTTCAGTGCAGCAAGTTCAAACTTTCCTGGTTTGTGTAATCTGACAAGATGTACAATTTAGTAGATTGGGCTCAATTCTAAAGTAGTTTGTTTAAAAAACAAACATCTTCATTGCCGAATATTGTACTGTGTGAAATAAGCTAGTTCTCTTCATGGAATGAGTTGCTTTCTTACGAAGTGGGTTGATTGCAGCACCTTCAAACATTCCTTGTTTGTGAAATCTAACAAGATGTACAATTAGTGGATTCGCCGCATTTCTAAAGTAGTTTTTTAGAAAACAAACATCTTAATTGCCGAACACTGTACTTTGTGAAATAAGCTAGTTCAGTTTTCAGAATGAGTTGCTTTCCTACGAAGAAGGTTGAGTGCAGCAAGTTCAAACTTTCCATGTTTCTGTAATCTAACAAGATATACAACTTAGTAGATTCACCTCATT
Organism: Orientallactaga sibirica; assembly: GCA_036365145.1. Taxonomy (NCBI): domain Eukaryota; kingdom Metazoa; phylum Chordata; class Mammalia; order Rodentia; family Dipodidae; genus Orientallactaga; species Orientallactaga sibirica. The sequence continues at coordinate 265,571 of JAEOAD010001896.1, forward strand.
TCTAAAGTAGTTTGTTTAGAAAACCAACATCTCCATTTTCAAACACTGTACTCTGGGAAATAAGCTAGTTCGTCTCTTGGAATCAGTTGCTTTGCTACGAAGAAGGTTGCGTGCAGCAAGTTCAAACTTTCCTTTTTTGTGTAATCTAACAAGATGTACAACTTAGTAGATTCACCTCACTTCTAAAGTGGTTTGTTTAGAAAACAAACATCTTCATTGCCGAACAGTGTAATATGTGAAATAAGCTAGTTCTGTTCTGGGACTGAGTTGCTTTCTTAGGAAGAGTCTTCAGTGCAGTAGTATCAAACTTTCTTAGGTGGTGTAATCTAACAATATGTATAACTGAGTGGTTTTGACACACTTCTAAAGTAGTTTGTTTAGAAAGGAAACATCTTAATTCTCCAACACTGTATTGTGTGAAATAAGCTAGTTCTGTTCTCTGAATGTGCTGCTTTCCTACGAAGAGGGTTGAGTGCAGCAAGGTCAAACTTTCTTAGTTTGTGTAATCGAACAAGATGTACAGCTTAGGACATTCGCTTCATTTCTTAAGTATTTTGTTTAGAAAAGAAACATCTTTATTGCCAAACACTGTACTATGTAAAATAAGCTAGTTATGTTCTTGGAATGACTTGCTTTCTTACGAACAGTCTTCAGTGCAGCTAGATCAAAATGTCCTAGTCTGTGTAGTCTCACAAGATGTACAACTTAGCAGATTCGCCTCATTTCTAAAGTAGTTTGTTTAGAAAACAAACATCTTCATTGCCGAACACTGTAATGTGTGAAATAAGCTAGTTCTGTTCCCTGAATGACTTGCTTTCCTATGAAGAGTTTTGAGTGCAGCAAGTTCAAACTTTCCTACTTTATGTAATCTAACAAGATATACAACGTGGGATATTCGCCTCATTTCTAAAGTAGTTTGTTTAGAAAAGAAACATCTTTATTGCCAAACACTGGACTGTGTGAAAAAAGCTAGTTCTGTTCTCGGAATCAGTTACTTTCTTATGATCAGTCTTCAGTGCAGCAAGGTCAAACTTTCCCAGTTTGTGTAATCTCACAGGATATACAACTTAGTAGATTCTCCTCATTTCTAAAGTAGTTTATTTACAAAAGAAACATCTTCATTGCCGAACACTGTACTGTGTGAAATAAGCTAGTTCTGTTCTCTGAATGAGTTGCTATCCTACGAAAAGTGTTGAGCGCATCAAGTTCAAACTTTCCTCGTTTGAGTAATCTAACAAGATATACAACTTAGTAGATTCGAGTCAATTCTGAAGTAGTTTGTTTAGAAAACAAAGACCTTCATTGCTGAACACTGTACTGTGTGAAATAAGCTAGTTCTGTTCTCAGAATAGGTTGCTTTCTTACAAAAAGTCTTCAGTGCAACAAGATCAAACTTTGCCAGTTTGTGTAATCTACCAAGATGTACAACTTAGTAGACTAGCTTCATTTCTTAGGTGTTTTTCTTTCAGAAAAAAAACACCTTCATTGCTGAACACTGTACTGTGTGAAATAAGCTAGTTTTGTCCTCGGCATGAGTTGATTTATTACGAACAGTCTTCAGTGCAGCAAGATCAAACTTTCCTAGTTTGTGTAACATAACAAGATGTAAAACTTAGTATATTCACATCATTTCTAAAGTAGTTTGTTTAGAAAAGAAACATGTTCAATCCCGAACACTGTACTGTGTGAAATAAGCTAGTTCTGTTCTCGGAATGAGTTGGTTTCTTACGAACAGTCTTCAGTGCAGCAAGATCAAACTTTGCTAGTTTGTGTAATCTAACACGATATACAACCTACTAGATTCACCTCATTTCTAAAGCAGTTTGTTTAGAAAACAAACATCTTCATTGACGAACCCTGTACTGTGTAAATAAGCTAGTTCTGTTCTCGGAATGAGTTGCTTTGCTCCTAAGACTGTTGAGTGCAGCAAGTTTAAACTTTCCTAGTTTGTGTAATGTGACAAGATGTACAACTTAGTACATTCACCTCATTTCTACAGTAGTTTGTATAGAAAACAAACACCTTCATTCCCGAACACTGTACTGTGTGAAATGAGCTGGTTCTATTCTCAGAATGAGTTGCTTTCTTACAAAGAGTCTTCAGTGCAGCAAGATCAAACTTTCCTAGTTTGTGTACTCTAATCAGATGAACACCTTAGTAGATTCGCCTCATTTCTAAAGTAGTTTGTTTAGAAAACTAACATCTTCATTGCCAAACACCGTACTGTGTGAAATAAGCTAGTTCTGTTCGCTGAATGAGTTGCATTCCTATGAAGAGGGTTGAGGGAAGAAAGTTCAAACTTTCCTAGATTGTGAAATCTAACAAGATATACAACTCATGACATTTGATTCATTTCTAAAGTAGTTTGTTTAGAAAAGACACATCTTCATTGCCGAACACTGTACTGTGTGAAATAAGCTAGTTCTGTTCTCAGAATGAGTAGCTTTCCTACGAAGAGTGTTGAGTGCAGCAATTCAACCTTTCCTAGTTTGTGTAACCTCACAAGATGTACAACTTAGTAGATTCGCCTCATTTTTAAAGTAGTTTGTTTAGAAAAGAAACACCTCATTGCCAAACACTGTACTGTGTGAAATAAGCTAGTTGTGTTCTCGGAATGAGTTGCTTTCTTACGAACAGTCTTCAGTGCAGCAAGATCAAACTTTCCTAGTTTGTGTAACCAAACAAGATGTACAACTTAGTAGTTTCACTTCATTTCTAAAGGCTTTTGTTTAGAATAGAAACATCTTCCTTGCTGAACACTGTACTGTGTGAAATAAGCTAGTTTTGTTCTCGCAATGAGTTGCTTTCTTAGGAAGAGTCTTCAGTGCAGCAAGATCAAACTTTCTTAGTTTGTGTAATCTAACAAGATGTACAACTTAGTAGATTCAACGCACTTCTAAAGTAATTTGTTTAGAAAGGAAACATCTTCTTTCCCGAACACTGTATTGTGTGAAATAATCTAGTTCTGTTCTCTGAATGAGTTGCTTTCCTAAGATGAGGGCTGAGTGCAGCAAGTTCAAACTTTCCTAGTTTGTGTAATCTAACACGATGTGCAACTTAGGACAATCGCTTCATTTCTAAAGTAGTTTGTTTAGAAAAGAAACATCTTTATTGCCAAACACTATACTGTGTGAAATAAGCTAGTTCTGTTCTCAGAATGAGTTGGTTTCTTACGACCAGTCTTCAGTGCAGCAAGATCAAACTTTGCTAGTTTGTGTAATCTAACAAGATGTACAACTTACTAGATTCACCTCATTTCTAAAGTAGTTCGTATAGAAAACAATCATCTTCATTGCCAAACACTGTACTGTGTAAATAAGCTAGTTCTGTTCTCGGAATGAGTTGCTTTCCTCCGAAGAGTGTTGAGTGCACCAAGTTCAAACTTTCCTAGTTTGTGTAATCTGAGAAGATGTACAACTTAGTACAATCACCTCATTTCTACAGCAGTTTGTTTAGAAAACAAACACCTTCATTCCCGAACACTATACTGTGTGAAATAAGCTAGTTCTGTTCTCAGAATGAGTTGGTTTCTTACAAACAGTCTTCAGTGCAGCAAGATCAACCTTTCCTAGTTTGTGTAATCTAAGATGTACAACTTAGTAGATTCGCTTCATTTATAAAGTAGTTTGTTTAGAAAACAAGCATCTTCATTGCCGAACACTGTAATGTGTGAAATAAGCTAGTTCTGCTGTCTGAATGAGTTGTTTTCCTACGAAGAGTTTTGAGTCCAGCAAGTTCAAACTTTCCCAGCTTATGTAATCTAACAAGATGTACAACTTAGGATATTCGCCTCATTCTAAAGTAGTTTGTTTAGAAAAGAAACATCTTTATTGCCAAACACTGTACTGTGTGAAATAAGCTAGTTCTGTCCTCGTAATGAGTTGCTTTCTTACGAACAGTGTTCAGTACAGCAAGATCAAACTTTGCTAATTTGAGTAATCTCACAAACTGTACATTTTAGGAGAATCGCTTAATTTCTAAAGTAGTTTATTTAGAAAAGAAACATGTTCATTGCCGAACATTGGAGTGTATGAAATAAGCTAGTTCTGTTCTGGGAATGATTTGCTTTCTTACAAACAGTCTTCAGTGCAGGAAGATCAAACTTTGCTAGTTTGTGTAATCTAACAAGATGTACAATTTAGGAGATTAGCTTTGTTTTTAACGTAGTTTGTTCAGAAAACAAATGCCTTAATTGCCGAACACTGTACTGTGTGAAATAAGCTAGTTATGTTCTCTGAATGATTTCTTTCCTACAATGAGGGTTGAGTGCAGAAAGTTCAAACTTTCCCAGTTTGTGTAATCTTATAAGATGTACAACTTAGTATATTCGCTTAAATTCTAAAGTAGTTTGTTTAGAAAAGAAACATGTTCATTGCTGAACACTGTACTGTGTGAAATAAGCTAGTTCCTTTTCGGAGTTAGTTGCTTTCTTATGAACAGTCTTCAGTGCAGCAAGATCAAAATTTGCTAGTTTGTGTAATCTTACAAGATGTACAACTTATTAGATTAGCTTGATTTTTAATGTAGTTTGTTCACAAAACAAACACCTTCATTGCTGAACACTGTACTGGGTAAAATAAGCTAGTTTTCTTCTCTGAATAAGTTGCTTTCCTATGAAGAGGGTTGAGGGCAGCAAGTTCAAACTTTCCTAGTTTCTGTAATCTACCAAGATGTACAACTTAGTAGATTCGCCTCATTTATATATAAAGTAGTTTGTTTAGAAAAAAAAACCTTCATTGTCGAATGCTGTACTGTGTGAAATAAGCTAGTTCTGTCCTCGGAATGAGTTGCTTTCTTACGAACAGTCTTCAGTGCAGCAGGATCAACCTTTCCTAGTTTGTGTAACATAACAAGATATAAAACTTAGTAGATTCGCATCATTTCTAAAGTAGATTATTTATAAAAGAAACATGTTCATTGCTGAACACTGGACTGTGTTAAATAAGCTAGTTCTGTCCTCAGAATGAATTGCTTTCTTAGGAACAATCTTCAGTGTAGCAAGATCAAACTTTCCTAGTTTGTGTAACCAAACAAGTTGTACAACTTAGTAGATTCGACACACTTCTGAAGTAGTTAGTTTAGAAAGGAAACATCTTCATCGACGGACACTGCATTGTGTGAAATAATCCAGTTCTGTTCTCTGAATGAGTTGCTTTCCTACAAAGAGGGTTGAGTGCAGCAAGTTCAAACTTTCCTAGTTTGTGTAATGTAACAAGATATACAACTTAGGACATTTGCTTCATTTCTAAAGTAGTTTGTTTAGAAAAGAATCATCTTTACTGCCAAACACTGTACTGTGTGAAATAAGCTAGTTCTGTTCTCAGAATGAGTTGGTTTCTTACGAACAGTCTTCAGTGCAGCAAGATCAAACTTTCCTAGTTTGTGTAATCTAACATGGTGTACAACTTAGTAGATTTGTATCCTTTCTAAAATAGTTTGTTTAGAAAACAAACATCTTCATTTCCGAACACTATCCTGTGTGAAATAAGCTAGTTCAGTTCTCTGAATGAGTTGCTTTCCTCCGAAGAGTTTTGAGTTCAACAAGTTCAAACATTCTTAGTTTATGTAATCTAACAAGATGTACGACTTAGGATGTTCACTTCATTTCTAAGGTAGTTTGTTTAGAAAAGAAATATCTTTATTGCCAAACACTGTACTGTGTGAAATAAGCTAGTTCTGTTCTCAGAATGAGTTGGTTTCTTACGAAGAGTCTTCAGTGCAGCAAGATCAACCTTTCCTAGTTTGTGTAATGTCACAAGATGTACAACTTAGTAGATTCGCCTCATTTCTAAAGTAGTTTATTTAGAAAAGAAACATCTTCATTGCCAAACATTGTACTGTGTGAAATAAGCTAGTTCTGTTTTTTGAATTAGTTACTTTCCTACGAAGAGTGTTGAATGCATCAAGTTCAAACTTTCCTAGTTTGTGTAATCTAACAATATGTAACACTTAGTAGATTCGCCTCATTTCTAAAGTAGTTTGTTTAGAAAACAAACACCTTCATTGCCAACACTGTACTGTGTGAAATAAGCTAGTTCTTTCCTCGTAATGAGTTGCTTTCTTACGAACAGTCTTCAGTGCAGCAAGATCAAACTTTCTTAGTTTGTGTAATCTCACAACATGTACAACTTAGTAGATTAGCTTAATTTCCACAGCAGTTTATTTAGAAAAGAATCATGTTCATTGCCGAACATTGGGCTGTGTGAAATAAGGTAGTTCTGTTCTCTGAATGATTTGCTTTGTTACGAACAGTCTTCAGTGCAGCAAGATAAAACTTTGCTAGTTTGTGTAATCTAAAAAGATGTACAACTTAGTAGATTAGCCTCATTTTTAACATACTTTGTTCAGAAAACAAACACCTTCATTGCTGAACACTGTACTGTGTGAAATAAGCTAGTTCTGTTCTCTGAATGATTTGTTTTCCTACAAAAAGTGTTGAATGCAGGAAGTTCAAACTTTCCCAGTTTGACCTAACAAGATATGCAACTTAGTAGATTTGCTTAATTTCTAAAGTAGTTTGTTCAGAAAACAAAAACCTTCATTGCCGAACACTGTACTGTGTGAAATAAGCTAGTTCCATTCTCAGAATGAGTTACTTTCTTACGAACAGTCTTCAGTGCAGCAAGATCAATCTTTGTTAGTTTGTGTAATCTTACAAGATGTACAACTTAGTAGATTAGCTTCATTTTTAATGTAGTTTGTTCAGAAAACAAACACCTTCATTGCCGAACACTGAACTGTATAAAATAAGCTAATTATGTTCTCTGAAGGAGTTGCTTTCCTACAAAGAGGGTTGAGGGCAGCAAGTTTAAACTTTCCTAGTTTGTGTCATCTTCCAAGATGTACAACTTAAAAGATTCGCCTCATTAATAAAGTAGTTTGTTTAGAAAACAAACACGTTCATTGCTGAACACTGTACTGTGTGAAATAAGCTAGTTCTGTCTTCTAAATGAGTTGTTTTCCTATGAACAGTCTTCAGTGCAGCAAGATCAAACTTTCCTAGTTTGTGTAACCAAACAAGATGTACAACTTAGTAGATTTGCTTCATTTCCAAAGTAGTTTGTATAGAAAAGAAACATCTTCATTGCTGAACACTGTACTGTATGAAATAAGCTAGTTCTGTTCTCAGAATGAGTTGCTTTCTTACAAACAGTCTTCAGTGCAGGAAGATCAAACTTTGCTAGTTTGTGTAATCTAACAAGATGTACAACTTACTAGATTGGCCTCATTTCTAAAGTAGTTTGTTTAGAAAACTAACATCTTCATTGCTGAACACTGTACTGTGTGAAATAAGCTAGTTCCATTCTCAGAATGAGTTGCTTTCCTCCGACGAGTGTTGAGTGCAGCAAGTTCAAACTGTCCAAGTTTGTGTAATCTGACAAGATGTACAACTTAGTAGATTCACCTCATTTCTACAGTAGTTTGTTTAGAAAACAAACACCTTCATTCCTTAACACTGTACTGTGTGAAATAAGCTAGTTCTGTTCTCAGAATGAGTTGCTTTTTTATGAAGAGTCTTCAGTGCAGCAAGATCAAACTTTTGTAGTTTGTGTAATCTATCAAGATGTACAACTTAGTAGATTTGCGTCATTTATCAAGTAGATTGTTTAAAAAACAAACACCGTCATTGCCAAACACAGTACTGTGTGAAATAAGCTAGTTCTGTCCTCGGCATGAGTTGCTTTCTTTCTTTTTTTAAAATAAATATATATTTTTTATTTATATTATTCTGATTTTACATTCATAGTATTGGTTCCATTGTCCTCCTCCCCGTCCTCCCACTTTCAATGGGGAATGTGGATCGTGCATTGTGAGTTTCCTCAAGAGTTCTGGTGGATAGGCCCCAGTCTCTGTGCATAATGCCCCAACTTGTGACTCTAACAATCTTTCCACCCCCTCTTCCGCGAGTTTCCCTGAGCCACATTGGGGTCATTTTAGTTCTGCTTCCTTGATGAGGTTTTGGGGGCCTCTGTGTCTCTGGATATCTGGCTTAGTTAGAGTTGGATGTTCTCTGTGTTTATCTCCTTCAGCCTTTTTCTGGTGTTGTGATTGCCTTGAGCGCTGTATTCTTGCCCTTCCCTTGCGTTGTTCTATGGTTTCAGCTGGTGAGGTGTGGTTAGCTGATCCTCCCTTCAGGTTGGTTGTCCACCTGAAAAGAAATAAGCAAATTCTTCAGTGGAGAGAGAAGTTAGCACTAGATAGAAGGGATAACCATATATGTTTTGGAGGGAACTTTATATGCATTGGCTCTCTTCTAGCCCACATTTGGTGGCCTCTAGATCTTGGAGACTGAGCTCATTTTTTGTACTTGGCTTTGACTTATTTCCCAGTTCCAGCAATGAGTTCCATTCCACTGAATGGATTTATTAGCCAAATCAAGAGCAGTTGGTTACCCACCATGGCTGTTTGCCCCTACTGCACTTGTATGAGCACTATGTCAGATTGTTTCCTGCTGGGTATCTTAAACTGCAAGTTGTTTGGACCAATGTCAGACATTTTTCCCCCAGTTGCTCATGTAGCACCCTCTGGTACTAGACTAGCTAACTGTCTGGGGACTGACCTTCTTCCATATTCTGGCCAGGTCTCTCTCTGTGTTTGGTCTCACACACGTATGCTGTCTTCGACAGTAGGGTCTTACCATTAACCTTTTGTGGGTCACCAAGTACTCTGACCGAAGTCTGTCTTTTTGGGGGATCCTTGTAGGTGTTTCAGATCAACAGCTCATTGTGGAAGTTAACCCCCTGCTGGCACTGGGAGTTATACATCTGCACCTAGGAAGGTGAGGGAGGAAAAAGATATATAATGTAAAAGAGAAAGTGAGTATAGAGAGGAGAGGGAGAGAGAGAGAGAGAGAGGGAGAGAGAGAGAAGAGAAAGAGAAGCAGGACAAGATTATAGTTGGCCTTCATCATGTTCTCTCCAGGTTCCTGTGGTTCGAGTATTCCCTCTGTAGGTCTGCTGAAGGATCACTGTTTTAGCCTGTTGTTCAGAGTAAAGGGTTTTGTAGTATTTTTCCCTTTTGGGCCCCAATTTGTAACCCCCCCTTGTCCTCCCTCCCACCCTCTCATTCCCTCCCACCTTTACCCTCCCTCCATCCCACCCTCCTTCTTGTCTCATCCTCAGAGTGTTTATTAGGTTTGGCCACATGTCACGTGGAATCCGGTTAGGGGCAACAGATAAATGAGACCATGCAACGATTATCTTTTTGTGCTTGGGTGAGCTCACTGAAGATGATCTGTTCCATGTTTGACCATTTTTTTCAAATTTCCTTATTTCATCTTTCCTTACTGCTACATAGAATTCCATAGTATAGATATACCACATCTTTGTTATCTATTCATCTAGTGATGGACACCTGGGTTGATTCCAGCTCTTTGCTATTATGAATTGAGCAGCTATAAACATGGTTGAGCAAATGTTTCTGATCTGAGGCTTGGGGCCTTTAGGGTAAATGCCCAATAAGGGAATAACTGGATCCATTGGTAAGTCTATGGTCATCCTTTTCAATAGTCTCCATATAGCTGTCCATAGTGGTTGAACCATTTTACATTCCCACCAACAGTGACGACTTGTTCCTATTTCTCCGCAACCTCGCCAGCATTTGTTTTCATTGTTTTTTTTTTTAATGTTAGCCATCCTTACTGGGGTAAGGTGGAATCTCATAGTTGTTTTAATTTGCATTTCCCTGATGATTAGGGATGTTGAACATTTTCTTAAATGTGTGTTTACTATTTGTATTTCTTCCTCTGAGAACTCCCTGTGCAGTTCTCTGCCCCACTTTGTGAGTGGGTTGTTTGGTGATTTATTGTTTAGGTTTTGGAGTTCTTTGTATATTCTAGAAATTAGGCCTTTGTCAGTTGTATAGCTGGTGAAAATTTTCTCCCATTCTGTGGGTATTCTGCTGGCTTTGGTTATAATATTTTTGTCAGTGAAAAAGCTTTTCAGCTTCATGAGATCCCAATGGTTGAGTGATTGTTTAATTTCCTGAGCTGCTGAGGTTTTGTTCAGGAAATCTTTTCCCACTCCTATATCGTGGAAGGTTCCTCCTAGTTTTTTCTTCCAGTAGTAGCAGAGTTTCTGGTTTTATATTAAGGTCTTTTATCCATTTGGACTTAATTTTTGTGCATGGAGAGATGTGTGGGTCGAGTTTCATTTTCCTACATATGGTTATCCAGTTTGTCCAGCACCATTTGTTGAAGATGCTGTCCTTTTTCCATTCTACATTGCTAGGGCCTTTGCCAAATATCAAATAGCTGTAGTTTCTTGACCCAAAGTCTGGGTCTTCAATTCTGTTCCATTGGTCTATATTCCTGTTTTTGTGGCAGTACCAGGTTGTTTTTATTACAATGGCTTTGTAGTATAACTTTAGATCAGGTATGGTGATGCCTCCAGAGGTGTTTCTTTTGCTGAGGATGAGCTTGGATATCCGAGGCCTTCTGCCTTTCCATTTGAATTTTGAGATACTTTTTTCTATCTCATTGAAGAAGGAAGTTGGGATTTTTATCGGCATTGCATTGAATCTATAAAGTGCTTTTGGTAAAATTGCCATTTTCACAATGTTAATTCTACCAATCCAGGATCATGGGAGGTCTTTCCATTTTTGTAGGACCTCCTCAATTTCTTTTTTGAGAGTTTTTATGTTTTCATTGTATAGGTCTTTCACTTCCTTAGTTAATGTTATTCCAAGGTATTTTATTTTCTTTGTTGCAATTGAAAATGGGATGATGTTAGTTATTTCTTTTTCTGTCTCTTTGTCCTTTGCATACAAAAAGGCTACTGATTTCTGTGCATTGATTTTGTATCCTGCTACTTTGCTGAAGGTGCTAATCACCTTTAAGAGTTTGGGGATGGAATTTCTCAGGTCACTTATGTATAGAATCATGTCATCTGCGAATAGGGCTAACTTAACTTCTTCCTTTCCAATTTGTATCCCTTTGATTTCTTTCTCCTGTCTTATTGCTTGAGCTAATACTTCTAGCACTATGTTGAAGAGCAGAGGTGAGAGTGGACACCCCTGCCTTGTTCCTGACCTCAATGGGAATTCCTTCAGTCTCTCCCCATTAAGAATTACTTGGGCTTTAGGTGCTTTATATATAGCCTTTATTATGTTGAGATAAGGGCCGTCCATACCTGTTCTCTCTAATGTTTTGATCATGAAGTGATGTTGTATTTTGTCAAAGGCCTTTTCTGCATCTATCAAAATGATCATGTGGTTTTTGTGTTTTAGCTTGTTTATGTGGTGTATTACATTGACAGATTTCCATATGTTGAACCACCCCTGCGTTCCAGGGATGAAGCCTACTTGATCAAGGTGGATAATGCTTTTGATGTACTATTGAATTCAGTTTGCAAGAATTTTGTTCAGGATCTTTGCGTCTATGTTCCCCAGAGAAATGGGCCTATAATTTTCCTTTCTTGTGGCATCCCTGCCTGGTTTTGGAATTAGGGTGATACTAGCTTCATAAAAAGAGTTAGGGATCTCTCCCTGTTCTCCTATTGTGTGGCAGAGTTTGAGAAGAATTCGTTTCAGTTCTTCCATGAAGGTTTGGTAGAATTCTGCTGAGAAACCATCTGGTCCTGGACTCTTCTTTTTGGGGAGGTGTTTGATTACCTCTTCTATCTCGAAGGGTGTGATGGGTTTGTTTAGGAAATGAATCTGCTCTGGGCTTAGCTTTGGTAGGTGGTATGTATCTAGGAATTCATCCATTTCCTCCATATTTTCCTGTTTTATGGAGTAGAGGTTTTTAAAATAAGTCCTAATAACTCTTCCTATTTCACTCATGTCTGTTGTGATCTCTTCCTTTTCATTTCTAATTTTGTTCATTTGAAGTGTTTCTTTTTTCTGCTTGATCAAATTGGCCAGGGGTGTATCAATCTTCTTAATTTTTTCGAAGAACCAGCTCTTTGTTTCGTCAATTTTCTTAATTGTCCTCTTAGTTTCCAATTCATTATTTTCTGCTCTTATTTTAATTATTTCTTTCCTTCTGGAAATTTTTGGGTTGGCTTCTTCTAGCCTTTCCAATGCTTTTAGGTGAATGGTCAGGTTATTGATTTGGGATCTTTCTATTTTTCTTATGATGGCATTTAGTGCTATGATTTTTCCCCTAAGGACTGCCTTCATTGTGTCCCACAAGTTTTGGTATGATGTGTTCTCATTGTCATTGAGTTCTAGAAATTTTGCAATTTCATTCTTTATTTCATCCACAACCCATTTGTTGTTTAAAAGTGTGTTGTTCAATTTCCAGGAGGTAGAGGGATTCCTGGTGTACTTTTTGTTGTTAATTTCTAGCATTACAGCATTGTGGTCTGATATCATGCAGGAAATTACATCAATTTTCTTGAAAGTATGGAGGCAGGCTTTGTGGCCCAGTACATGATCAATTTTAGAGAAGGTTCCATGTGCTGCTGAGAAGAATGTGTAATCTGTAGATCTTGGGTGGAGTGTTCTATATACGTCTGTTAGGTCTAGTTGCTCTATGGTGTTGTTGAGCTCTCTTACTTCTCTGTTAATTTTCTGTTTGGATGATCTATCCATTGTTGATAGTGGAGTATTGAAGTCCCAGACTATGATGGTGTTGGTGTTTATTTCTGTTTTGTTGCCAAGTAGATTTTGCTTTATGAATTGTGGTGCACCTGTGTTTGGTGCATAAATATTGATGATTGTGATGTCCTCTTGTTGGATTGTTCCCTTGATAAGTAAGAAGTGGCCTTCTTTGTCTTTTTTGGTTAATTTTGGTTTGAAGTCTATTTTATCTGATATAAGTATAGCTACGCCTGCTTTTTTCATATTTGTGTTTGCTTGGAATATCATTTTCCACCCTTTCACCCTAAGGAGGTGTCTGTCTTTAGTGGTGAGGTGGGTTTCTTGAAGACAGCAGATTGAGGGGTCCAGTTTTCTGATCCACCCTGTTAGCTTATGTCTTTTGATGGGTGAATTGAGGCCATTAATGTTCAGAGATATTAGTTTGAGGTTTGATTTATAACCAGCCATATTGTAGTGGGTTGTGGTCTTTGTGGTTTTTTTTTTTGGAGGGGTAAGGGGTTAATGTCGACTGCTTCTTGAGGGCTCTTGAGATTGGTTATTTGTTTCTTCTGTGTGAAGAATTCCCTGAAGTACTTTCTGTAGGTTTGGCTTTGTGTTCATATATTTGTAGAGATGAGTTTTATCATGGAATGTTTTTCTTTCACCATCTATTATGAGGGACACTTTTGCTGGATAGAGTAGTTGTGGCTGGAAACTATGGGTTCTTAGAGTTTTCAGTGTTCCATTCCAGGCCCTTCTGGCTTTTAGGGTTTCCATTGAGAAATCTGAGGTAATTCTAATGGGGTTCCCTTTATATGTAATGTGTTGTTTTTCCCTGGCTGCTTTTAGGATTTTCTCTTTGTGCTTGATGTTTAGAGTCTTAAAGATAATGTGTCTCGGAGAATTTCTCCTTTGGTCCAGTCTGTTTGGAGTTCTTGTAGCTTCTTGTAGCTGATGGGATTTTCTCTTGAGAGAGTGGGAAAGTTTTCTTCAATTATTTTGTTGAATAAGCTTTCCATTCCTTTAGTCTGTGTTTTTCCCCCTCTGGTATGCCCATGATCCTAATGTTTGGAGGCTTCAGGGTATCCCACATTTCCCTCATGTTCTGTTCACAATAATATTTGAACTTGTTGAAGTTTCTCACGAACTGTTTCTTCTGTTTTGTCTTCCAGTTCTGACTTTCTATCCTCTACTTGGCTGACTCCATTCTTAAGAGCTTCTATAGAGTTTTGGGTTTGTTCAATTTGGTTCATATTTTCTACTGTTTTTTTTTATATATAGTTTCCATCCCTCTGTCTAGTTCCCTTTTCATGTCATTTTCTGACCTTCTTAATGCTTCTTGGAGTTCATCCCTTGCATTTTTTTTATGTCTTCATTGAACTTAGCCATCTGGTTATTGAGGACTTCTTTTTTTTCACTCTTCTTCAGCTCATTTAACTGTTTTTGGAGCCCTTCCTGGTTCTTTTCTATTAGGTCTAATCTAGCACGGATAACATTCATACAATTATTGTCTCTTTGTTGACTTTCTGAGAGTTGTGCTATTTGCTTGGCCAGGGTTGCATAGTTTGTCTCTTCATTTTGGGGTTCTGATTCTAATGTCTCTTCTATGATTTGCTTCAAGACATCCATTGTAGGACTGGATAGTGTAGCTTGATTTACTTGTATCTGGTTTTTCATGCTATTCCTTTTTCGCTGTGATCTGTGCATCACACCAGTTCAGAGACACTGGCTCAGTGGGATCTGTCTTGTGATGGCACAGGGAATGGGTGGGGCTTGACCTGTGGTGTGGCTGCACAGGTTCCAGGCAGGTGATATGGCTCCACAGGCCCAGGGCACCTGCCTGCGATGGTGCACCAGGGCTCTGGCCAGGGAGCCAGAAGTGGGACAAATATGTCTTGCTCAGCAGATCCACAGACCCAAGCACCTGGCTGCAATGGCGAGCTCAGGGGCTCTGGCCAGGGAGCAGGAAGTGGGACGAATCTGTCTCACTCAGCAGATCCACAGACTCACGCACCCCACTGCAGTGGCTCACTCAGGGTCTTTGGCCAGGGAGCAGGACATGGGACGAATCTGTCTCACTCATTGGATCCACAGCCCCAGACACCTAACTGTATTGCCACGCCCGGGGGCTCTGGCTGGGAGCAGGAAGTGTGACGAATCTGTTTCACTTGGCAGATCCACAGACCCAAGCTCCCAGCTGCCTTGGCACACCTAGGGGCTCTGGCCAGGAGCAGGAAGTGGGAGGAATCTGTCTCACTGTGCCACTGTGTGGGACCACAGACCCAGGCACCTAACAGTATTGCTGCGCCCAGGGGCTCTGGCTGGGGAGCAGGAAGTGGGATGAATCCATGTTGCAGACAGCTTCAGGTTCGCTGAGATGAACTTTCAGACCAGGCACAGTTATGGAGGAAGGGATATTATTTATTGAAGGTTGTGGACCCAGGAAGTTCCACCTAGGCTGGATTGGCCTGCTCTTCACAGGGCCAAACTCTGGAAAGCCAACCAGCCACCACAGCACACAGAGCAAAACTAATCTACAGCCAAAAGGTCACACAGCAGACTTCAGGAACTCCTGCTAGACACATTTGCATATCTTTACAATGGACTCTCAAACCATCACCACACCTTAAGGGGGCTCCCCAGTGACCTTGCCTCTCAGCAAGGTGATTGCAGATGCAAACTATAAGTAATAAACCACTGAATATCTGGGGTCATATATTCAAACTACCAGGCACCTAACTATATTTAGCTCCTGGAACCCAATAGATTTATAACTATCACACATTGTAAATTGTACTCAGTCCAATTTCAAAGGTTCTCACAGTCTTGATCAACTTAAGATAGTGAGTCCTGTAAAATCAAACAAGTTAAATACTTTCAACATGTAAAGGCACAGAGTAAAACATTTTTTAACTGATATAAGGCATAGCAAGGAAAAACTAAAACAATGCAAACTCAGCCACCATCAGCAGTCATCAAACTTCTGCAGTTCAAGTTCAATATAACCAGAGACTAACAGTCTCAGGTTTTCCAATTCCACCCTCTCAGCTGGGCAGAGTTGCCAGGGAAAACTTTCATCCCATGCCAACACTGCACTCCAGGCCTTTTGCACAGTCCTGGTATATCCAAAACATCTTCAGGTCTCCATGCAAACCACGGTCCATCTTCCAAAGGCTCTTCCAGCCTATTCCTGAGGGTCTTCATGCCCTACCTCTCGGTGCATCTCAGCAGCAGCTCCTGGAACCGTGGCATGACCACTCCATGCATTTTTCATGTTTCTGGCTAATACCAGGTGGGCAGGACACAGCCATATTCTAAATCCAGGACAAAATAAACCATAGTGGCAGGTTCCTTCTCCAGTCAGCTCTTTCCAAAAATTTGCATTTTTAACAGTCTTTCCTCAGGCATCCTCTCCATTGTTTTAATGTAAATCAAGTCAGGCCACCTTCCTTCCACCTTCCTTAAGATTGCTAATGCATTGACAATAGCAGCCAGCAACCTAAAACCAGTCTTATTGCCTCTAATTTTAACTTGAGATTTTCTTAAAATCTTAAAATCTCTTCCATTACAAATTTAAGCTTGATCAAACTTTCTGGGCCTGGATAGCAGAACTGTAGCCATCCCTTATGCCAGTAGCCCAGTTCCAACAAAGTCCTGAGTTGTCTTTCCTTCCCTTAGAAGTCTTCAGCCAAGCCTCCAAGTTCAATACTGTCTGCATTTAGCATTCTCAAACTCTCATCAGAATAGTCCATAAAAACTTTACCACTCCAGAAGGCATCTTCAGTTGCAAGCACCAAGTCCATGCCCATTTCCAAAACAAGTAGTTTAAAGACAAATATCCACACGGTCAGATTCATTTCACCCCACACTCCTCAGTACCACTTTACTGTTGCAAAGCTTCAGGTTCGCTGAGATGAACTTTCAGACCAGGAAGTTATGGAGGAAGGGATATTATTTATTGAAGGTTACAGAGGGAAGTTCCATAAAGGCAGGAAAAGCGGCCTAGCTTTCACAGGGCCAAACAGAGAGAGAAAGCCAACCAGCCACCACAGCACACAGAGCAAAACTAACTACAGCCAAAAGGTCACACAGCAGACTTCAGGAACTCCTGCTAGACACATTTGCATATCTTTACAATGGACTTTCAAACCATCAACACACCTTAAGACCAGGGCCCCAGTGACCTACTCTAGCAAGGTGATTGCAGATGCAAACTATAAGTAATAAACCACTGAATATATTGGGTCATATATTCAAACAACAATCCATCTCACTGTTGGACCCAGGCACCTAACTGTATTGGCATGCCCAGGGGCTCTCTAACAAGATGGGTACAAATCTGTCTCATCTGTGGACCCAGGCACCTAACTGTTTGGCTCGCCCAGGGGTCTGGCTGGGGAGCAGGAAAACATCTGTCTCACTCTGTGGACCCAGGCACCTAACTGTATTGCTGCCCAGGGGCTCTGGCCGGGATCAGGAAGTAGTTCTGACTTCTGGACCCAGGCACCTAACTATATTGGGGACGCCCAGGGCTCTGGCTGGGGAGCAGGAAGTTCAAACTTTTCTCTCACTTTGTGTACCCATCTAACAAGATTGCTGCTCCTTAGGGCTGTGGCCGGGGTCAGGAATTTCTAATCTGTCTTGTTTGTGGACCCAGGCAAACATCTTTCTTGCCAGGGGCTCTGGCTGGGGAGCAGGAAGTGGGACAAAACTGTCTCACTCTGTGGACCCAGGCACCTAACTGTATTGGCGTGCCCAGGGGCTCTGGCCGGGGAAGTGGGGCAGATCTAGCTCACTCGGTGGGTCCACAGACCTGGGGACCTGGCTGCAATGGTGTTCCATTTCTGGCTGGCCAGGGGCCTCAGGCAGGTCCAGCAGGACCTTTCAGGCAGTGGCACCTGCCAAGAGCTTGGGAATCAGTGGTTTCCTTATATTGCAAATCCACCCCCACCCTCTGGAAGCATGTGGGAGCCAGCAACCCCTTTAAAAAGGTCCCTTTAGAAAAAAAAGTATTTTTTCTTCCACTGAAGTGAGGCGAGGTTAGGTAGCTGCCATCTTGTGTTGGCTAACAGTTTAGAGCATGAGTTGCTTTCTTACGAACAGTCTTCAGTGCAGCAAGATCAAACTTTGCTAGTTTGTGTAATCTAACGAGATGTACAACTTACTAGTTTCTCCTCATTTCTAAAGTAGTTTATTTAGAAAACAAACATCTTCATTGCCGAACACAGTACTGTATGAAATAAGCTAGTTCTGTTCTCGGAATGAGTTGCTTTCCTCCGAAGATTGTTGAGTGCAGCAAGTTCAAACTTTCCTAGTTTGTGTAATCTGACAAAATGTACAACTTAGTAGATTCACCTCATTTCTACAGTAGTTTGTTTAGAAAACAAACACCTTCATTCACGAAGACTGTACTGTGTGAAATGAACTAGTTCTGTTCTCGGAATGAGTTGCTTTCTTATGGAGAGTCTTCAGTGCAGCAAGATCAAACTTTCCTAGTTTGTGTAATCTAACAAGATGTACAACTTAGTAGATTCAACGCACTTCTAAAGTAGTTTGTTTAGAAATGAAACATCTTCATTGCCAAACACTGTATTGTGTGAAATAATCTAGTTCTGTTCTCTGAATAAGTTGCATTCCTACGAAGAGGGTTGAGTGCAGCAAGTTCAAACTTTTCTAGTTTGTGTAATCTAACAAGATGTACCACTTAGGACATTCGCTTCATTTCTAAAGTAGTTTGTTTAGAAAAGAAACATCTTTCTTGCCAAACACTGTACTGTGTGAAAAAAGCTACTTCTGTACTCGTAATGAGTTGCTTTCTCAAGAACAGTCTTCAGTGCAGTAAGATCAAACTTTCCTAATTTGTGTAATCTCACAAGATGTACAACTTAGTAGAATTGCTTAATTTCCAAAGTAGTTTATTTAGAAAAGAAACATGTTTATTTAGAAAAAAAAAAAAAAAACATGTTTTGCCGAACACTGGACTGTGGGAAATAAGTTAGTTCTGTTCTCAGAATGAGTTGCTTTCTTACGAAGAGTCTTCAGTGAAGCAAGTTCAAACTTTTGCAGTTTGTGTAATCTAACAAGATGTACAACTTATGAGATTAGCTTCATTTTTAATGTAGTTTGTTCAGAAAACAATCACCTTCATTGCCGAACACTGTACTGTGTGAAATAAGCTAGTTCTATTCTCTGAATGATTTGCTTTCCTACGAAGAGGGTTCAGTGCATCAAGTTCAAACTTTCCCAGTTTGTGTAACCTAACATGATACACAACTTAGTAGATTCGCTTAATTTCTAAAATAGTTTGTTTCGAAAAGAAACATGTTCATTGCTGAACACTGTACTGTGTGAAATAAGCTAGTTCCGTTCTCGGAATGAGTTGCTTTCTTACCAACAGTCTTCAGGGCAGGAAGACAAAACTTTGCTAGTTTGTGTAATCTTACAAGATGTACAACCTAGTAGATTAGCTTCATTTTTAACGTAGTTTGTTCAGAAAACAAACACCTTCATTGCCGAACACTGTACTGTGTAAAATAAGCTAGTTCTGTTCTCTGAATGAGTTGCTTTCCTACGAAGAGGGTTGAGGCCAGCAAGTTCAAACTTTCCTAGTTTGTGTGATCTACCAAGATGTACAACTTAGTAGATTCGCCTCATTGATAAAAAAGTTTGTTTAGAAAACAAACACCTTCATTGCTGAACACTGTACTGTGTGAAATAAGCTAGTTCTGTCCTCGGCATGAGTTGGTTTTTTACGAACAGTTTCAGTGCAGCAAGATCAAACTTTGCTAGTTTGTGTAATCTCTAGATTCGCCTCATTTCTAAAGTAATTTGTTTAGAAAAGAAACATCTTCATTGCCGAACACTGTACTGTGTAAATAAGCTAGTTCTGTTCTCGGAATGAGTTGCTTTCCTCCGAAGAGTGTTGAGTGCAGCAAGTTCAAACTTTCCTAGTTTGTATAATCTGATAAGATGTACAACTTAGTAGATTCATCTCATTTCTACAGTAATTTTTTAGAAAACAAACATCTTCATTCCTGAATACTGTACTATGTGAAATAAGCTAGTTTTGTTCTTGTAATGAGTTGCTTTCTTATGAAGAGTCTTCAGTGCAGCAAGATCATACTTTCCTAGTTTGTGTAATCTAACAAGATGTACAACTTCATAAATTCACCGCACTTCTAAAGTAGTTTGTTTACAAAGGAAACATCTTCATTGCTGAACACTGTACTGTGTGAAATAATCTAGTTCTGTTCTCTGAATGAGTTGCTTTCCTACAAAGAGGGTTGAGTTCAGCAAGTTCAAACTTTCCTAGTTTGTGTAATCTAACACGATGTAAAACTTAGGACACTCACTTCATTTCTAAAGTAGTTTGTTTAGAAAACAATCATCTTCATTCCCAAACACTATCCTGTGTGAAATAAGCTAGTTCTGTTCTCTGCATGAGTTGCTTTCCTATGAAGAGTTTTGAGTGCAGCAAGTTCAAACTTTCCTAGTTTATTTAATCAGACAAGATGTACAACTTATGATATTTGTTTCATTTCTAAAGTAGTTTGCTTAGAAAAGAAACATCTTTATTGCCAAACACTGTAATGTGTGAAAAAAGCTAGTTCTGTCCTCGGAATGAGTTGCTTTCCTACAAACAGTGTTGAGTGCAGCAAGTTCAAGCTCTCCTAGTTTATGTAATCTAACAAGATGTACAAGTTATGAGATTCGCTTCATTTCTAAAGTAGTTTGTTTAGAAGACAAACACCTTCATTCATGAACACTGTACTGTATGAAATAAGCTAGTTCTGTTCTCAGAATGACTTGCTTTCTTACGAACAGTCTTCAGTGCAGCAAGTTCAAACTTTCCTAGTTTGTGGAATCTAACAAGATATACAACTTAGGACATTCGCTTCATTTCTAAAATAGTATGTTTAGAAAAGACACATCTTCATTGCCGAACGCTGTACTGTGTGAAATAAGCTAGTTCTGTTCTCGTAATGAGTTTTTTTCTTATGAACAGTCTTCAGTGCAGCAAGATCAAACTTTCCTAGTTTGTGTAATCTACCAAGATGTACAACTTAGTAGATTCACATCATTAATAAATTAGTTTGTTTAGAAAACAAACACCTTCATTGCCGAACACTGTACTGTGGGAAATTATCTAGTTCTGTCCTTGGCATGAGTTGCTTTTTTACGAACACTCTTCAGTGCAGGAAGATCAAACTTTCCTAGTTTGTGTAACATAACAAGGTGTAAAACTTAGTAGATTCGCCTGATTTCTAAAGTAGTTTATTTAGAAAAGAAACGTGTTCATTGCAGAACACTGTACTGTGTAAAATAAGCTAGTTCTGTCCTCGGAATGAGTTGCTTTCTTATGAACATTCTTCAGTGCAGCAAGATCAAACTTTCCTAGTTTTTGTATCCAAACAAGATGTACAACTTAGGATATTCACTTCTTTTCTAAAGTAGTTTGTATAGAAAAGAAACTTCTTCATTGCCGAAAACTGTACTGTGCGATATAAGCCTGTTCAGCTCTAGGAATGCGTTGCTTTCATAAGAACACAGAAGGTAATAGCAAGTTCAAACTTTCATTGTTTGTACAGTCTAACAAGTTATACAATTTAGTAGCTTCATTTCATTCCTAATGTTGTTTTGTAAGAAAAGAAGCGTGTTCATTGCCGAACACTGTACTGGGTGACATAAGCTTGTTCACCTCTAGCAATGAGTTGCTTTCCTACGAATAGTGTACGTCACTGAAAGTTCAAACTTTCCTCCCTTGTACAATCTCCAAAGTTGTACAATTTAGTAGCTTCGTGTCATTCCTAATGTAGTTTGGTATGAAAAGAAACATCCTCATTGCCAAAGACTGTACTGTACGATATACGCCTGTTCAGCTCTAGGAATGGGTTGCTTTCCTGTGAACACGGGAGTTCACAGTAAGTTCATACTTTCCTCTTTTGTACAGTCTAACAAGTTGGATAATTATTAGCTTCGTGTAATTTCTCATCTAGTTTGGTAAGAAAAGAAACATTTTCATTGCCGAACACTGTACAGTACGAATTAAGTTTTTTTCAGGTCTAGGAATGAGTTGTTTTACTATGAAGAGTGTAGAACCCAGCAAGTTCAAACTTTTCCCTTTTGTACAATCTAAGAAGTTGTAGAAGTCAATAGCTACGTTTCATTCCTAGTGTAGTTTGGTAAGAAAAAAAAGATCTTTATTGCTGAACACTATTCTGTGAAATAAGCTTGTTCTGCTCTAGGAATGAGTTGCTTTCCTACGAAGAGTGTAGATCACAGGAAGTTCAAACTTCTTTTACTTGTACAATCTAACAAGTTGTACAATTTACCAGCTTCGTTTCATTCCTAGTGTAGTTTGGTAAGAAAAGAAACATCGTCATTGCCGCACAATGTACTGTGTGAAATAAGCTTCTTCAGCTCTAGGAATGAGGTGCTTTCCTACCAAGAGTGTAGATCCCAGCAAGTTCAACCTTTCCTCGTTTGTACAATCTAAGAAGTTGGAGAAGTTAATAGCTATGTTTCATTCCTAATATTGTTTGGTAAGAAAAGAAACATGTTTATTGCCTAACACTGTACTGTGCAAATTAAGGTTTTGAGCTCTAGGAATGAGTTGCTTTCGTACGAAGACGGAAGGTAACAGCAATTTCAAGCTTTCATCATTTGCAGAGTCTAACAAGATATACAATTTAGTAGCTTCATTTCATTTCTAATGTAATTTTGTAAGAAAAGAAACATCGTCATTCCTGCCCACTGTACTGTGCGAAATAAGCTTTGTCAGCTATAGGAATGAGGTGCTTTCCTACCAAGAGTGTAGATCCCAGCAAGTTCAAACTTTCCTCGTTTGTACAATCTAACAAGTTGTACAAGTTAATAGCTACGTTTCATTCCTAATATACTTTGGTAAGAAAAGAAACATGTTCATTGCGTAATGCTGTACTGTGCGAATTAAGCTTTTCAGCTCTAGGAATGAGTTGCTTTCGTACGAACACGAAAGGTAACAGCAAGGTCAAACTTTCACCATTTGTACAGTCTAACAAGATATACAATTTAGTGTCTTCGTTTCTTTTCTATTGTAGTTTGGTAAGAAAAGAAACATCTTCATTGCCAAACACTGTACTGTACGAATTAAGCTTGTTCAGCTCTAGGAATGAGTTGCTTTCTACAAAGAGTGTAGATCCCAGCAAGTTCAAACTTTTCTCATTTGTACAATGTAATAATGCTGTACAATTTAATACATACGTTTGTTCCTAATGTATTTTGGTAAGAAAAGAAACATGTTCATTGCCTACCACTGTACTGGTCGAATTGAGGTTTTCAGCTCTAGGAATGAGTTGTTTGTGTATGAACACAGAAGGTAACAGCAAGTTCAAACTTTCATCGTTTGTACAGCCTGCAAGATATACAAGTTACTAGCTTCGTTTCTTTTCTATTGCAGTTTGGTAAGAAAAGAAGCATCTTCATTGCCAAACACTGTTCTGTACGAATTATGCTTGTTCAGCTCTAGGAATGAGGTGCTTTCCTACCATGAGTGTAGATCCCAGCAAGTTCAAACTTTTCTCACCTGTACAATTTAAGATGCTATACAATTTAATACATACATTTCGTTCCTAATGTAGTTTGGTAAGAAAAGAAACATCGTCATTGCTGCACACTGTACTGTGCAAAATAAGCTTCCTCAGCTCTAGGAATGAAGTGCTGTCCTACCAAGAGTGTAGATCCCAACAAGTTCAAACTTTTCTCTTTGTACAATCTGAGAAGGTGTACAAGTTAATAGCTATGTTTCATTCCTAATGTACTTTGGTAAGAAAAGAAACATCTTCATTGCCGAACAGTGTACTGTATGAATTAAGCTTCTTCAGCTCTAGGAATGAGTTGCTTTCCTACCAAGAATGTAGATCCCAGCAAGTTCAATCTTTCCTCATTTGCACAATTGAAGCAGTTATACAATTTAATAGCTATGTTTCATTCCCTATGCAGTTTGGTAAGACAAGAAACATGTTCATTGCCTAACACTGTACTGTGTGAATTAAGGTTTTCAGCTCTAGGAATGAGTTGCTTTCGTACGAACACGAAAGGTAACAGCAAGTTCAAACTTTCATCGTTTCTAAAGCCTAACAATATGTACAATTTGCTAGCTTCATTTCTTTTCTATTGTAGTTTGGTAAGAAAAGAAACATCTTCATTGCTGAATACTGTACTGTACGAATTAAGCTTTTTCAGCTCTATGAATGAGGTGCTTTCTTAGGAAGAGTTTGGATCCCAGCAAGTTCACAGTTTTCTCATTTGTACAATCTGAGAAATTATAAAATTTAATAGCTAAGTTTCATTCCTGATGTAGTTTGGTAAGAAAAGAAATAATCTTCATTTCCGAACACTGTACTCTGCGATATAAGCCTGTTCAGCCCTAGGAATGCGTTGCTTTCGTAAGAACACGGAAGGTAAGAGTAAGTTCAAACTTTCATTGTTTGTACAGTCTAACAAGTTATACAATTTAGTAGCTTCATTTCATTCTTAATGTAGTTTTGTAAGAAAAGAAGCGTGTTCATTGCCAAACACTGTACTGGGCGACATAAGCTTGTTCAGCTATAGCATTTTCTTTCCTACAAAGAGTGTACATCACAGCAAGTTCAAACTTTTCTCCCTTGTACAATCTATGAAGTTGTACAATTTAGTAGCTTCGTGTCATTCCTAATGTAGTTTCGTAAGAAAAGAAGCATGTTCATTGCTGAACACTGTACCGGGCGAAATAAGCTTGTTCAGCTCTAGCAATCAGTTGCTTTCCTACGAAGAATGTACATCACAGCAAGTTCAAACGTTCCTCCCTTGAAAATCAATGAAGTTGTACAATTTAGTAGCTTCGTGTCATTCCTGATGTAGTTTGGTAATAAAAGAAACATCCTCATTGCCAAACACTGTACTGTAGGATATTAGCCTGTTCAGCTCTAGGAATGGGTTGCATTTTGCGAACACAGGAGTTCACAGTAAGTTCAAACTTTCCCCTTTTGTAAACTCTAACATGTTGGAGAAATAGTAGCTTCGTGTCATTTCCCATCTAGTTTGGTAAGGAAAGAAACATCTTCATTGCTGAACACTGTACTCTGCGAATTAAGCTTGTTCAGCTCTAGGAATGAGTTGCTTTCCTACGAAGAGTGTAGATCCCAGCAAGTTCAAACTATTCTCTTTTGTACAATCTAAGAAGTTATACAATTTGATAGCTACATTTCATTCCTAATACAGTTTGGTAAGAAAAGAAACATCTTCATTGCCGAACACTCTATTCTGAGAAATAAGCTTGTTCCGCTCTAGGAATGAGTTGCTTTCCTACCAAGAGTGTAGATCCCAGCAAGTTCAAACTTTCCTCGTTTGTACAATCTAAGCAGTTTTAGAAGTTAATAGCCACGTTTCATTGCCAATGTATTTTGGTAAGAAAAGAAACATGTTCATTGCCTAAAACTGTACTCTGTGAACTAAGCTTTTCAGCTCTAGGAATGAGTTTCTTTCGTACGAACACGAAAGGTAACAGCAAGGTCAAACTTTCATCGTTTGTACAGTCTAACAAGATATACAATCGAGTAGCTTCGTTTCTTTTCTCTTGTAGTTTGGTAAGAAAAGAAACATCTTCATTGCCGAACACTGTACTGTACGAATCAAGCTTGTTCAGCTCTAGGAATGAGTTGCTTTCCTACGAAGAGTGTAGATCCCAGCAAGTTCAAACTTTTCTCTTTTGTAAAATCTAAGAAGTTATATAATTTAATAGCTATGTTTCATTAGTAATGTAGTTTGGTAAGAAAAGAAACATCTTCATTGCCGAACACTCTATTCTGCGAAACAAGCTTGTTATGCTCTAGGAATGAGTTGCTTTCCTATGAAGAGTGTAGATCACAGTAAGTTCAAACTTCTTTCACTTGTACAATCTAACAAGTTGGACAATTTAGTAGCTTCATTTAATTTCTAATGTAGTTTGGTAAGAAAAGAAACATTGTCATTGCTGCACACTGTACTGTGCAAAATAAGCTTCTTCAGCTCTAGGAATGAGGTGCTTTTCTACCAAGAGTGTAGATCCCAGCAAGTTCAAACTTTCCTCGTTTGTACAATCTAAGAAGTTGTACAAGTTGATAGCTACGTTTCATTCCTAATGTAGTTTGGTGAGAAAAGAAATGTTCATTGCCTAACAGTGTACTGTGTGAATTAAACTTTTCAGCTCTAAGAATGGGTTGCTTTTGTACGAACAGGAAAGGTAACAGCAAGTTCAAACTTTCATAGTTTGTACAGTCTAACAAGATATACAATTGAGTGGTTTTGTTTCTTTCCTATTGTAGTTTGGTAAGAAAAGAAACATCTTCATTGCCGAACAGTGTACTGTACTAATTAAGCTTGTTTAGCTCTAGGAATGAGTTGCTTTCCTACCAAGACTGTAAATCCCAGTAAATTCAAACTTTTCTCATTTGTACAATTTAAGAAGTTATACAATTTAATAGCTACGTTTCATTCCCTATGTAGTTTGGTAAGAAAAGAAACATTTTCATTGCCTAACACTGTACTGTGTGAATTAAGGTTTTCAGCTCTAGGAATGAGTTGCTTTTGAATGAACACAAAAGTTAACAGCAAGTTCAAACTTTCATCGTTTGTACAGTCTAACAAGATATACAATTTACTAGCTTCTTTTCTATTGCAGTTTGGTAAGAAAAGAAACATCTTCATTGCCCAACACTTTACTGTACGAATTAAGCTTTTTCAGCTCTAGTAATAAGGTGCTTTCTTACGAAGAGTTTGGATCCCAGCAAGTTCAAACTTTTCTCATTGGTACAATCTGAGAAGTTGTAAAATTTAATAGCTATGTTTCATTCCTGATGTAGTTTGGTGAGAAAAGAAACATCTTCATTTCTGAACACTGTACTGTGCAATATAAGCCTGTTCAGCTCTAGGAATGCGTTGCTTTCGTAAGAACACAGAAGGTAATAGCAAGTTCAAACTTACACTGTGTGTACAGTCTAACAAGTTACACACTTCAGTAGCTTCATTTCATTCCTAATGCAGTTTTGTAAGAAAAGAAGCATGTTCATTGCCGAACACTGTACTGGGCGAAATAAGCTTGTTCAGCTCTAGCAATGAGTTACTTTCCTACAAAAAGTGTACATCAGAGCAAGTTCAAACTTTCCTCCCTTGTACAATCTATGAAGTTGTACAATTTAGTAGCTTAGTGTCATTCCTAATGTAGTTTGGTATGAAAAGAAACATCCTCATTGCCAAACACTGTACTGTACGATATATGCCTGTTTAGCTCTAGGAAAGGGTTGCTTTCCTGCAAACACGGGAGTTCACAGTAAGTTCATACTTTCCTCTTTTGTACAGTCTAACAAGTTGGATAATTAGTAGCTTCGTGTCATTTCTCATCTAGTTTGGTAAGAAAAGAACCATTTTCATTGCCGAACACTGTATGGTACGAATTAAGTTTTTTCAGCTCTAGGAATGAGTTGTTTTACTATGAAGAGTGTAGATCCCAGCAAGTTCAAGCTTTTCTCTTTTGTACAATCTAAGAAGTTATACAACTTAATAGCTACATTTTATTCCTAGTGTAGTTTGGTAAGAAAAGAAACATCTTCATTGCTGAACACTCTGTTCTGTGAAATAAGCTTGTTCTGCTCTAGGAATGAGTTGCTTTCCTACGAAGAGTGTAGATCACAGGAAGTTCAAACCTCTTTCACTTGTACAATCTAACAAGTTGTACAATTTATTAGCTTCGTTTCATTCCTAGTGTAGTTTGGTAAGAAAAGAAACATAGTCATTGCCGCACAATGTACTGTGTGCAATAAGCTTCTTCAGCTCTAGGAATGAGGTGCTTTCCTACCAAGAGTGTAGATCCCAGCAAGTTCACACTTTCCTTGTTTGTACAATCTAAGAAGTTATACAATTTAATAGCTACGTTTCATTCCTAATGTAGTTTGCTAAGAAAAGAAATATGTTCATTGCCTAACACTATACTGTGCAAATTAAGGTTTTGAGCTCTAGGAATGAGTTGCTTTTGTACTAAGATGGAAGGTAACAGCAAGTTCAAACTTTCATAGTTTGTAGAGTCTAACAAGATATACAATTTAGTAGCTTTGTTTCATTTCTAATGTAGGTTTTTAAGAAAAGAAACATCGTCCTTGCCGCACACTGTACTGTGTGAAATAAGCTTCTTCAGCTATAGGAATGAGGGACTTTCCTACCAAGAGTGTAGATCCCAGCAAGTTCAAACTTTCCTCGCTTGTACAATCTAACAAGTTATACAAGTTAATAGCTACGTTTCATTCCTAATGTTGTTTGGTACCAAAAGAAACATGTTCATTGCCTAACTCTGTACTGTATGAATTTAGCTTTTTAGCTCTAGCAATGAGTTGCTTTCATACGAACATGAAATGTAACAGCAACGTCAAACTTTCACTGTTTGTACAGTCTCACAAGATATACAATTTATTACCTTAGTTTCTTTTCTATTGTAGTTTGGTAAGAAAAGAAACATCTTCATTGCCAAACACTGTACTGTACGAATTAAGCTTGTTCAGATCTAGGAATGAGTTGCTTTCCTATGAAGAGTGTAGATCCCAGCAAGTTCAAACTTTTCTCATTTGTACAATTTAAGATGCTATACAATATAATACCTACGTTTTGTTGCTAATGTAGTTTGGTAAGAAAAGAAACATGTTCATTGCCTAACACTATACTGGGCAAATTAAGGTTTTCAGCTCTAGGAATCAGTTGCTTTCGTATGAACACGAAAGGTAACAGCAAGTTTAAACTTTCATCGTTTGTACAGTCTAACAAGATATACAAGTTACTAGCTTCGTTTCTTTTTTATTGTAGTTTGGTAAGAAAAGAAACATCTTCATTGCCGAACACTGTACTGTACGAATTAAGCTTTTTCAGCTCTATGAATGAGGTGCTTTCTTAGGAAGAGTTTGGATCCCAGCAAGTTTAAACTTTTCTCATTTGTAAAATCTGAGAAGTTGTAAAATTTAATAGCGACATTTCATTCCTAATGTAGTTTGGTAAGAAAAGAAACATCTTCATTTCCAAGCACTGTACTGTGCGATATAAGCCTGTTCAGCTCTAGGAATGCATAGCTTTTGTAAGAACACGGAAGGTAACAACAAGTTCAATCTTTCATCATTTGTACAGTCTCACAAGTTATACAAGTTAGTAGCTTCATTTCATTCCTAATATAGTTTCGTAAGAAAAGAAGCATGTTCATTGCCGAACACTGTACTGGGCGAAATAAGCTTGTTCACCTCTAGCAATGAGTTGCTTTCCTATGAAGAGTACATCAGAGCAAGTTCAAACTTTCCTCCCTTGTACAATCTTCGAAGTTTTACAATTTAGTAGCTTAGTGTTATTCCTAATGTAGTTTTTTAAGAAAAGAAACATCCTCATTGCCAAGCAATGTACTGTGCGATATAAGCCTTTTCAGCTCTAGGAATGGGTTGCTTTCGTACGAACATGAAAGGTAACAGCAAGTTCAAACTTTCATCGTTTGTACAGTCTAACAAGATATATAATTGAGTAGCTTCGTTTCTTTTCTATTGTAGTTTGGTAAGAAAAGAAACATCTTCATTGCCGAACACTGTATTGTACAAATTAAGCTTGTTCAGCTCTAGGAATGAGTTGCTTTCCTATGAAGAGTGTAGATCCCAGCAAGTTCAAAATTTTCTCATTTGTACAATTTAAGAAGTTATACAAGTTAATAGCTACGTTTCATTCCTAATGTAGGTGGGTAAGAAAAGAAACATGTTCATTGCCTAACACTGTACTGTGCGATATAAGCATGTTCAGCTCTAGGAATGCGTTGCTTTCGTAAGAACATGGAAGGTAACAGCAAGTTCAAACTTTCATCGTTTGTACAGTCTAACAAGTTATACAATTTAGTAGCTTCATTTCATTCCTAATATAGTTTCGTAAGAAAAGAAGCATGTTCATTGCCAAACCCTGTACTGGGCGACATGAGCTTGTTCAGCTCTAAGAATGAGTTGCTTTCCTATGAAGAGTGTACATCACTGAAAGTTCACTTTCCTCCCTTGTACAATCTACGAAGTTGTACAATGTAGTAGCTACGTGTCATTCCTAATCTACTTTGATGAGAAAAGAAACATCCTCATTGCCAAACACTGTACTGTGGGATATAAGCCTGTTCATCTCTAGGAATGTGTGGCTTTCCTACAAACACGGGAGTTCACAGTAAGTTCAAACTTTCCTCTTTTGTACAGTCTAACATGTTGGACAATTAGTAGCTTCGTGTCATTTCTCATCTAGTTTGGTAAGAGAAGAAACATCTTCATTGCCAAACACTGTACTCTGCGAATAAAGCTTGTTCAGCTCTAGGAATGAGTTGCTTTCCTAAAGAGTGTAGATCCCAGCAAGTTCAAACTTTTTCTCTTCTGTACACTCCAAGAAGTTGTACAAGTCAATAGCTACTTTTCATTCCTAATGTAGTTTGGTAAGAAAAGAAACATCTTCATTCCCGAACACTCCATTCTGTGAAATAAGCTTGTTCTGCTCTAGGAATGAGTTGCTTTCCTACGAAGACTGTAGATCACAGTAAATTCACACTTCTTTCACTTGTAAAATCTAACAAGTTGTACAATTTAGTATCTTCGTTTCATTTGTAATGTAGTTTGTTAAGAAAAGAAACATCGTCATTGCCACACACTATACTTTGCAAAATAAGCTTCTTCAGCTCTAGGAATGAGGTGCTTTCCTACCAAGAGTGTAGATCCCAGCAAGTTCAACCTTTCCTCGTTTATACAATCTAAGTAGTTGTAGAAGTTAATAGCTACGTTTCATTCCTAATGTTGTTTGGTAAGAAAAGAAACATGTTCATTGCCTAACACTGCACTGTGCAAATTAAGCTTTTCAACTCTAGGAATGAGTTGCTTTCATACGAACACGAAAGGGAACAGCAAGTTCAAACTTTCATCGTCTGTACAGTCTAACAACATATACAATTTAGTAGCTTCATTTCCTTTCTATTGTAGTTTGGTAAGAAAAGAAACATCTTCATTGCCGAACAGTGTACTGTTAATTAAGCTTGTTCAGCTCTAGGAATGAGTTGCTTTCCTACGAAGAGTGTAGATCCCAGCAAGTTCAATCTTTTCTCATTTGTACAATTTAAGAAGTTTTACAATTTAATAGCTACGTTTCATTCCTAATGTAGTCTGGTAAGAAAAGAAACATGTTCATTGCCTAACACTGTACTGTGCAAATTAAGTTTTTCAGCTCTAGGAATGAGTTGCTTTCATACGAACACGAAAGGTAACATCAAGTTCAAACTTTCATCGCTTGTACAGTCTAACAAGATATACAATTTTCTAGATTCATTTCTTTTCTATTGTAGTTTGGTAAGAAAAGAAACATCTTCATTGATGAGCACTGTACTGTACGAATTAAGCTTGTTCAGCTCTACAATGAGGTGGAAGAGTTTGGATTCCAGCAAGTTCAATCTTTTCTCACTTGTACAATCTGAGAAGGTGTAAAATTTAATAGCTACGTTTCATTCCTAATGTAGTTTGGTTAGAAAAGAAACATCTTCATTTCCGAACACTGTACTGTGCGATATAAGCATGTTCAGCTCTAGGAATGCGTTGCTTTCGTAAGAACATGGAAGGTAACAGCAAGTTCAAACTTTCATCGTTTGTACAGTCTAACAAGTTATACAATTTAGTAGCTTCATTTCATTCCTAATATAGTTTCGTAAGAAAAGAAGCATGTTCATTGCCAAACCCTGTACTGGGCGACATGAGCTTGTTCAGCTCTAAGAATGAGTTGCTTTCCTACGAAGAGTGTACATCACTGAAAGTTCACTTTCCTCCCTTGTACAATCTACGAAGTTGTACAATGTAGTAGCTACGTGTCATTCCTAATCTACTTTGATGAGAAAAGAAACATCCTCATTGCCAAACACTGTACTGTGGGATATAAGCCTGTTCATCTCTAGGAATGTGTGGCTTTCCTACAAACACGGGAGTTCACAGTAAGTTCAAACTTTCCTCTTTTGTACAGTCTAACATGTTGGACAATTAGTAGCTTCGTGTCATTTCTCATCTAGTTTGGTAAGAGAAGAAACATCTTCATTGCCAAACACTGTACTCTGCAAATAAAGCTTGTTCAGCTCTAGGAATGAGTTGCTTTCCTACGAAGAGTGTAGATCCCAGCAAGTTCAAACTTTTCTCTTCTGTACACTCCAAGAAGTTGTACAAGTCAATAGCTACTTTTCATTCCTAATGTAGTTTGGTAAGAAAAGAAACATCTTCATTCCCGAACACTCCATTCTGTGAAATAAGCTTGTTCTGCTCTAGGAATGAGTTGCTTTCCTACGAAGACTGTAGATCACAGTAAATTCACACTTCTTTCACTTGTAAAATCTAACAAGTTGTACAATTTAGTATCTTCGTTTCATTTGTAATGTAGTTTGTTAAGAAAAGAAACATCGTCATTGCCACACACTATACTTTGCAAAATAAGCTTCTTCAGCTCTAGGAATGAGGTGCTTTCCTACCAAGAGTGTAGATCCCAGCAAGTTCAACCTTTCCTCGTTTATACAATCTAAGTAGTTGTAGAAGTTAATAGCTACGTTTCATTCCTAATGTTGTTTGGTAAGAAAAGAAACATGTTCATTGCCTAACACTGCACTGTGCAAATTAAGCTTTTCAACTCTAGGAATGAGTTGCTTTCATACGAACACGAAAGGGAACAGCAAGTTCAAACTTTCATCGTCTGTACAGTCTAACAACATATACAATTTAGTAGCTTCATTTCCTTTCTATTGTAGTTTGGTAAGAAAAGAAACATCTTCATTGCCGAACAGTGTACTGTACGAATTAAGCTTGTTCAGCTCTAGGAATGAGTTGCTTTCCTACGAAGAGTGTAGATCCCAGCAAGTTCAATCTTTTCTCATTTGTACAATTTAAGAAGTTTTACAATTTAATAGCTACGTTTCATTCCTAATGTAGTCTGGTAAGAAAAGAAACATGTTCATTGCCTAACACTGTACTGTGCAAATTAAGTTTTTCAGCTCTAGGAATGAGTTGCTTTCATACGAACACGAAAGGTAACATCAAGTTCAAACTTTCATCGCTTGTACAGTCTAACAAGATATACAATTTTCTAGATTCATTTCTTTTCTATTGTAGTTTGGTAAGAAAAGAAACATCTTCATTGATGAGCACTGTACTGTACGAATTAAGCTTGTTCAGCTCTACAATGAGGTGCTTTCTTACGAAGAGTTTGGATTCCAGCAAGTTCAATCTTTTCTCACTTGTACAATCTGAGAAGGTGTAAAATTTAATAGCTACGTTTCATTCCTAATGTAGTTTGGTTAGAAAAGAAACATCTTCATTTCCGAACACTGTACTGTGCGATATAAGCATGTTCAGCTCTAGGAATGTGTTGCTTTCGTAAGAAAACGGAAGGTAACAGCAAGTTCAAACTTTCATCGTTTCTACAGTCTAACAATTTATACAATTTAGTAGCTTCATTTCATTCCTAATGTAGTTTCCTAAGAAAAGAAGCATGTTCATTGCTGAACAGTGTACTGGGCGAAATAAGCTTGTTCAGCTCTAGCAATGAGTTGCTTTCCTACGAAGAGTCTACATCACAGCAAGTTCAAACTTTCCTCCCTTGTACAATGTACGAAGTTGTACAATTTAGTAGCTTCATGTCATTCCTAATGTAGTTTGGAAAGAAAAGAAACATATTCATTGCCAAACACTGTACTGTGCGATATAAGCCTGTTCAGCTCTAGGAATGGGTTGCTTTCCTACGAACACGGGAGTTTACAGTAAGTTCAAACTTTCCTCTTTTGTACAGTCTAACAATTTGGACAATTAGTAGCTTCGTGTCATTTCTCATCTAGTTTGGTAAGAAAGAAACATCTTCTTTGCCGAACACTGTACTCTGTGAATTAAGCTTGTTCAGTTCTAGGAATGAGCTGCTTTCCTACGAAGAGTGTAGATCCCAGCAAGTTCAAACTTTTCTCTTTTGTACAATCTAAGAAGTTGTACAAGTTAATAGCTACGTTTCATTCTTAATGTAGTTTGGTACGAAAAGAAACATCTTCATTCTCGAACACTCCATTCTGCGAAATAAGCTTGTTCCGATCTAGGAATGAGTTGCTTTCCTGTGAAGAGTGTAGATCACAGTAAGTTCAAACTTCTTTCGCTTGTACAATCTAACAAGTTGTACAATTTAGTATCTTCGTTTCATTTCTATTGTAGTTTGTTAAGAAAAGAAACATCGTCATTGCCGCACACTGTACTGTGCAAAATAAGCTTCTTCAGCTCTAGGAATGAGGTGCTTTCCTACCAAGATTGTAGATCCCAGCAAGTTCA
Source organism: Orientallactaga sibirica (assembly GCA_036365145.1). NCBI lineage: Eukaryota > Metazoa > Chordata > Mammalia > Rodentia > Dipodidae > Orientallactaga > Orientallactaga sibirica. The sequence continues at coordinate 299,455 of JAEOAD010001896.1, forward strand.
AACTTTCCTCGTTTGTACAATCTAAGAAACTGTACAAGTTAATAGCTACGTTTCATTCCTAATGTAGTTTGGTAAGAAAAGAAACATGTTCATTGCATAACACTGTATTGTGCGAATTAAGCTTTTCAGCTCTAGGAATGAGTTGCTTTCGTACGAACACGAAAGGTAACAGCAAGTTCAAACTTTCATCGTTTGTACAGTCTAACAAGATATATAATTTAGCAGCTTCGTTTCTTTTTTATTGTAGTTTGGTACGAAAAGAAACATCTTCATTGCCTAACACTGTACTGTACGAATTAAGCTTGTTCAGCTCTAGGAATGAGTTGCTTTCCTACGAAGAGTGTAGATCCCAGCAAGTTCAAACTTTTCTCATTTGTATAATTTAAGAAGTTATACGACCTCCATCATGGTGTGCATGCGTAGCAGCCCTAAGTCTGGAGGACGTAGACTTATGTTGAGTTTCTCTCACCGTCTGCCTCTGCTCTCTGGTCCTCGGGTTCACCTGCATTAGAGGACCGACCCTCGGTGTCCTGGGAGCCCAGCTACAGAGAATGAAGGTGCCTGGGGCTCATGTGGCCACTACTCTTTGCTGTTGCCTCCTGCGTCCATCCATGTTTTGAATGGAAATAAAGCAGAAAGCAGCTGGAACTGGCTCTTCTCAATGCACAGAAATCAGAACCCAGTCTCCTCCCATGCCATCACCTTCACCAACACCTCCAGGACTTTCTCAATAAGATACCTCTTCTTCATCAATCCCACAACATTTGTGGGACGCCTGGCAAAATACTGTCACATTCGCTCTTGGCTCAGTTGTCTTACTCATTCTTTGTGGAAAGCAACTCTATTTTTGTTTTCATTTATAGTCTCTGCTGCCTCCCAGGAAGTCTCACCCAAAGCAAGTACCCAGTTCATGTCTGTTTGAATTGATAAACCTTGCCTCCCTTCCTCCCAGCTGTCTGTAGCATTGATTGTTGGCAAAGTTCAGCAATACTGTTTGGCCTGCTCAGATACTGCGGGCTGGTTATATACAGCTTCTTACTAGAATGTAGTTTTTTTTTCCTCCTAGCAATTTCCTATATATAGATACCCACTTTGTGATATGGGTATTAGAGTTGGGGTGTTTCTGATTTTAATAGTGACAAAAAAATAAACCAAGTGGTATTTCCCTTTGGGGTGAAGGGGTTCAGAGAGTCCAAAATTAGAAAATCATTATAACTTAGAGATTTTAGGTTTGCATGACACAGTTGTAGAAAGTGGAAGAGGCTTTAAAAATAATACAGTAGACTTCCGGGCAAGATGGCGGCATAGGAGCCACGCCAAACCAGATCAGGGTGGGATTTAAACAAAACTACACTCTTCTTCTGAAAAGATCAGAATTTTTTCCAGGAAAGAGCAGAAATAACACTTTGGGGTTAGTGGCCCGACCCGCTCCACAGTGGCTGGAGCAGCCACCCCAATCCGCAGTGCTAAGCCGCTGCTCAGATCAGCTGAGACTCGCTGAGCTTCCCCTGCAGCCACTGCCACCACCACCACCGCTGCCACCTCCACCCAAACAAACAACAACAACAATAAAAATAATAAACGGGGGACTTTCCAACCTCATCAGTCTCCTCTCAGAGCCGAGAAAGCAAAGAAAAGTCTGCTGAGCTACTGAAAGAGCTACAGGAGAACACAGTGAGCTACTACAGGCTTCCTGAACTCGCCCATTCCCCAACCATCAGATCCCCAGCGAATTGGCAGAAATCAGCCACTAGCAGCAGCCTGTACTACATCACCAACACCAGACCCAGCACAGCTGAGCCAAGCTCCACAGCTCAGGGAACGAGGTGGGCACTCAGCATTGGTGAGTTTGGAAGCCACACCAAAAGGTAACAAAGGCCTGCATTGGAAGTGCTAACCTCTCTTTCCAGGTCAGGGCAGGTTATGGGTTACATATTTGTGGTTGGCCTTACCATTTTCAAATAAGCTGAATATGAGGTGTTGAATATTGCTGCCTGTAATACTTTTGGATTTAAAGGGCCTTTATCTTTTGCTTCTGTTATTATTGGGGGCAGGGTCTGATTCCTAGCTGACAAGATTAAGGGTGTGGAAGAAACACATCCTTAGGGATTTTGACCTTATAAGACTCTTTGTTTCAATTCCCACACATGTATACTCTGTGCTCATGTTAATTGAATGTGTATTTGGCTCAATTGAAGTTTAGAACTTGCTTCTAAATTGTTCAACCAGTCCACTACAATACTTGCTTACCAAGCAAAGTCAACATCTAGGATTACCTCAGAGGTGGACCTGGGTACAAGTGCTACACTTGGCACCTTAAACCCATATCCACACCTAAGAACACTGCAGATAACTAGAAAACCTAAGCATTAAATCAATCCAGGATGCAAAAGTCACTACATTATAATACAAAAAACACAAAGAATGAAGAAAATGCAATCCCACCAAAAATTACAAATCCATCAGAATTGTTCACCAATGAGACTGTTTTAGATGAAATTCCTGACAAAGATTTCAAAGGAATGATGATATCTATACTCAAAGAAATAAAAGAAGAAATGAAAGCAATCTGAGAAGAAAAAAAGGAATTGGAGAAGAAAACAAACTTTTGAAAGAGATTACAGAAAAACAATTTAATGAAATAAAAAGGTCATTAGAGGACATGAATAAGGAAATAGAATTACTGAAGAAAAACCAGGTTGAAATCCTAGCTCTGAAGAACACAGTCAGTGAAATAAAAAATTCTGTGGAAAGTCTCACTAGTAGAGTGTATGAAGGAGAGGACAGAATATCTAAACTAGAAGACCAGGTGGCAGACCTATCACAGTCCAACAAAGAGAAAGACAAGCTAATACAAAGGTATGAATGGGAACTCCAAGACATGCGGGACACTATGAAAAGATCAAACATAAGAATTCAAGGTATAGCAGAAGGGGAAGAATTTCAATCCAGATGCTTAGTAGGTGTTTTCCACAAAATCATAGAAGAAAAATTTCCCCAAATTGGGAAAGAAATGCCAATGCAGATACAAGAAGCATTTAGAACACCAAACAGACAAAACCTAGAAAGATCCTCTTCTTGCCATGCTCTAATTAAACTACTAAATACGCAAACCAAAGAAAATATATTGAAAGTAGTTAGAGAGAAAAAGCAAATGACCTACAAGGGTTAACCCATCAGGGTCACAGCAGATTACTCAACACAAAGTTTAAAAGCCAGAAGGGCCTGGAGTGATGTATTCCAAGTTCTGAAAGATAAAAACTGCCAACCAAGATTACTTTATCCTGCAAAGCTTTCTATCCAAATTGATGGAGAAATAAGGACATTCCACAGGCTAAAGGAATTTATGGCAACTAAACCAGCTCTACAGAAAATACTTGCAGGAATCATTCATGCTGAATAAAAAGCAAAACACACACAGCAGGAAATAGGAAAAAAGAAATCATACTCAACAGTTAAAACAAGTGAGTAAAACGAAAACCAGGAAGAACTACAAAACAAGAAAAATGGAGAGATCAAATACATATCTTTCAATAATAACTCTTAATATCAATGGCCTCAATGCCCCAACCAAAAGACATAGACTGGCAGACTGGATTAAAAAGCAGGATCCTACCATCTGTTGCCTCCAGGAAACTCACCTCTCATTAAAAGATAGAAACATTCTTAGGGTGAAAGGTTGGAAAAAGATATACCAAGCAAATGGACCTAGAAAACAAGCAGGCGTTGCCATCCTAATTTCTAACAGGATAGACTTCAAACCAACATTAGTGAGGAAAGATAAAGCAGGTCACTTTATACTGATTAAAGAAATACTCCAACAGGAGGACATCACAATCCTAAACATATATGCTCCCAACACGGGGGCCCCCAATTTCATTAAACAAACACTATCGGACTTACATCAGAGATAACTCCCAACACAATAGTAGTGGGTGACTTCAATACCCCAGTCTCATCACTTGACAGGTCTACCCAACAAAAAATAAACAGAGAGACATCTGCATTAAATGATATCATGGAACAAATGGACCTAACAGAACATTCAGAACATACAGAACATTCCATCCAAATGCTGCAGAATATACATTCTACTCAGTAGCACATGGGACATTCTCTAAAATAGACCATATGCTAGGGCACAAATCAAATCTTAACAAATACAGGAAAATTGAAATAATCCCTTGTATGCTATCTGTCCATAATGGGATTAAACTGCAAGTCAACAACAAGAAAAACTACAGAGCATACAGAAATTCATGGAGACTAAACAGTACATTATTGAACGATGTATGGGTCATTGAAGAAATTAAAAAGGAAATCAAGAAATTCATAGAATCAAATGATGATGAGAATACAACATACCAAAACCTATGGGACACAATGAAGGCCGTCCTATGAGGGAAATTTATAGCTTTAAGTGCCTATATTAAGAAATTAGAGAGTTCACAACTAAACAATTTAATGCTTCACCTTAAGGCCTTGGAAAGAGAGGAACAGGGAAACCAAAAATCAGTAGATGGGAAGAAATAATAAAGGTTAGGGCAGAAATTAATGAAATGCAAACCAAAAAAACAATCAAAAAATCAATGAAACAAAAAGTTGGTTCTTTGAAAGGATAAACAAGATTGACAAACCCTTAGCGAATCTGACCAAAAGAAAGAGAGAAGAGACAAACATTGATAAGATAAGAGATGAAAAAGGCAACATCACAACAGATACCAAAGAAATTCAGAAAATCATACGGACATACTTTAAGAAAATATATGCCTCTAAGTTTGAAAACCTGAAAGAAATGGATGATTTCCTTGATTTGTATGACCTACCAAATTAAATCAAGATGAGATAAACCCTTTAAATAGACCTATAACAACCACAGAGATCCAGGCAGTCATAAAAGTCTCCCAACTAAAAAAAAACCCAGCCCAGATGGATTCACTGCTGAATTTAGCAGACATTCCTGGAAGATCTAACACCAATGCTTCTCAAACTTTTCCCTAAAATAGAAGAGGAAGGAATTCTACCAAAATCCTTCTATGAAGCCAGCATCACCCTGATACTGAAACCGGACAAAGACAGATCAAAAAAAGAAAATTATAGACCAATCTCCCTCATGAACATAGATGCAAAAATTCTCAACAAAATACTGGTAAACCGAATACAAGAATATATCAGACAGATTATTCACCCTGACCAAGTAGGTTTTATCCCAGATATGCAGGGATGGTTCAACATATGCAAATCCATAAATGTAATACACCATATAAATTGTCTGAAGGACAAAAATCACATGGTCATCTCAATAGATGCAGAAAAGGCATTTGACAAAATCCAACACCCCTTCATGGTGAAAGTATTACAGAAACTGGGAATAGAAGGAACATATCTCAACATAATAAAAGCTATTTATGACAAATGTACAGCCAACATAATACTAAATGGGGAAAAACTTGAAGCTTTTCCTCTAAATTCAGGAACAAGACAAAGGTGTCCACTTTCCCCACTACTATTTAATATAGTACTGGAAGTCTTAGCCACAGCAATAAGACAAGAGACACTCATAAAGGGGATACAAATCGGAAGGGAAGAGATCAAATTATCATTATTTGCAGACGATATGATTCTATACATAACAGACCCTAAAGACTCTACCAGCAAACTGTTAGAGCTGATAAACACTTTTAGCAATGTAGCAGGATACAAAATAAACACACAGAAATCAGTAGCTTTTCTATATACTAACAACAAACATGCAGAGGATGAAATCAGGGAATCTCTCCCATTCACAATTGCCTCAACAAAAAAATACCTTGGAATAAACTTAACCAAGGAAGTGAAGGATCTCTACAATGAGAACTTTAAAAAACTTGAGCGACAAATTGCAGAAGACACAAGGAAATGGAAAGACATTCCATGCTCCTGGATTGGAAGAATCAATATTGTGAAAATGTCAATCTTACCAAAAGCAATCTACACACTTAATGTGATTCCCATTAAAATTCCAATAGCATTTTTCACAGAAATAGAAAAAAACAATACAAAAATTCATCTGGAAACACAAAAAACCTCGAATAGTCAAAACAATTATGCGTAACAAAAATCAGGGAGGGGGTATAACCATACCCGATTTTAAGTTATAGTCCAAAGCCATAGTAAAAAAACAGCATGGCACTGGCACAAGGACAGACAGGTAGATCAATGGAACAGAATAGAAGACCCAAATATTAATCTAAGCAGCTACAGATACCTGATCTTTGACAAAAATGCTGAAATTATTCATTGGAGAAAAGATAGCCTCTTTAACAAGTGGTGCTAGGAAAACTGGACATCTGTATATAAAAGGATAAACATAGATCCTTGTCTCTCTCCATGCACAAGAGTCAAGTCCAAATGGATCAGAGACTTCAATATCAGACCTGAAACTCTGAAACTGCTAGAGGAAAAAGTATGGGAAACTCTTCAACATATTGGAATAGGCAAGGACTTTTTGAATATAACTCCAATTGCTCAGGGAATAAAAACACTAATCACCACTGGGACCTTATGAAATTACAAAGTTTTTGTACACCAAAGAACACTGTGAATAGAGCAAAAAGACAACCTAAGGAATGGGAGAAAATCTTTGCCAGCTATACATATGACAGAGGATTAATATCCAGAATATACAAAGAACTCAAAAAACAGAATAATATGAATTCAAACAACCCAGTTTAAAAATGGGCTATGGAACTAAATAGAGAATTCACTGAAGATGAAATACAGATGGCATATAAACATCTAAAAAATGTTCCACATCCTTAGCCATCAGGGAAATGCAAATTAAAACCACTTTGAGATTCCATTTCACTCCTGTCAGAATGACTACCATCAAGAAAACAAATGACAATAAGTGTTGGCGTGGATGCGGAAAAACAGGAACACTTCTACACTGTTGGTGGGAATGTAAGCTGATCCAGCCATTCTGTAAATCAGTGTGGAGGTTCTTGAGACAGCTAGAGATAGATTTACCATATGATCCAGCTATAGCACTCCTAGGCATACATCCAGAGGACTCTTCTCACTACCTTAGAGATACTTGCACAACCATGTTTATTGCTGCTCTATTCACAATAGCTAGGAAATGGAAGCAGCCTAGATGTCCCTCCACAGATGAGTGGAAATAAAGATGTGGTACATTTACACAATGGAGTTCTATTCAGGGGTAAAGAAAAATGAAATCATGAAATTTGCAGGGAAATGGATGGATCTGGAAAGGATTATACTAAGTGAGGTAACCCAGGGTCAGAAAGCCAAACGTCACATGTTCTCTCTCATATGTGGATCCTAGCTACCAATGTATAGACTTGTGTGTGAACTGGAACCAAAAATAGGTACCAGAAACCAGTAAGCTGGTAAAAGGCTATAAGGGAGGGAGGAAAGGGAAGGACTTAAGTGTATGGTAATGCATATATGTAAGTAGAAGAACTGATTACAGGGAGGGGAATGGCCTAAGCGAGGCATGGGAAGAGAATGCATACAAGAAGGGCAGGGGGAGGGTCAATCTAAACTCAAGATATTATGAATAAGACATATGTAAAATTACTTTTCTGAATAAGGGCATGTCTAGAAGCTGTAGACTGTTACTAGAAGATTTTCAGTACCTGGGATGGGATACCTTCCAGTGAGTTGTTGGCCAAGAAGGTCCTGTTGGCCTCCAAAACAATAAAGGCTTTTGCCACAGCCCTTGGTTCCCCTAGAGAAACAGGAAGACCCTATTCCTAAAGACATCTCATGCCTGAGAAGCATGGTCACTGAGAAAGCAAGCTGGTGTGGAGCAGAAAACCTTCTCCCTGTAGACCAGCCAACTGAAAGCTGGAAAAAGCTGCATTGCACGCAGCGTATAGGAGAAAGAAGCCATCAACAGTGAAAATAGTGGACGCTGAATATTCAAGCTTGGCCAGACAGGCCCAATGACTGAACGGGTGCAATAGCGGCATGTCTACTCTTGGGGTAACCAACTGCTCCATAATTGGACTGAAGGCACTCTCTACGGGAGGGAATACGTACCTGGTACTGAAAAACCTAAGTAAAAGTCTATGGTAGGTGAGGTCATGAGCCTTAGGGGTATAAGCCTGCTCTTATCTGACTAAATGTATATATTATTCCTACCAAGCTGCCCTGAAAGCACTACACTTAATGTTCATATTCACATATTAATGCTACTCTTACTTCTGGTTAGAGAAGCTGCTCTTTTCAGATGGTGATGACCACTCGGATGACCCAAAAGGCAACATAGTGCTGAGAAGAAGGGATGGAAGCATGCCCAGCACTGAAACACCTCTGTCACAACCTCCAAGGCTCAGGGACCATTGCGGAAGAGGGTGCGGACAGAATGAAAGAGCCAAAGCAAGGGTATGACCTCTTACACTGCAACTGCCCAGACAGAAACTGGTCTCGACATCCATGACCTTGCAGTGCCTAGCAATACCTTCGCAAAACCCTCAAAACAGAAGAAAAAGATGATGACATCAAATTAAAAGAGAGACTAATGGTGAGAAGGAGGGGATATGATGGAGACTTGAGTTCTAAAGTGGAATGGGGGAGGGAAGGAAAATATCAGGTGGGTTTTTTTGTATGTAAGTATAAAAGTCATTAAAAATATTAAAAAAAGAAGTTATACAATTTAATAGCTACGTTTCATTCCTAATGTAGTTTGGTAAGAAAAGAAACATGTTCATTGCCTAACACTGTACTGTTCAAATTAAGGTTTTCAGCTCCAGGAATGAGTTGCTTTCATACGAACACGAAAGGTAACAGCAAGTTCAAACTTTCATCGTTTGTACAGTCTAACACGATATACAAGTTACTAGCTTCATTTCTTTTCTATTGTAGTTTGGTAAGAAAAGAAACATCTTCATTGCCAAATACTGTACTGTAAGAATTAAGCTTGTTCAGCTCTAGGATGAGGTGCTTTCTTACGAAGAGTTGGATCCCAGAAAGTTCAAACTTTTCTCATTTGTACAATCTGAGAAGGTGTAAAATTTAATAGCTACGTTTCATTCCTAATGTAGTTCCGTAAGAAAAGAAACATCTTCATTTCCAAACACAGTACTGTGCGATATAAGCCTGTTCAGCTCTAGAAATGCCTTGCTTTCGTAAGAACACGGAAGGTAACAGTAAGTTCAAACTTTCCTCATTTGTACAGTCTAACAAGTTATACAATTTAGTAGCTTCATTTCATTCCTAATGTAGTTTTGTAAGAAAAGAAGCATGTTCATTGCCGAACACTGTACTGGGCGACATGAGTTTGTTCAGCTCTAAGAATGAGTTGCTTTCCTACGAAGAGTGTACATCACAGCAAGTTCAAACTTTCCTCCCTTGTACAATGTACGAAGTTGTACAATTTAGTAGCTTTGTGTCATTCCTAATGTAGTTTGGTAAGAAAAGAAACATCATCATTGCCAAACACTGTACTGTGCGAATTAAGGTTTTCAGCTCTAGGAATGAGTTGCTTTCGTACGAACATGAAAGGTAACAGCAAGTTCAAACTTTCATTGTTTGTACAGTCTAACAAGATATACAATTGACTAGCTTCATTTCTTTTCTATTGTAGTTTGGTAAGAAAAGAAACATCTTCATTGCTGAACACTGTACTGTACGAATTAATCTTGTTCAGCTCTAGGAATGAGTTGCTTTCTACGAAGAGTGTAGATCCCAGCAAGTTCAAACTTTTCTCTTTTGTAAAATCTAAGAAGTTATACAATTTAATAGCTACTTTTCATTCCTAATGTAGTTTGGTAAGAAAAGAAACATCTTCATTGTCAAAAACTCCATTCTGCGAAGTAAGCTTGTTCCGATCTAGGAATGAGTTGCTTTCCTACGAAGAGTGTAAATCACAGTAAGTTCAAACTTCTTTCACTTGCACAATCTAACAAGTTGTACAATTTGGTAGCTTCATTTCATTTCTAATGTAGATTGGTAAGAAAAGAAACATCGTCCTTGCCGCACAAAGTACTGTGTGAAATGAGCTTCTTCAGCTCTAGGAATGAGGTGCTTTCCTACCAAGAGTGTAAATCGCAGCAAGTTCAATGTTTCCTTGTTTGTACAATCTAAGAAGTTGTACAAGTTAATAGCTACGTTTCATTCCTAATGTAGTTTGGTAAGAAAAGACATGTTCATTGCCTAACACTGTACTGTGCGAATTAAGCTTTTCAGCTCTAGGAATGAGTTGCTTTTGTACAAACACGAAAGGTAACAGCAAGTTCAAACTTTCATTGTTTGTATAGTCTAACAAGATATACAATTGAGTAGCTTCATTTCTTTTCTATTGTAGTTTGGTAAGAAAAGAAACATCTTCATTGCCGAACACTGTACTGTAAGAATTAAGCTTGTTCAGCTCTAGGAAAGAGTTGCTTTCCTACGAAGAGTGTAGATCCCAGCAAATTCAAACTTTTCTCATTTGTACAATTTAAGAAATTAAACTAAAAAATTAAAATTAAAATTAAAATTAAAAGAGAGACTAATGGAGAGAAGGAGGGGATATGATGGAGACTTGAGTTCTAAAGTGGAATAGGGGGAGGGAAGTGAAATATAAGGTGGGCTTTTTTGTATGTAAGTATAAAAGTCAATAAAAATAATAATGTAATAAAAAAAGATGTACAAATTAGTACATTTGTTTCGTTTCTAAAGTAGTTGCATTAGAAAAGAAACATCTTCATTGCCGAACACTGTACTGTGTGAAATAAGGTAGTTCAGCTCTCAGAATGAGTTGCTTCCCTACAAAGAGGATTGAGTGAAGGAAGTTCAAACTTTCCTCATTTGTGAATTCTAACAAGATATACAACTCAGTAGATTCGTTTCATTTCTGATGTAGTTTCTATAGAAAAGAAACATCTTCATTTCCGAACACTTTACTGTGTGAAATAAGCTAGTTCAGTTCTTGAAATGAGTTGCTTCCCTATGAAGAGGGTTGAGTCAAGGAAGTTCAAACATTCCTCGTTTGTGCAATCTAACAAGATGTACAACAGAGTAGATTCGTTTCACTTCTAATGCAGTTTCTGTAAAAAAGAAACATCTTCATTGCCGAACACTATACTTGGTGCCATAAGCTAGTTCGGCTCTCGGAGTGAGTTGCCTTCCTATGCAGTGGGTTGAGTTTTTCAAGTTTAAATTTTCTTCGTTTGTGTAATCTACCAAGATGTACAACTTAGTGATTTCGTTTCATTTCTATAGAAGTTTCTATAGAAAAGAAACATCTTCATTGCCGAACACTGTACTGTGTGAATTAAGCTAGCTCAGCTCTCAGAATGAGTTGCTTTACTATGAAGAAGATTGAGTGAAGCAAGTTCAAACTTCCCTCATTTGTATAAAGTAACAAGATGTAATACTTAGTAGATGTAATTCATGTCTGAAGTAGATTCATTAGAAAAGAAAAACCTTTATTGCTGAACACGCTACTGTGTTAAATAAGCTTGATTAGCACTCAGAAGTAGTTGATTTCCTATGAAGACAGTTGAGTTCAGCAAGTTCAAACTTTCCTCGTTTGTGTAATCTAACAAGGTGTACAACTTAGTAGATTCGTTTCATTTCTAATATAGTTTCTGTAGAAAAGAAACATCTTCATTGCCGAACACTGTACTGGGTGAAAAAAGCTAGTTCTGCTCTCGGAATGAGTTGCTTTACTGCAAAGGTTTAGTGAAGCAAGTTCAAACTTTCCTCATTTGTGTAATGTAACAAGATGTACAACTTAGTAGATGCTTTTTGTGTCTGAAGTAGATTCATTAGAAAAGAAACATCTTTATTGCCAAACACTGTACTGTGTTAAATAAGCTTGATTAGCTCTCAGAAGTAGTTGATTTCCTAGGAAGACGGTTAAGTTCAGCAAGTTCAAACTTTCCTCGTTTGTGTAATCTAACAAGGTGTACAACTTAGTAGATTCATTTCATTTCTAATGTACTTTCTACAGAAAAGAAACATCTTCATTACCGAACACTGTACTGGGTGAAAAAAGTTAGTTCTGCTCTCGGAATGACTTGTGTTCCACCGAAGAGGGTTGAGTTTTTCAAGTTCAAACTTTCCTCGTTTGTGTCATCTAACAAGATGTACAACTTACTAGATTGCTTTCATTTCTAATTCAGTTGCCTTACAAAAGAAACATCTTCATTGCCGAACACTCTACTGTGTGAAATTAGCTTGATTAGCTCTCGGAATGGGTTGCTTTCCTATGAAGACGGTTGAGTGCAACAAGTTCAAAATTTCCTCGTTTGTGAAAGCTAACAAGATATACAACTTAGTATATTCGTTTCATTTCTAATGTAGTTTCTATAGAAAAGAAACATCCTTATTGCCAAGCACTGTACTGTGTGAAATAAACTTGTTCAGCTCTCGGAATGAGATGCTTTCCTACGAAAAGGGTTGACTGCAGCAAGTTAAAACTTTCTTCGTTTGTGTAATCAAACAAGATGTACAATTAAGTAGATTTGTTTCATTTCTAAAGTAGCCTCCTTAGAAAAGAAACTGCTTCATTGCCGAACACTGTATTGTGTGATTTAAGCTAGTTCACCTCTAGGAATGTGTTGCTTTCCTACGAATAGGGTTTAGTGCAGAAAGTTCAACCTTTCCGCTTTTGTGTAACCTAACAAAATGTACAACTTAGTAGATGCAATTCCTAACTGAAGTAGTTTCATTAGAATAGAAACATCTTCATTGCCAAACACTGTACTGTGTGAAATAAGCTTGTTTTGTTCTCAGAATGAGTTGCTCTCATATGAAGACGGTTGAGTCCAGCAAGTTCAAACTTTCCTCGTTTGTATAATCTAAGAAGATATGCAACTTAGTAGATTCATTTAATTACTAATGTAATTTCTATGGAAAAGAAACATCTTCATTGCTGAACACTGTACTGTGTGAAGTAAGCTAGTTCTGCTGTCAGAATGAGTTGCAATCCTACGAAGAGGGTTGAGTTTTTCAAGTTAAAATTTTCCTCGTTTGTGTGATCTAAGAAGATGTACAACTTAAGGTTAATTTCCTTTCTAATGTAGTTGCCTTAGAAAAGAAAAATCTTCAATGCTGAACACTGTACTGTGTGAAGTAAGCTAGTTCTGCTGTCAGAATGAGTTGCAATCCTACGGAGAGGGTTGAGTTTTTCAAGTTAAAATTTTCCTCGTTTGTGTGATCTAAGAAGATGTACAACTTAAGGTTAATTTCCTTTCTAATGTAGTTGCCTTAGAAAAGAAAAATCTTCAATGCTGAACACTGTACTGTGTGAAATAAGCTTGATTAGCTCTTGGAATGAGTTGCTTTCCTACAAAGACGGTTGAGTGGAGCAAGTTCAAACTTTCCCCATTTGTATAATATAACAAGATGTACAACTTAGTGGATTCGTTTCATTTCTAATGTAGTTTCTATAGAAAAGAAACATCTTCATTGCCGAACACTGTATTGTGTGAAATAAGCTTGATCAGCTCTCGGAATGAGTTGCTTTCCAATGAAGACAGTTGTGTGCAGCAAGTTCAAACATTCCTCGTTTGTGTAATCTAACAAGATGTACAACATAGTAGATTTATTTCATTTCTAATGTAGTTTCTATAGAAAAGAAACATCTACATTGCCGAACACTGTACTGTGTGAAATAACCTAGTTATGCTCTCAGAATGAGTTGCTTTCTTACGAACAGGGTTGAATGCAGCAAGTTCAAACTTTCCTCGTTTGTGTAATCTAACAAGATGTACAACTTAGTAGATTCGTTTCATTTCTATAGTAGTTTCTATGGAAAAGAAACATCTTCATTGCTGAACACTGTAGTGTGTGAAATAAGCTTGTTTGCACAATCTGACAAGATGTACAACATAGTTGATTCATTTTGTTTCCCAAGTAGTTGCCTTAGAAAAGAAACATCTTCATTGCTGAACACTGTACTGTGTGAAATAAGCTAGTTCAGCTCTCGGAATGAGTTGCTTTTGGAGGAAGAGGGTTGATTGCAGCAAGCTCAAACTTTCCAGGATTATGTAATCTAACAAGATGTGCAACTTAGGACATTCGTTTCATTTCTAATGTAGTTTCAAAAAAAAGGAAACATCCTCATTGCCAAACACTGTACAGTGTGAATCAAGTTTGTTTAGGTCTCGCAAAGAGTTGCTTTCCTATGAAGACGGTTGAGTGCAGCAAGTTCAATCTTTCCTCATTTGTGTAATCTAACAAGTTATACAACTTAGTAGAATCGTTACATTTCTAATGTAGTTTCTGTAGAAAAGAAACATCTTCATTGCCGAACACTGTACTGTGTGAAATAAGCTAGTTCAGCTCTCAAAATGAGTTACCTTCCTACGAAAAGCATTGAGTAAAGGAAGTTCAAACTTTCTTCATTTGTGTAATCTAACAAGATGTACAACTTAGTCAATTAGTTTCACTTCTAATGTAGTTTCTACAGAAAAGAAACATCTTCATTGCTGAACACTGTACTGTGTGAAATAAGCTAATTCGGCTCTCGGAATGAGTTGGGATACTACGAAGAGAGTTGAGTGTTTCAAGTTCAAACTTTGCTCATTTGTGTAATCGAACAAGATGTACAACTTCATGATTTTGTATCATTTCTTTTGTAGTTTCTACACAAAAGAAACATCTTCATTGCCGTACACTGTACTGTGTGAAATAAGCTTATTTAGCTCTTGGGATGAGTTGCTTTTCTACGAAGAGGGTTGAGTGCAGCAAGTTCAACCTTTCCTCGTTTGTATAATCTAACAAGATGTACAAATTAGTAGATGTGTTTCTTATCTGAAGTAGATTCATTAGGAAAGAAACATCTTTATTGCCGAAGAGTGTACTGTGTGAAATATGCTTGATTAGCTCTCGGAATGAGTTGATTTCCTATGCAGACAGTTGAATGCAGCAAGTTCAAAGTTTCCTCGTTTGTGTAATCTAACATGATGTACAACTTAGTATATTCGTTTCATTTCTAATGTAGTTTCTATACAAAAGAAACATCTTCATTGCCGAACAGTGTACTGTGTGAAATAAGCTAGTTCTGCTGTCAGAATGAGTTCCATTCATATGACGAGGGTTGAGTGCAGCAAGTTCAAACATGCCTGGTTTGTGTAATCTAACAAGATATACAACATAGTGATTTCTTTGCATTTCTATAGTAGTTTCCATACAAAAGAAACATCTTCATTGCTGACCACTGTACTGTGAGAAATAAGCTAGTTATGCTATCAGGATGAGTTGCTTTCCTACGAAGAGGGGTAAGTGCAGGAAGTTCAAACTTTCCTCAGTTGTAAAATCTAACAAGGTGTACAACGTAGTAGATTCATTTCATTTCTAATGTAGTTTATTTAGAAAAGAAACATCGTCATTGCTGAACACTATACTGGGAGAAATAAGCTTGTTCGGCTCTCAGAATGAGTTGCTTTCCTACGAAGAGTGTTGATTGCAGCAAGTTCAAACTTTCCTCGTTTCTGTAATCTAACAAGATGTACAACTTAGTACATTTGTTTCATTTCTAATGTGGTTTCAAAGAAAATAAACATCCTCGTTTCCAAACACTGTACTGTGTAAAATAAGCTTGTTCAGCTCTCAGAATGAGTTGCTTTCCTACGAAGGGGTTGATTGCAGCAAGTTCAATCTTTCCTCGTTTGTGTAATCTAACAAAATGTACAACTTAGTAGATTCATTCCGTCCTAAAGTAGTTGCCTTAGAAAATAAACATCTTCATTTCCAAACACTGAATTGTGTGAATTAAGCTAGTTCAGGTCTCAGAATGAGTTGCTTTCCTATGAAGAGGGTTGAGTGCAGCAAGTTCAAACTTTCCTCGTTTGTGTAACCAAATAAGATGTACAATGTAGTGATTTCATTTCATTTCTATAGTAGTTTCTATAGAAAGAAAACATCTTCATTGCCGAACACTGTACTGTGTGAAATAACCTAGTTCTGCTCTCAGAATGATTTGCTTTCCTACGAAGATGGTTGAGTGCAGCAAGTTCAAACTTTCCTCGTTTGTGTAATCTAACAAGATATACAACTTAGTAGATTTGTTTCATTTCTATAGTATTTTCTATAGAAAAGAAACATCTTTATTGCTGACCACTGTACTGTGAGATATAAACTAGTTATGCTATCGGGATGAGTTGCTTTCCTATGAAGAAGGTTGAGTTCAGCAAGTACAAACTTTTCTCATTTGTATAATCTAACAATATGTACAACTTCGTAGATTCGTTTCATTTCCAATGTAGTTTCTTTAGAAAAGAAACATCCTCATTGCCGAACACTGTACTGTGCGAAATAAGCTTGTTCAGCTCTTGGAAAGAGTTGCTTTCCTACGAAGAGGGTTGAGTGCAGCAAGTTCAAACTTACCTCCTTTGTGTAATCTAAAAAGATGTACAACTTAGGAGATTCGTTTCATTTCTAATGTAGTTTCTATATATCTATATAAAAAAAAATCTACATTGCCAAACACTGTACTGTGTGAAATAACCTAGTTATGCTCTCAGAAGGAGTTGCTTTCCTATTAACAGGGTTGATTACAGCAAGTTCAAACTTTCCTCGTTTGTGTAATCTAACAAGATGTACAACTTAGTACATTCGTTTCATTTCTACAGTAGTTGAGTTAGAAAAGAAACATCTTCATTGCCGAAAACTGTACTGTGTGAAATAAGCTAGTTCAGCTCTCAGAATGGTTTGCTTTCCTTCGCAGAGACTTGATTCAGGAAGTTCAAACTTCCCTCATTTGTGTAATCTAAAGAGATGTACAACTTAGTACATGCATTTCCTAGTTTGTGTAATCTGAAGTAATTTCGTTAGAAAAGAAACATCTTTACTGCCAAACACTGTACTGCATGAAATATGCTTGTTTAGCCCTTGGAATGACTTGCTTTCCTACAAAGACGGTTGAGTGCAGCAAGTTCAAACTTTCCTCTTTGTGTAATCTATCAAGATTTGCAACTTAGTAGAATCATTTCAATTCTAATGTAGTTTCTATAGCAAAGAATTATCTTCAGTGCTGAACAGTGTACTGTGTGAAATAAGCTATTTCTGCTCTCTGAATTAAATGCGTTCCTATGAAGAGGGTTGAGTGGAGCAAGTTCAAACTTTCCTCCTTGTGTATTCTAACAAGATGTGCAACTTAGTGATTTCGTTTCATTTCTATAGTACTTTCTATAGAAAAGAAATATCTTCATTGGCAAACACTGTACTTTGTGAAATAACCTTTATCTCTTGGAATGAGTTGCTTTCCTTTGAAGACGATTGAATGCAGCAAGTTCAAACTTCCCTCGTTTGTGGAATGAAAAAAGATGTACAACTTAGTACATTCTTCTCATTTCTAATGCACTTACTATAGAAAAGAAATATCTTCATTGCTGAACACTGTGCTGCGTGAAATAAGCTAGTTCTCCTCTCGGAATGAGCCCCTTTCTTACGAATACGGTTGAGTGCAGCAAGTTCAATCTTTCCTAGTTTGTGTAATCTAACAAGATGTACAACTTAGTGATTTCGTTTCATTTCTATAGCAGTTTCTATAGAAAAGAAACATCTTTATTGCCAAACACTGTACTGTGTGGAATAAGCTTATTTAGCTCTCAGAATGAGTTGCTTTCCTACGAATAGGGTTGAGTGCAGCAAGTTCAAACTTTCCTCATTTGTGTATTCTAACAAGATATACAATGTAGTCGATTCATTTCATTTCTAATGTAGTTTCTATAGAAAAGAAACATCTTCATTGCCAACCAATGCACTGTGTGAAATAAGCTAGTTCAGCTCTCGAAATAAGTTACTTTCCTATGAAGAGGGTTGAGTGAAGGAAATTCAAACATTACTCATTTTTGTAATCTAACAAGATGTACCACTTAGTATATTTGTTTCACTTCTAATGTAGTTTCTATAGAAAAGAAATATCTTCACTGCCGAACACTGTACTGTGTGAAATAAGCTAGTTCTGCTCTTGGAATGAGTTGTGTTCCTACAAAGAGTGTTGAGTTTTTCAAGTTCAAACTTTCATCGTTTGTGTACTCTAACAAGATGTAAAACTTAGTGATTTCATTTCATTTCTATAGTAGTTTCTATGGAAAAGAAACATCTTCATTGCCGAACACTGGACTGTGTGAAATAATCATGTTTAGCTCCCAGAATGAGTTGCTTTCCTACAAAGACGGTTGAGTGCAGCAAGTTCAAACTTTCCTCGTTTGTGTAATCTAGCAATATGTACAACTTATTATGTTCTTTTCAATTCTAAATTAGTTCCATTAGAAAGAAACATCTTCATTGCCCAACAGTGTACTGTGTTAAATAAGCTAGTTCAGCTCTCAGAATGAGTTGCTTTTGGAGAAAGAGGATTGATTGGAGCAAGCTCAAACTTTCCTCATTTGTGTAATCTAACAAGATGTGCAATTTCATACATTCCTTTCATTTCTAATGTCTTTTCTATAGAAAAGAAAATCTTCATTAGAGAACACTGTACTGTGAGAAATAAGCTAGTTTTGCTCTCGGAATGAGTTGCTTTCCTATGAAGAGAGTTGAGTGCAGCAAGTTCAAACTTTTCTCGTTTGTGTAATGTAACAAGATGTACAACTTAGTAGATTTGATTCATTTCTAATGTAGTTTCTATAGAAAAGAAACATCCTCATTTCTGAACTCTGTACTGTGTGAAATAAGCTTGTTCAGCTCTGAGAATGAGTTGCTTTGCATGAAGAGGGTTGATTGAATCAAGTTCAAACTTTCCTCGTTTGTGTAATCTAAAAAGATGTACAACTTTCTTTTTTCGTTTCATTTCTAAAGTAGTTGCGTTAGAAAAGAAACATCTTCATTGCTGAACACTGTACTTTCTGAAATAAGGTAGTTCAGCTCT
Source organism: Orientallactaga sibirica (assembly GCA_036365145.1). Classification (NCBI taxonomy): domain Eukaryota; kingdom Metazoa; phylum Chordata; class Mammalia; order Rodentia; family Dipodidae; genus Orientallactaga; species Orientallactaga sibirica. The sequence continues at coordinate 318,269 of JAEOAD010001896.1, forward strand.
CGGAATGAGGTGCTTTTCTAAGAAGATGGTTGATTGCAGCAAGTTAAAACTTCCCTCGTTTGTGTATTCGAACAAGATGTAAAACTTAGGAGTTCTGTTTGGTTTCTGAAGTACTTTCTTTAGAAAAGAAACATCTTCATTGCCGAACACTATACATGTGAAATAAGCTAGTTCAGCTCTCAGAATGAGTTGCTTTCCTACAAACAGGATTGAGTGCAGCAAGTTTAAACTTTCCTCGTTTGTATAATCTAACATGATGTACAACTTAGTAGATTTGTTTCGTTTCTAATGCAGATGCCTTAGAAAAGAAACATCTTCATTGCCGAACACTGTACTGTGTAAAATAAGCTTGATTAGATCTTGAAATGGGTTGCTTTCCTACAGACAGCGTTGAGTGCAGCAAGTACAAACTTTCCACATTTGTGCAATCTGATAACATGTACAACTTTCTAGATTCATTTCATTTCTAGTGTAGTTTCTATAGAAAAGAAACATCTTCATTACCAAACACTGTAGTGAATGACATAAAGTAGTTCTGCTCTTGGTATGAGTTGCTCTCCTACGAAGAGGGTTGAGTGCAGCAAGTTCAAACTTTCCTTGTTTGTGTAATCGAACAAGATGTACAACTTCGTAGATTCATTTCATTTCTAAAGTAGTTGTGTTCGAAAAGAGACATCTTCATTGCCGAACACTGTACTGTGTGAAATAATTTTATTCAGCTCTCAGAATGAGGTGCTTTCCTACCAAGAGGGTTGATTGCAGCAAGTTCAAACTTTCCTGCTTTGTGTAATCTAACAAGATATACAAACTAGTAGATTCGTTTCATTTCTAAAGTCGTTGCCTTAGACAAGAAACATCGTCATTGCCAAACAGTGTATTGTGTGAATTAAGCTAGTTCAGTTCTTGGAATGAGTTGCTTTTCTACTAACATGGTTGATTGCAGCAAGTTCAAACTTTCCCCGTTTTTGTAATCTAACAAGATGTACAATTTAGTAGATTTGTTTCATTTCTAAAGTAGTTGTGTTAGAAAAGAAACATCTTCTTTGCCGAACACCGTACTGTGTGAAGTAAGCTAGTTGTGCTCTCGGAATGAGTTGCTTTCCTATGAAGAGGGTTGAGTGCAGCAAGTTCAAACTTTCCTCGTTTGTGTAGTTTAACAAGATGTAAAACTTAGTAGATTCCTTTCATTTATAATGTAGTTTTGATAGAAAAGAAACATCCTCATTGCTGAACACTGTACTGTGTGAAATAAGCTTGTTCAGCTCTCGGAAATATTTGCTTTCTTATGAAGAGGGTTGATTGCAGCAAGTTGAAACTTTCCTCATTGGTGAAATCTAACAAGAGGTACAACTTTCTAGGTTCGTTTCATTTCTAAAGTAGTTGCTTTAGAAAAAAAAAATCTTCATTGCCAAACACTGTATTGTGTATTAAGCTACTTCAGTTCATGGAATATGTTTCTTTCCTACTAAGAGTGTTGATTGCAGCCATTTCAAACTTTCCTAGTTTGTGTAATCTAACAGGATGTACAACTTAGTAGATTCCTTTGGTTTCTAATGTAGTTTCTATAGAAACAAACAAACAAACAACAACAACAACAAAAAAAACATCTTCATTGCCGAACACTGTGCTGTGTGAAATAAGCTAGTTCAACTCTTGGAATGAGTTGCTTTCCTACAAATAGGGTTGATTGCAGCAAGTTCAAACTTTCCTCTTTGTGTAAATGAACAAGACATACAATTTTCTAGATTTGTTTCATTTCTCATGTACTTTATGTAGAAAAGAAACATCCTCATGGCCAAACACTGTACTATGTGAAATAATTTTGTTCAGCTCTTGGAATGAGTTGCTTTCCTACAAAGAGGGTTGATTGCAGCAAGTTCAAACTTTCCTCGTTTGTGTAATTTTAGACGCTCTACAACTTAGTAGATTCGTTTCATTTCTAAAGTAGTTGCCTTAGAAAAGAAACATCTTCATTGCCGAACACTGTATTGTGTGAATTAAGCTAGTTCAGGTTTTGAAATGAGTTGCTTTCCCACGAAGAGTGTTGAGTGCAGCAAGTTCAAACTTTCCTCGTTTGTGCAACCTAACAAGATGTACAACTTAGTACATGCGTTTCATTTCTGAAGTAGTTATGTTAGAAAACAAACATCTTCATTGCTGAACACTGTACTGTCTGACATAAGCTTGTTCAGCTCTCAGAATGATTTGATCTCCTATGAAGAGGGTTGATTGCAGCAAGTTCAACCTTTCCTAGTTTGTGTAATCTAACAAGATGTACAATTTAGTAAATTCGTTTCATTTCTAAAGTAATTGTGTTCCAAAAGAAACACCTTCAATTCCGAACACTGTACTCTGTGAAATAAGCTAGTTCTGCTCTCGGAATGAGTTGTTTTCCTACGAAGAGTATTGAGTGCAGCAAGTTCAAACATTCCTCATTTGTGTAATCTAATGATATTTTCAAATAAGTGGATTCGTTTCATTTCTAATGTAGTTTCTATAGAAAAGGAAGGTCTTCATTGCCAAACACTGTACTGTGTGAAATAAGCTAGTTCTGCGCTCGGAATGAGTTGCGTTCCTACGAAGAGGGTTGAGTCCAGTAAGTTCAAACTTTCCTCGTTTGTGTAATCTAACAAGATGTACAAATTAGTACATTCATGACGTTTCTAAAGTAGTTGTGTTAGAAAAGAAACGTCTTCATTGCCGAACACTGTACTGTGGGAAATAATTTTGTTCAGCTCTTGGAATGAGGTGCTTTCCTTTCCTAAAAAGAGTGTTGATTGCAGCAAGTTCAAACTTCCCTCTTTTTTGTATTTTTAACAAGGTGTACAACTTAGAAGATGCATTCAGTTTCTCAACTAGTTTCGTTAGAAAAGAAACATCTTCATTGCTGAACAATGTACTGTGTGCAATAAGCTAGTTCTGCTCTCGGAATGAGCTGCTTTCCAATGAAGAGGGTTGGGTGCAGCAAGTTCATACTTTCCTCGTTTGTGTAATCTAACAATATGTTCAACTTAGCAGGTTCATTTCAATTCTAAAGTAGTTGCGTTAGAAAAGAATTATCTTCATAGGCCTGCTGAAGGATCACTGTTTTAGCCTGTTGTTCAGAGTAAAGGGTTTTGTATTATTTTTCCCTTTTGGGTCCCAATTTGTATCCCCCCCTTGTCCTCCCTCCCACCCTCTGATTCCCTCCCACCATTACCCTCCCTCCATCCCACCCTCCTTCTTGTCTCGTCCTCAGAGTGTTTATTAGGTTTGGCCACATGTCACGTGGAATCCGGTTGGGGCGACAGATAAATGAGACCATGCGACGATTATCTTTTTGTGCTTGGGTGAGCTCACTGAGGATGATCTGTTCCATGTTTGACCATTTTTTTTCAAATTTCCTTATTTCATCTTTCCTTACTGCTACGTAGAATTCCATAGTATAGATATACCACATCTTTGTTATCCATTCATCTAGTGATGGACACCTGGGTTGATTCCAGCTCTTTGCTATTATGAATTGAGCAGCTATAAACATGGTTGAGCAAATGTTTCTGATCTGAGGCTTGGGGCCTTTAGGGTAAATGCCCAATAAGGGAATAACTGGATCCACTGGTAAGTCTATGGCCATCCTTTTCAATAGTCTCCATATAGCTGTCCATAGTGGTTGAACCATTTTACATTCCCACCAACAGTGAAGGGAATACTCGAACCACAGGAACCTGGAGAGAACATGATGAAGGCCAACTTTAATCTTGTCCTGCTTCTCTTTCTCTTCTCTCTCCCTCCCTCCCTCTCTCTCTCTCTCTCTCTCTCTCTCTCTCTCTCTCTCTCTCTCTCTATTCATTTTCTCTTTTACATTATATATCTTTTCCTCCCTCACCTTCCTAGGTGCAGACTTATAACTCCCAGTGCCAGCAAGGGGTTAACTTCCACAATGAGCTGTTGATCTGAAACACCTACAAGGTTTCCCAAAAAAGACAGACTTCTGTCAGAGTACTTGGTGACCCACCAAAGGTTAATGGTAAGACCCTACTGTCGAAGACAGCATACGTGTGTAAGACCAAACACAGAGAGACCTGGCCAGAATCTGGAAGAAGGTCAGTCCCCAGACAGTTAGCGAGTCTAGTACCAGAGGGTGCTACATGAGCAACTGGGGGAAAATGTCTGACATTGGTCCAAACAACTTGCAGTCTAAGATACCCAGCAGGAAACCATCTGACGTAATGCTCATACAAGAGCAGTAGTGGCAAACAGCCATGGGGGGTAACCAACTGTTCTTGATTTGGCTAATAGATCCACTCAGTGGAGTGGAACTCATTGCTGGAACTGGGAAATAAGTCAAAGCCATGTACAAAAAATGAGCTCAGTCTCCAAGATCTAGTGGCCACCAAATGTGGGCTAGAAGAGAGCCAATGCATATAAAGTTCCCTCCAAAACATGTATGGTTATCCCTTCTATCTAGTACTAACTTCTCTCTCCGTTGGAGAATTTGCTTATCTCTTTTCAGGTGGACAAAGAACCTGAAGGGAGGATCAGCTAACCACACCTCACCAGCTGAAACCATAGAAAAACGCAGGGGAAGGGCAAGAATTCAGCGCTCAAGGCGATCACAACACCAGAAAAAGGCTGAAGGAGATAAATACAGAGAACATCCAACTCCAGTCATTAGCCAGATATCCAGAGACACAGAGGCTCCCAAAACCTCATCAAGGAAGCAGAACTAAAATGACCCCAATGTGGCTCAGGGAAACTCGCGGAAGAGGGGGCGGAAAGATTGTTAGAGTCACAAGTTGGGGCATTATGCACAGAGACTGGGGCCTAACCACCAGAACTCTTGAACAAACTCACAATGCATGATAAACATTCCCCATTGATGAGGGCCCCTTTGAAAGTGGGAGGAAGGGGAGGAGGACAATGGAACCAATACTATGAATGTAAAATCAGAATAATATAAATAAAAAATATATATTGATAAAAAAAAGAAAAGAATTATCTTCATTGACGAACACTGTACTGTGTGAAATAAGCTAGTTCAGCTCTCAGAATGAGTTACTTTCCTATGAAGAGCGTTGAATGCAGTGAGTTCAAACTTTCCTCATTTGTGTAATCTAACAAGATGTACAATTGGTAGATTCGTTTCATTTCTAATGTAGTTTCTAGAGAAAAGAAACATCTTCATTGCTGAACACTGTACTGTGTGAAATAAGCATGTTCTGCTCTAGGAATGATTTGCTTTCCTATGAAGAGGGTTCAGTGCAGTTTGTGTATTCTAACAAGATGTACAACTTAGTGGATTCGTTTCATTTCTAAAGTAGTTGCGTTATAAAAAAAACATCTTCATTAACTAACACTGTACTGTGTGAATTAAGGTAGTTCAGCTCTCGGAATGAGTTGCTTTCCTACAAACAGAGTTGTGTCCAGCAAGTTCAAACTTCCCTCGTTTGTGTAATCTAACAAGATGTACAACTTAGTAGACTCATTTCCTTTCTAATGTAGTTGCCTTAGAAAAGAAACATCTTCATTGCAGAACACTGTATTGTGTGAATTAAGCTAGTTCACCTCTTGGAATGAGTTGCTTTCCTACAAAGAGGATTGTGTGCAGCAAGTTCAAACTTTCCTCATTTGTGTAACCTAACAAGATGTACAACTTAGTAGATGTGTTTTGTATCTGAACTAGTTTCGTTAGGATAGAAACATGTTCATTGCCAAACACTGTACTATGTGAAATAAGCTTGATTAGCTCTCTGAATGAATTGCTTTCCCACGAATAGGGTTGGTTGTAACAAGTTCAAACTTTCCTCATTTGTGTAATCTAACAAGATGTACAACTTAGTAGATTATTTTCATTTCTAATGCAGTTTCTGTAGAAAAAAACATCGTCATTTCCAAACAGTGTACTGTGTGAAATAAGCTAGTTATGCTCTCAGAATGAGTTGCTTTCCTACGAATAGAGTTGAGTGCAGCAAGTTCAAACTTTCTCCGTTTCTGTAATCTAAAAAGATGTACAACTTAGTAGATTAGTTTCGTTTCTAAAGTAGTTGCATTAGAAAAGAAACATCTTAATTGCCGAACACTGTACTGTGTGACATAAGCTAGTTCAGCACTTGGAATGAGTTGTTTCCCAACGAAGAGGATTGATTGCAGCAAGTTAAAATTTCATCTTTTGTGTAACATAACATGATGCACAACTTAGTAGATGCGTTTCATATCTGAAGTAGATTCGTTAGGAAAAAACATCTTTATTGCCGAACACTGTACTGTGTGAAATAAGCTTGATTAGCTCTCGGAAGAAGTTGATTTCCTATGAAGACGGATGAGTGCAGCAAGTTCAAACTTTCCTTGTTTGTGTAATCTAACAACATGTACAACTTAGTAGATTCATTTAATTTCTAATGTAGTTTCGATAGAAAAGAAACAACTTCATTGCCAAACACTGTACTGTGTGAAGTAAGCTAGTACAGCTGTCAAAATGAGTTGCTTTTTAAGGAAGATGGTTGAATGCAGTAATTTCAAACTTTCAATGTTTGTAAAATCTAAGAAGATGTACAACTTAGTAGATTGGTTTCCCTTCTAATGTAGTTTCTATAGAAAAGAAACATCTTCATTGGAGAACACTGTACTGTGTGAAATAAGCTAGAAATGCTCTCAGAATGAGTTTCTTTCCTCCGAATAGGGTTGATTGCAGCAAGTTCAAACATTCCTCGTTTGTGTAATCTAAAAAGATGTACAACTTAATAGATTCGTTTCATTTCTAATGTAGTTATTATGGAAAAGATACATCTTCACTGTGGAACACTGTACTGTGTGAAATAAGCTAGTTAAGCTCTCAAAATGAGTTACTTTCCAATGAAGAGGGTTGATTGCAACAAGTTCAAAGTTTCCTCTTTTGTGTAACCTAACAAGATGTACAACTTAGTAGATGCATTTTGTATCTGAAGTAGTTTCGTTAGAAAAGAAACATCTTCATTGCCAAACACTGTACTATGTGAAATAAGCAAGTTCTGCTCTCAGGATGAGTTGCTTTCCTACAAAGAGGACTGAGTGCAGCAAGTTCAAACTTTCCTCGTTTGTGTCATCTACCAAGGTGTACAACTTAGTAGATGCATTTCATATCTGAACTAGTTTCGTTGGAATAGAAATATCTTCATTTCCGAACACTGTAAGGTGTGAAATAAGCTTGACTAGCTCTCGGAATGAGTTGCTTTCCTACGAAGACAGTTGATTGCAGCAAGTTCAAACTTTCCACGTTTGTGTAATCTAACAAGATTTACAATTCAGTAGATTCGTTTCATTTCCAATGTAGTTTATATAGAAAAAAATATCTTCAGTGCCGAAGAGTTTACTGTGTGAAATAAGCTAGTTCTGATCTCAGGATGTGTTGTGTTCCTACGAAGCAGGTTGAATGCAGCAAGTTCAAACGTTCCTCCTTTGTGTATTCTACCAAGATGTACAACTTAGTGATTTCGTGTCATTTCTATAGTAGTTTCTATAGAAAAGAAACATCTTCATTGCCGAACACTGTACTGTGTGAAATAAGCTAGTTATGCTCTTGGAATGAGTTGTGTTCCTACGAAGAGGGTTGAGTGCAGCAATATCAAACTTTCCCTGTTTGTGCAATCTAACAAGATGTACAACTTATTAGATTCATTTTACTTATACTGTAGTTTCTCTACAAAAGAAACATCTTCATTGCCAAACACTGTACTGTGTGAAATAAGCTTGTTCAGCTCTCGGAATGAGTTGCTTTCCTATGAAGAGGGTTGATTGCAACAAGTTCAAACTTTTCTCGCTTGTGTAATCTATCAATATGTACAAAGCAGTAGATTCGTTTCATTTCTGAAGTAGTTTCCTTAGAAAAGTAACATCTTCATTGCCAAACACTGTATTGTGTGAATTAAGCTAGTTCACGTCTCGGAATGAGTTGCGTTCCTACAAAGAGGGTTGAGTTCAGCAAGTTCAATCTTTCCTCGTTTGTGTAAACTAAAAAGATGTACAACTTAGTAGATGCGTTTCGCATCTGAAGTAGTTTCTTTAGAACAGAAACATCTTCAATGCCAAACACTGTACAGTGTGAAATAAGCTTGATTAGCTCTTGGAATGAGTTGTGTTCCTACGAAGAGGGTTGAGTGCAGCAAGTTCAAACTTTTGTCCTTTGTGTATTCTAACAAGCTGTACAACTTAGTGATTTCGTTTCATTTCTATAGTAGTTTCTACAGAAAAGAAACATCTTCATTGCAGAACACTGTACTTTGTGAAATAAGCTTGTTTAGCTCTCAGAATGAGTTGCTTTCCTATGAAGACGGTTGAGTGCAGCAAGTTCAAACTTTCCTCGTTTGTGTAATATACCAAGATGTGTATACCAAGATGTACAACTTAGAAGATTTATATCTTTTCTAATGTAGTTTTGTTACAAAAGAAACATCTTCATTGGCGAAGAGTGTACAGTGTGGAATAAGCTAGTTAGGCTCTTGAAATGAGTTACTTTCCTAAGAATATGGTTGATTGCATCAAGTTCGAACTATCCTCGTTTGTGTAATATAACAAGATGTACAACGTAGTAGATTATTTTCGTTTCTAATGTAGTTTCTATAGAAAAGAAGCATCTTCATTGCAGAACATTGAACTGTGTGAAATAAGCTACATCAGCTCTCGAAATGAGTTGCTTTTCTATGAAGAGGGTTGAGTGCAGCAAGTTCAAACTTCCCTTGTTTGTGTAATATAAGAAGATGTACAATGTAGTATATTGGTTCATTTCTAATGTAGTTTGTATAGAAAAGAAACATCTTCATTTCTGAACACTGTACTGTGTAAAACAAGCTAGTTATGCTCTCGGAATGAGTTGCTTTCCTACGAATAGGGTTGATTGCAGCAAGTTCAAGCTTTCATCATTTGTGTAATCTAACAATATGTACAACTTAGTACATTCATCTCATTTCTAATATAGTTTCGATAGAAAAGAAACATCCTCATTGCCAAACTCTGTACTGTGTGAAATAAGCTAGTTATGCTCTCAGAATGAGTTGCTTTCATACGAAGAGGGTTAATTGCAGCAAGTTCAAACTTTCCTCCTTTGTGCAATGTAACAAGATGTACAACTTAGTAGATGGGTTTCATTTCTGAAGTAGTTTCGTTAGAAAAGGAACATCTTCATTGCCGAACACTGTACTGTGTGAAATATGCAAGTTCTGCTCTTGCAATGAATTTCTTTTCTACGGAAATGGTTGAGTGCAACAAGTTCAAACTTTCCAAGTTTGTGTTATCTTACAAGATGAACAACTTAGTAGATTTGTTTCATTTCTAATGTAGTTTCTATAGAAAAGAAACATCTTCACTGCCGAACACTGTACTGTGTGAAATAAGCTAGTTATGCTCTCAGAATGAGTTGCTTTCGTACGAAGAGGGTTGATTGCAGCAAGTTCAACCTTTCCTCCTTTGTGTAATCTAACAAGATATACAACTTAGTAGATGAGTTTCGTTTCTGAAGTAGTTTTGTTAGAAAGGAAACATCTTCATTTCCGAACTCTGTACTGTGTGAATTAACCTTGTTCAGCTCTGGGAATGAGTTGCTTTGCCATGGAAAGGTTTGAGTGCAGCAAGTTCAAACATTCTTCCTTTGTGTAATCTCACAATATGTACAACTTTCTAGATTCCTCTCCTTTCTAATGTAGTTTCGATAGAAAAGAAACATCCTCATTGCCAAACACTGTACTGTGTGAAATAAGCTTGTTCAGCTCTTGGAATTAGTTACTTTCCTTTGAAGAGCATTGACTGTAGCAAGTTCAACCTTTCCTCATTTGTGTAATCTAACAAAATGTACAAGTTTGAAGATTTGTTTTGTTTCTAAATTACTTGCCTTAGGAAAGAAACATCTTCATTGCCGAACACTATATTGTGTGAATTAAGCTAGTTCACCTCTCAGAATGAGTTGCAATCCTATGAGGAGGGTTGAGTGCAGCAAGTTCAAACTTTCCTCGTTTGTGTAACCTAACAAGATGTACAACTTAGTAGATGCATTTCGTATCTGAAGTAGTTTTGTTAGAATAGAAATATCTTCATTGCCGAACACTGTACTGTGTGAAATAAGCTTGGTTAGCTCTCGGAATGTGTTGCTTTCCTTCGAAGACAGTTGAGTGCAGCAAGTTCAAACTTTCCTCGTTTGTGTAATCTAATAAGATTTACAACTTAGTAGATTCGTTTCATTTCTAATGTAGTTTCTATAGAAAAGAAACATCCTCATTGCCAAACACTGTACTTTGTGAAATGAACTTGTTTAGCTCTAGAATGAGTTGCTTTGCTGCAAAGAAAGTTGAGTGCAGCAAGTTCAAACTTTCCTCATTTGTGTAATCTAACAAGATGTACAACTTAGTAGATTCATTTAATTTCTAATGTAGTTTCTATAGAAAAGAAACATCTTCATTGCCGTAAACTGTACTGTGTGAAATAAGCTACTTCAGCTCTCGAAATGAGTTGCTTTTCTATGAAGTGGGTTGAGTGTAGCAAGTTCACACTTTCCTCCTTTCTGTAATCTAACAAGATATACAACTTAGTAGATTCATTTCATTTCTAATGTAGTTTCGTTAGAAAAGAAACATTTTCATTTGCGAACAGTGTACTGTGTGAAATAAGCTAGTTATGTTCTCAGAATGAGTTGCTTTCCTACGGATAGGGTTGATTGTAACAAGTTCAAATTTTCCTCATTTGTGTAATCTAACAAAGATGTATAATTTAGTAGATTATTTTCATTTCTAATGTAGTTTCTATAGAAAATAAACATCTTCATTACTGAACATTGTACTGTGTGAAATAAGCTACTTTAGCTCTCAAAATGAGTTCCTTTTCTATGAGAGGGTTCAGTACAGGAAGGTCAAACTTTCCTCGTTTGTGTATTCTAACAAGATGTACAACTTGGTATATTGATTCATTTCTAATGTAGTTTCTATAGAAAAGAAACATCTTCATTTCTGAACACTGTACTGTGTGAGATAAGCTAGTTATGCTTCGGGATGAGTTGCATTCCTACGAAGACGGGTGAGTGCAGCAAGTTCAAGATTTCCTTGCTTGTTTAATCTAACAAGTTTTACAACTTGGTTATTTCGTTTCATCTCTATAGTAGTTTCTGTAAAAAAGAAACATCTTCATTGCTGAACACTGTACTGTGTGAAATAAGCTTGTTTAGCTCTCGTTATGAGTTGCTTTCCTATGAAGATGGTTGAGTGCAGCAAGTTCAAACTTTCCTCATTTGTGTAGTCTAAGAAGATATACAACTTAGTATATTCGTTAATTTCTAATGTAGTTCCTATAGAGAAGAAACATCTTCATTTCTGAACACTGTACTGTGTAAAATAAGGTAGTTCAGCTCTCAGAATGAGTTGCTTTCCTATGGATAGGGTTGATTGTAACAAGTTCAAATTTTCCTCGTTTGTGTAATCTAACAAAGATGTACAATTTAGTAGATTATTTTCATTTCTAATGTAGTTTCTATAGAAAAGAAGCATCTTCATTACCGAACATTGTACTGTGTGAAATAAGCTACTTCAGCTCTCAAAATGAGTTCCTTTTCTACGAGAGGGTTCAGTGCAGCAAGGTCAAACTTTCCTCGTTTGTGTATTCAAACAAGATGTACAACTTAGTATATCAGTTCATTTCTAATGTAATTTCTATAGAAAAGAAAAATCTTCATTTCTGAGCACTGTAGTGTGTGAAATAAGCTAGTTATGCTTCGGTATGAGTTGCGTTCCTACGAAGACGGTTGAGAGCAGCAAGTTCAAACTTTCCTCGTTTGTGTAGTCTAAGAAGATATACAACTTAGTATATTCGTTCATTTCTAATGTAGTTCCTATAGAGAAGAAACATCTTCATTTCTGAACACTGTACTGTGTAAAATAAGGTAGTTCAGCTCTCGAAATGAGTTGTTTTCCTACGAAGAGGGTTTAATGAAGGAAGTTCAAACTTTCCTCGTTTGTGTAATCTAACCAAATATACAACTGTGTAGATTCGTTTCACTTCTAATGTAGTCTATATAGAAAAGAAACATCTTCTGCCGGGGTTTTTTTCCCTCACCACTGGCAGGTAGAGCAAAAGAGAGAGAGAGAGAGCCGGGCCAGCCGTTTCTCTTGAGGCTGAGCGAGAAGGCGGGTGTCGGTGACTCAAACCCCTCCCCCCACTAAAACACCGGGGAGAAAAACCACATTGAGTCGCGGAGATATGTCTAAGGCGAAACTAAATCGTTTATTGTCAGGGGAGAGATATTTATGTGCTTTGAGGAAGGGGGTGGGAAGAGGGGATGAGAGAAAGGTATAAGGGCCAATATACTTTGAGGAAGGGGGTGGGAAGAGGGGATGAGAGAAAGGTATAAGGGCCAACAGTATTTCATCACGTCAGCAGCAGCTGGGTGGAGGCAGTTTCAGCTTAGGTGCTGAGTCAAGGGCAGGTCACGAAACTCTACTCAGGCTCGACTAGGCTTCACCGGGAGTAGGCCAAGATTGGCTGGGCTAACCACTCGACTTCACACCAGGCAGGGCCCAACATCTCCCCCTTTTGTTTTTGTAAGAACGGTGGATGGCATAGCCCCTGTCCTAGGTTGTTCCCCTCTGGGAACCTTACCCGTCTCTGGGCATTATGCCTCTAGCCCGTTGACCACTCCATGCCCTGTCTTAGGTTGTCTCAGCCTGTCTGAGAACTTACCCGTCATTGGTTCGATGGAGGGCGGGGAGGGATGTTAGGTGGATAGCCAGTAAGTGGAAAAGCCATTGTCTTTGAGTCGTAAACCTGTGGTGCCTTGACCTGATGGAGTTTAATTGCCTCAAGCTGTTGGTGAATGAATTGTGTAATCTTATTAATTACACAGGGCCCGAGAGTGAGGATAAGAAGAAGGAGGGGTTCAAGGGGAGGGAGAAGGTAGGGTAAAGAGCAAGAAGAAGGAGGGGTCCAAGGGGAGGGAGAAGGTGGGATAAAAAGCCATGTAAGCTCGTCTACAGCAGGTTGTCTTAGGAGTCCCAACTCCTCTTCTGTAAATCGTTCTGGAGCTTTTCTGGCTTTATTCAGGTCTAGTAGCATCCACACCTTCAGTTGTTCCTGGGGAAGAAACAGAGGCATAGTTCTCAGGGGTGTGACACTCCCTGGAAAATTGATTATTATCATCCCCTTGTTGGGGTAAATATTTTAAGTCTCTTGTCGGTACCCAAATAGGTCTTTTTTCCTCTTGAGGAAAGACACATCCAAATCCTCTCCCTGCTGTGAGGAGGGGTTCTGGTCCCTTCCAGGCCCCAGTTAATGGGTCCCTCCATTTGACCCAGATGGAGCTGTAGGTGACAGCTGAGGTCCAACGTTTTTGAAAAGGGGACAAGTGTCTATCTTCTTTAGAAAAATTTAAAATATTTAGGGTTAATAATGCCTTTTTTAGTTGGTCATGTGGGGGTAGAGATTCCCCCTTTTGTTTTTGTAATTGAGATTTGAGAGTTTGATGATATCTTTTCACGATGGCTTGGCCCCGGGGGTTATATGGGATGTCTGTGGAAAGTGAGATTTTCCAGGTTTGGAGGAAATCTATAAAAGTTTTGTTTATGAAGCAGGGACCATTATTGGTTTTGATTTGATCTGGCAATCTAAGGGTGGCAAAGCATTGAAGCATATGGCTAATAGTATGTTTAGTTTTTTTCCCAGCATGTGCTGATGCCCAGCAAGCATGGGAGAAAGTATCAACTGAGAGAAAAATATACTTAAGTTTTTTAAATGGAGAATAGTGAGTAACATCAATCTGCCAAAGGTGATTAGGGCGTAGTCCTCGAGGATTGGCTCCTGTAGTTTGAAGAGGAGGTACCTGGAAGAAAGGCTGACAGGATTTATAAGTTCGGACAATTTTTTTAAGGTCCTTGACTGGCCCATGGGGATATTTATGTTTAAGGCCCCTCCAATTTATATGAGTTAATAAGTGGAAGTGTGTAGCTTTTGAGACTGTATTACATTGAGGCTGAGAGGCCAGTTTGTTAGCCAAATTGTTTTCTTTAGAGAGGAATCCTGGTAAATTTTGATGGCCTCTGAGATGTTGAAGAAAAATGGGGTTAATTTTTTGTTTAAGTAGGGAGCGGGCTTGAATCATTAATGGGGTTATAATATTGGAGTCCAGTCTAATATGGGCCTCAATTAGGTTGGGTAACAGGTTAACAACATAAAGGCTGTCAGAAAATAAGTTAAATGGCTCCTGAATAGTGCCCAAAGCCAAAACGACAGCAAATAGTTTTTTAAATTGTGTTGATCCTGTGACCTCATGGGAGATAGACTTTATGGGTATAGACTTTTCTCCCCTCCTTAGGGGAGGGTAAACAACTAGGGAAGCTCCCAAGTGCCCCCCATCAGTGAATACGGTAAGAAAATTAGGGTTGGGTTTAGATAAAAAAAAGTCTGGGGGGTCTCCATTTCAACCTAGAGAAGGAGCTCATCCATTTATAAGGACCATAGTGACAATCAATTATACCCAGAAACCCCTCGAGGGCCATAGCAACCCTGTTGTTATTTCTCTGAAGCCAAGTGAAGTCTTTTACCTTAAAGGGGGTGACAATGACATGAGGCTCTGTGCCAAACAATCGGACAGAGGTGTCCCTGTCCTTCATAATGCAGTCTGTAATCTGGTTAGTTATAGAGTAAACTCTGGGGACTCCACCAAGGGAGAGGTGAATCCATTGGATGGGTTCTCCTTCCTGGGCCAACAGCGCAGTGCATAATGTTTTCCCAGAGAAAATACAGAGGGAGATAGGTAAGTTAGGATCAAACCTCTTTAGGACAGCAGCATCAATGGCCCGTTGTACCTTATGTAGAATTTGTTCATGACGAGGGGGCAAGGTTATCTGAGAGGAGAGAGTAAGACCCTTTAAGAGGTCAAATAAAGGGGACAGTTCCTCAGTAGTTATGGGTATCCAGGGCCTCATCCAATTAATTTCCCCCAGCACCTTTTGGAGTTGAGGCAAAGTATAGAATTTTTGAATATGGAGCTGGGGTTTGACAGGAGAAACAGTATCAAGGGATAACCTGGAGCCCAAAATCTTGAAGGGAGAGGCAGTTTGTATTTTTTCTGGAGCCACCTGTAAAATGGCAAGGCATTTAGTAGTGAGGTCTTGGAGATCAGATGGGTTGGAATGACCTAAAAATAATAATAAAACATTAGGTTGATTAATCAAGGAAGAAAAGATATGAGACATGTATTGTTAGGGTCAATCTAGGGTTGACAGTTAGCAATTTTTTTTTATGATGTTGAAGCTTATATTGGTAGAAGTTGGCCTGTCTTTGTAGAGCCATGAAAGAGAGAAAAAGAAATTAATTAGTTATATAATACATCACAGTAAGCTTTAGGAATGTTTGTTAGGCACATTTTGTATATCTTTACAATGGAATTTTCAATTATTATTACACCTTAAAGTTGGCTGCCAGTGACATTGTCCTTTAGTAAGGCAATTGTATATGTAAACTATAAATTAATAAAATATTGAATATATTGGGGACATATATTTTTAAATTTTGTTCCTCTAATTGGGCAGAGTTGTCAGGGAAAACTTTAATCTCAGGCTAACATTGTATTACCGATTGAGTTAGTTGGGCTTAGTTTTATATTTTATGAATTGAGTTAGGCAGGCAGAGAGAGAATGGGCGTGTTAGGCCTCCAGCCACTGTTTACATGGGTACTGGAGAATTGAGCCTCGAATAGGGGTCCTTAGGCTTTACAGGCAAGTGTTTAACCATTAAGCCATTTCTTTAGTCCCATGTTAATGGAAAGGCAGTGAAGGGTGGGACAATGGTGTGTAGGAAATAGCCATATAGACTTGAAAAACAGGTTTTTTTTTACATTTAGCAGGGCAATACGAATGTCCCCAGCTGTTTTTTTTTTTAATTTTTAAAAGTAAATACTTTGGGCCCCGCGGGACACTTAGTTAAGAGCATAGAGGGAGCGTCTAGAGGCAAAAGGGGCGGGGACGGCAGCGGCTTGTCTCATGGCCTCATGGCGGACCATCCACCCGTTCCTAAGATATTTTTAAAGCAAGTTAGGAGCCCGCCCATCTGCCTCCTTGTTGTTTGGTTGGCCTTTTTTTTTTTTTTTTTGATAAAAGTGACCAAAAGTGACGCCTGGAGGTGCGGGCGAGGTGCAGCCAGTGAGGCTCGGGGCAGTGCTCGGGTCGGGCTGGAGTTGTCCCATTTGGCCTGCTCCCCGCAGGAATGTTGGCGGAGCCTGGTGGACCAGTGACTTGTGCTCCACGCCCGTGAGGAAAGTTAACCTCGGTCTGTATTTGATCACAGTTTACATTCATAGAAAGCTACATGGAGGAGCTGTCCTCCATCAGGGGTTTGAGCACATTTGCCTTAGGCAGTAGTTAGGGGCTGAAAAGAGCTGAAAAGATAGCTGCCGGGTGGCGGTTTGGGTGGCGGTCTTGGGAGAAAGGAGATTTTAAAAGTTAGTTTTAGCCTTTTTTTATAGTTTTTAAGGGAAAAAATGAACTTTTCCCTGGAAAAGCCTTTAAGGTTGGCAATTAAGGCAAGGAGGACTGAATTAATCCATGTGGCTAAAACAAAAGTTTTGTCCCAAGAGCCACACTGTAGGAGGAGTAGGGCAATAGTAATATATATGAGTACAATATAAGCATAAAGTCTCAAAAAATAGTTAAGCATGTTGTAGAATTTTTTTAAGATGGCGCCCCCACTCCAATGAGGGGGCAGGACACTTTGAGAGTTCTCCAGGTTTGTCCACGTGGTGAGCCTCCTCTAGGTTTGCCCACGTGGTGAGTTTCTTTTTCAGGTTTACCCACGTGGTGAGTTTTTTTTTTTTTAGGTCTACCCACGTGGTGAGTCTCTACCCACGTGGTGAGTTTTGTTTTTAGGTCTGCCCACGTGGTGCTTCTAAGATGGCGCCCCCATTCAAATGGGGGCAGGACAAAAATGGCAGCACCGCAGAATCGGTCTGTTGGAAACCCAAAAATTAGAGGAAAGAGAAAAGAACAAGAGATGTTGAAGTTTGGGACGGAGTTTTTATTTAAATGAGGAGGTAAAACATTTAAAGTCTCCTCTAGGTCTGTCCATGTGGTGTGTCCGCCATGAACGTACCCGTTTAGAAATGGCGGCAAACCGGAAATGGAAGGAAAGAGAAAGGAAGTTGAAGTAAGCACAGATTATAGAAGTAAAGGTTAGAATATTAAATATGAAGATTACCTCATAACTTATGAGGATACACCCGTCAGCAGTCCGATTAGCTCGTCAGCTTAATTTTGAATTTTTTCTTTGTCACGTCGGCAGTCTGTAGTCCGTTTTGAATCCTCATACATCCTCACATGGGGCAGTGGTTGTTGTGCCCCACATCTGGGCGCCAAAATGCCGGGGCTTTTTTCCCTCACCACCGGCAGGTAGAGCAAAAGAGAGAGAGAGAGCCGGGCCAGCCGTTTCTCTTGAGGCTGAGCGAGAAGGCGGGTGTCGGTGACTCAAACCCCTCCCCCCACTAAAACACCGGGGAGAAAAACCACATTGAGTCGCGGAGATACGTCTAAGGCGAAACTCATCGTTTATTGTCAGGGGAGAGATATTTATGTGCTTTGAGGAAGGGGGCGGGAAGAGGGGATGAGAGAAAGGTATAAGGGCCAATATACTTTGAGGAAGGGGGTGGGAAGAGGGGATGAGAGAAAGGTATAAGGGCCAACAGTATTTTATCACGTCAGCAGCAGCTGGGTGGAGGCAGTTTCAGCTTAGGTGCTGAGTCAAGGGCAGGTCACGAAACTCTACTCAGGCTCGACTAAGCTTCACCGGGAGTAGGCCAAGATTGGCTGGGCTAACCACTCGGCTTCACACCGGGCAGGGCCCAACAATCTTCAATTCCAAACACTGTACTGTGTGAAATAACCTTGCTATGCTCTCGGAATGAGTTTCTTTACTACGAATGTCATTGATTGCAGCAAGTTCAAACTTTCCTCCCTTGTGTATTCTAACAAGATGTACAACTTAGTGATTTTGTTTCATTTCTATAGTAGTTTCTATAGAAAAGAAACATCTTCATTGCCAAACACTGTACTTTGTTAAATAAGCTTGTTTAGCTCTCGGAATGAGTTGCTTTCCTACGAAGACTGTTGAGTGCAGCAAGTTCAAACTTTCCTCGTTTGTGTAATCTAAGACGATTTACAACTTAGTATATTGGTTTCATTTCTAATGTAGTTTCTATAGACAAGAAACAGCTTCATTGCCGAACATTGTACTGTGTGAAATAAGCTACTTCAGCTCTCGAAATGAGTTGCTTTTCTACGAAGAGGGTTGAATGCAGCAAGTTCAAACTTCCCTCGTTTGTGTAATATAACAATTTGTAGAACTTAGTACATGCGTTTGCTTTCTGAAGTAGTTTCATTAGAAAAGAAACATCTTCATTGCCAGACACTGTACTGTTTGAAATGAGCAAGTTCTGCTCTCAGAATGAGTTGCTTTCCTATGAAGAACGTTGAGTGCAGAAAGTTCAAACTTTCCTCATTTGTGTAATGTATGAAGATGGACAACTTCGTAGATTCCTTTCATTTCTATACTAGTGTCTATAGAAAAGAAACATCTTCATTGCTGAACACTGTACTGTGAGATATAAGCTAGTTATGCTATTGCAATGAGTTGATTTCCTATGAAGAGGGATGAGTGCAGCAAGTTCAAACTTTCCTCGTTTGTGTAATCTAACAAGATGTACAATTTAGTAGATTCGTTTCATTTCTAATGTAGTTGCTTTAGAAAAGAAACACCCTCATTGCCAAACACTGTACTGTGCGAAATAAACTTGTTCAGCTCTCGGAATGATTTGCTTTCCTAAGAAGAGGATTGATTGCAGCAAGTTCAACCTTTTGTGTAATCTAATGAGATGTACAACTTAGTAGATTTGTTTCATTTCAAAATAGTTTGTATAGAAAAGAAACATAAACATTGCCGAACACTGTACTGTGTGAAACAACCTAGTTATGCTCTCGGAATGAGTTCCTTTGCTATGAAGAGGGTTGAGTGTAGCAAGTTCAAACTTTCCTCATTTGTGTAATGTAACAAGATGTAAAACTTAGTAGATTCATTTCATTTCTAATGTAGTTTCTATAGAAAAGAAATATCTTCATGGCCAAACACTGTACTGTGTGAAATAAGGTAGTTCTGCTTTCGGAATGAGTTGCGTTCCTCTGAACAGGGTTGTGTTTTTCAAGTTCAAACTTTCCTCCTTTATGTAATCTAACAACATGTACAACTTATTGGTTCGTTTCGTTTCTTATCTAGTTGCTTTAGAAAAGAAACATCTTCATGGCCGAACACTGTACTGTGTGAAATAAGCTTGATTAGCTCTCAAAACGGGTTGCTTTCCTAGAAAGACGGTTGAGCACTGCAAGTTCAAATTTTCCTCATTTGTGAAATCTAACAAGATGTACAACATAGTAGATACGTTTAATATCTGAAGTAGTTTCTTTAGAAAAGAAACATCTTCATTGCCGTTCACTGTAATGTGTGAAATAAGCTTTATTAGCTCTCGGAATTAGTTGCTTTCCTATGAAGACGGTTGAGCGCATCAAGTTCAAACTTTCCTCGTTTGTGTAATGTGAGAAGATGTACAACTTAGTAGATTCATTTCATTTCTAATATAGTTTCTATAGAAAAGAAACATCTTCATGGCCGAACACTGTACTGTGTGAACTAAGCTAGTTCAACTCTTGGAATGAGTTGCTTTGCTATGAAAATGGTTGAGTGTAGAAAGTTCAAACTTTCCTCGTTTGTGTAACGTAACAAGATGTACAGCTAACAGGTGCATTACATATCTGAAGTAGATTCGTTAGAAAAGAAACATCTTTATTTCCGAACACTGTACTGTGTGAAATAAGCTAGTTCAGCTCTCGGAATGAGTTGCTTTTGGAGGAAGGTGGTTGATTGCAGCAAGCTCAAACTTTCCTTGTTTGTGTAATCTAACAAGATATACAACGTAGTAGATTATTTTCATTTCTAATGTAGTTTCGATAGAAAAGAAACATCCTCATTGCTGAACAGTGTACTGTGTGAAATAATCTAGTTCAGCTCTCGGAATGAGTTGCTTTCCTACGAAAAGGGTTGATTCCAGGAAGTTCAAACTTTCCTCGTTTGTGTAATCTAACAAGTTGTACAACTTAGTAGATGTGTTAGGTTTCTGAAGTATTTTCGTTAGAAAAGACAAACCTTCATTGCCAAACACTACTGTGTGAAATAAGCTAGTTCTGCTCTCAGGATGTCTTGCTTTCCTACCAAGAGGGTTGAGTGCACCAAGTTCAAACTTTCCTCTTTTGTGTAATCTACCAGTATGTACAACTTGGTAGATTCGTTTCATTTCTTATGTAGTTTCTATATAAAAGAAACATCTTCATTGCAGAACACTGTACTGTGTGAAATAAGCAAGTTTTGTTCTCGGAATTAATTGCTTTCCTACAAAGAGGATTGAGTGCAGCAGGTTCAAACTTTCCTCCTTTGTGTAATATAACAAGATGTACAACTTAGTAGATTCGTTTCTTTTCTAATGTAGTTTCGATAGAAAAGAATCATCTTCATTGACAAAGACTGTACTGTGTGAAAAAAGCTAGTTCAGCTCTAGGCATGAATTGCTTTTCTACAAAGAGGGATGAGTGCAGCAAGTTCAAAATTTCCTCTTTTGTAAAGTCTGCCAAGATGTACAACTTATTAGATGCACTTCGTTTCTCAAGTAGTTGGGTTAGAAAAGAAACATCTTCATTGTAGAACACCGTACTGTGTGAAATAAGCTAGGTCACCTCTCGGAATGAGTTGCTTTCCTAAGAACAGGGTTGATTGCAGCAAGATCAAACTTCCCTCGTTTGTGTAGTCTAACAAGATGTACAACTTAGTAGATGTGTATCATTTCTGAAGAAGTTTCATTAGAAAAGAAACATCTTCATTGCCGAACACTGTACTATGTGAAATAAGCTAGTTCTGCTCTCAGAATGAGTTCCTTTCCTACGAAGAGGGTTGAGTGCAGCAAGTTCAAACTTTCCTTGTTTGTGTAATCTAAAAATATGTACAACTTGGTACATGTGTTTGGTTTCTGAAGTAGTTTCGTTAGAAAAGAAACATCTTTATTGACGAACACTGTACTGAGTGAAATGAGCTAGTTATGCTCTCAGAATGAGTTTCTTTCCTACGAAGATAGTTGAGTGCATCAAGTTCAAAGTTACTTCGTTTGTGTAACATACCAAGTTGAACAACTTAGTAGATGCATTTCATATCTGAAGTAGTTTCATTAGAAAAGAAACATCATAAGCTTGTTTTGCTCTCGGAATGAGTTGGTTTCCTAGGAAGCCTGTTGTGTGCAGCAAGTTCAAACTTTCCTCATTTGTGTAATCTAAAAAGGTGTACAACTTAGTAGATTCGTTTCATTTCTAATGTAGTTTTTATAAAAAGGAAACATCTTCATTTCCAAATACTGTACTGTGTGAAATAAGCTGGTTCAGCTCACGGAATGAGTTGTTTTCCTACAAAGAGGGTTGATTGCAGCAAGTTCAAACGTCCCCTCATTTGTGTAATCTAAAAAGATGTACAACTTAGTACATGCATTTGGTTTCTGAAGTAGTTTCGTTAGAAAAGAAACATCTTCATTGAAGAACACTGTGCTGTGTGAAATAAGCTTGTTTAGCTCTTGGAATGAGTTGCTTTCCTACGATGACGGCTGAGTGCAGCAACTTCAAACTTTCCTCGTTTGTGTAATCTAACAAGATGTAAAACTTAGTAGATTTGTTTCTTTTCTAATGTAGTTTCGATAGAAAAGAATCATCTTCATTGACAAACACTGTACTGTGTGAAAAAAGCTAGTTCATCTCTAGGCATGAATTGCTTTCCTACAAAAAGGGATGAGTGTAGCAAGTTCAAACTTTCCTCATTTGTGTAATCTAACAAGATGTACAATGCAGTAGATTCATTTCATTTCTAATGTAGTTTCTATACAAAAGAAACATCTTCATTCCAGAACACTGTACTTTGTGAAATTAGTTAGTTCTGCTCTTTGGATGAATTGCTTTCCTACAAACAGGGTTGCGTACAGCAAGTTCAAACTTTCCGCATTTGTGTAATCTAACAAGATGTACAACTTAGTAGATTTGATTCATTTGTAATGTAGTTTCGATAGAAAAGAAACATCTTCATTGCAGAACACTATACTGTGTGAAATAAGTTAGTTCTGCTCTTCGGATGAGTTGCTTTCCTACGAAGAGGGTTGAGTACAGCAAGTTCAAACTTTCCTCGTTTGTGTAATCTAACAAGATGTACAACTTATTAGATTCAATTCATTTCTAATGTAGTTTCGATAGAAAAGAAACATCTCCATTGCCGAACACTGTATTGTGTGAATTAAGCTAGTTCACTTCTCAGAATGAGTTGCTTTCCTACGAAGAGGGTTGAGTGCAGCAAGTTCAACATTTCCTCATTTGTGTAACCTAACAAGATATACAACTTAGTAGATGTGTTTCGTATCTGAAGTAGTTTCCTTAGAATAGAAACATCTTCAATGCCAAACACTGTACTGTGTGAAATAAGCTAGATCAGCTCTCAAAATGAGTTGCTTTCTGAGGAAGAGGGTTGATTGCAGCAAGTTCAAACTTTCCTCGTTTGTGTAATCTAACACGATATAGAACTTAGTAGATTCATTTCATTTCTAATGTAGTTTCGTTAGAAAAGAAACATCTTCATTGCCAAACACTGTACTGTGTGAAATAAGCAAGTTCTGCTCTCTGAATCAGTTGCTTTACTACGAAGAGGGATGAGTGCACCAATTGAAATGTACCTCATTTGTAAAATCTAACAAGATATACAACTTAGTAGATTCATTTCGTTTCTCAAGTAGTTGCGTTAGAAAGAAACATCTTCATTGCCAAACACTGTACTGAGTGAAATAAGCTAGTTCCGCTCTCGGAATGAGTTGCTTTTGGAGAAAAAGGTTTGATTGCAGCAAGCTCAAACTTTCCTCTTTTGTGTAACCTACCAAGGTGTACAACTTAGTAGGTACGTTTCATTTCTAATGTAGTTTCTATACAAAAGAAACATCTTCATTGCAGAACACTGTACTGTGTGAAATAAGTTAGTTCTAATATCTGGATGAGTTGCTTTCCTACGAAGAGGATTGAGTGCAGCAAGTTCAAACTTTCCTTGTTTGCGTAAGCTAACAAAATGTACAACGTAGTACATTCAATTCATTTCTAATGTAGTTAGTATAAAAAAAGAAACATCCTCATTGTCAAACACTGTACTGTGTGAAATAAGCGTTTTTAGCCCTCGTAATGAGTTGCTTTCCTACGAAGAGTGTTGATTGCAGCAAGTTCAACCTTTCTTCGTTTGTGTACTGTAACAAGATGTACACCGTAGTAGATTCGTTTCATTTCTAAAGTAGTTGTGTTAGAAAAGAAACATCTTCATTGCCAAACACTGTACTGTGTGAAATAAGCTAGTTATTCCCTCGGAATGAGTTGCTTTCATACGAAAAGGGTTCATTGCAGCCAGTTCAAAGTTTCCTCGTTTGTGTAATCTAACAAGATGTACAACTTAGTACATTTGTCTCATTTCTAATGTAGTTTCTATAGAAAAGAAATGTCCTCATTGCCAAACATGATACTGTGTGATATAAGCTTGTTCACCTCTCCGAATGAGTTGCTTTCCTACGACGACAGTTGATTGCAGCAAATTCAAACTCACCTCTTTTGTGTAATCTAACAATATGGACAACACAGTAGATTCATTTCATTTCTAAAGTAGTTGCATTAGAAAAGAAACATCTTCATTGCAGAACACTGTACTGTGTGAAATAAGCTAGTTCTGCTCTCGGAATGAGTTGCTTTCCTATGAAGGGGGTTGAGTGCAGCAAGTTCAAACTTTCCTCATTTCTGTAATCGAACAAGAATTAAAATTTAGGAGATTCGTTTCATTTCTGATGTATTTTCTATAGAAAAGAAATATCTTCATTGCCGAGCACTGTACTGTGTGAAATATGCTATTTCTGGTCTCAGAATGAGTTGCGTTCCTACGAAGGGGGTTGAGTGCAGCAAGATCAAACTTTCCTCTTTTGTGTAATCTAACAAGATGTACAATTTAGTGATTTCATTTCTTTTGTATAGTCGTTTCTATAGAAAAGAAACATCTTCATTGCCGAACACTGTACTGTGTGAAATAAGATTGTTTAGCTGTCGGAATGAGTTGCTTTCCTACGAAGATGGTTGAGTGCAGCAAGTTCAAAGTTTCCTTGTTTGTGTAATATAACAACATGTACAACTTAGTAGATTCGTTTCATTTCTAGTGTAGTTTCAATAGAAAAGAAACATCTTCATTGCCACACACTGTACTGAGTGAAATAAGCTAGTTCAGCTCTCGAAATGAGTTGCTCTTCTACGAAGAGGGTGAAGTGCAGCAAGTTTATACTTTCCTCGTTTGTGTAATATAACAAGATTTACAACTTTGTAGATTCGTTTCATTTCTAATGTAGTTTCTATTGAAAAGAAATATCTTCATTGCTGAACACTGCATTGTGTGAATTAAGCTATTTCACCTCTTGGAATGAGTTGGTTTTCTACGAAGAGTGTTGAGTGCAGCATGTTCAAACTTTCCATGTTTGTGTAACCTAACAAGATATACAACTTTTTAGATGCATTTCATATCTGAAATAGTTTCGTTAGAATAGAAACATCTTCATTGCCAAACACTGTACTGTGTAAAATAAGCTTGATTAGCTGTCAGAATGGGTGGCTTTCCTACGAAGATGGTTGAGTGCAGCAAGTTCAAACTTTCCTCGTTTGTCAAAGCTAACAAGATGTACAAGTTAGTATATTCGTTTCATTTCTAATGTAGTTTCTCTACAAAAGAAACATCTTCACTGCCGAACACTGTACTGTGTGAAAAAAGGTTGTTTAGCTCTTGGAACGAGTTGCTTATCTACGAAGAGGGTTGAGTACAGCCAGTTTAAACTTTCCTAGTTTGTGTAATCTAACAAGATATACAACGTAGTAGATGTGTTTTACTTCTAATGTAGTTTCTATAGAAAAGAAATATCTTCACTGCTGACCAATGTACTGTGAGATATAAGCTAGTTATGCTATCAGAATGAGTTGCTTTCCTACGAAGAGGGTTGAGTGCAGCAAGTTCAAACTTTCCTCGTTTGTGTAATCTACCAAGATGAACAATATAGTAGATTTGTTCATATCTAGTGTAGTTGCTTTAGAAATGAAACATTCTCTTTGCCGAACACTGTACTGTGCGAACTAAGCTTGTTCAGCTCTCAGAATGAGTTGCTTTCCAACGAAGAGGGTTGAGTACAACAAGTTCAATCTTTCCTCATTTGTGTAATCTAACAAGGGGTACAATTTAGTAGTTTCGTTTCATTTCTAATATAGTTTCTATAGAAAACAAACATCTATATTGCCGAACACTGTACTGTGTGAAATAACCTAGTTATCCTCTGGGAATGAGTTGCTTTCCTACGAACAGGGTTGATTGCAGGAAGTTCAAACTTTCCTCGTTTGTGTAACCTAACAAGATGTACAACTTAGTAGATTCGTTTCATTTCTAATGTAGTTTCTATAGAAAAGAAACAGCTTCATTGCCGAACACTGTACTCTGTGAATATGCTAGTTATGCTATGAGAATGAGTTGCATTCTTACAAAGAGTGTTGATTGCAGCAAGGTCAAACTTCCCTCATTTGTGTAATCTAACAAGGTGTACAACTTGGTAGAATCCTTTCATTTCGAATGTAGTTTGTATAGAAAAGAAACATCTTCATTGCCAAACACTGTACTGTGTGAAATAAGCTAGTTCAGCTCTCGGAATGAATTGCTTTCCTAAGAAATGTGTTGATTCTAGCAAGTTCAACCTTCCCTCGTGTGTATAATCTAACAAGATGGACAATTTTGTAGATGGGTTTGGTTTCTGAAGTAGTTTTGTTAGGAAAGAAACATCTTCATTGCTGAACACTGTGCTGTGTGAGATAATCTAGTTCTGCTCACAGAATGAGTTGCATTCCTACGAAGAGGGTTGAGTGCAGCAAGTTCAAACTTGCCTCGTTTTTGTAATCTAACAAGTTGTACAACTAAGTAGATTTGCTTCCTTTCTGATGTAGTTTCTATAGAAAAGAAACATCTTCATTGCCAAACAGTGTACTGTGTGAAATAAGGTAGTTCTGCTCTCGGAATGAGTTGTGTTACTATGAAGAGGGTTGAGTGTATCAAGTTCAAACATCCCTGTTTTGTGTAATCTAACAAGATATACAACTTATTGATTTCCTCTCATTTCTATAATAGTTTCTATATTACAGAAACATATTCATTGCCGACCAATGTACTGTGAGATATAAGTTAATTATCCTATCAGAATAAGTTGCTCTCCTACGAAGTGGGTTGAGTGCAGCAAGTTCTATCTTTCCTCGTTTGTGTAATCTAACAAGATGTACAATTTAGTAGATTTGATCATATCTAGTGGAGTTGGTTTAGAAAAGAAACATCCTCATTGCCGAACACTGTACTATGTGAAATAAGCTTGTTCAGCTCTCGGAATGAGTTGCTTTCCCAAGAAGAGGGTCGATTGCAGCAAGGTCAAACTTTCCTTGTTTGTGTAATCTACCAAGATGTACAACTTAGTAGATTCGTTTCAGTTGTAATGTAGTTTCTATAGGAAAGAAACATCTACATTGCTGAACACTGTACTGTCTGAAATAACCTAGTTATGCTCTTGGAATCAATTGCTTTGCTACGAACAGGGTTGAATGGAGCATGTTCAAACTTTCCTCGTTTGTGTAATCTAACAAGATGTACAACTTAGTAGAAGTGTTTCATATTGGAAATAGATTCATTAGAAAAGAAACATATTTATTGCTGAACATTGTACTGTGTGAAATAAGCTTGATTAGCTCTCGGAATGTGTTGATTTCCTACGAAGATGGTTGATTGCAGCAAGTTCAAACTTTCCTAGTTTGTGTAATCTAACAAGATGTACAACTTAGAAGATTCATTTCATTTCTCATGTAGTTTCTATAGAAAAGAAACATCTTCTTTGCCGAAAACTGTACCATGTGAAATAAGCTAATTCTGCTCTTGGAATGAGTTGCGTTCCTACGAAGAGGGTTGAGTTTTTCAAGTTCAACCTTTCCTCGTTTGTGTGATCTAAAATGATATACAACTTACTAGATTCATTTCGTTTCTAGTGTAGTTGCCTTAGAAAAGAAACATCTTCATTGCCGAACACTGTACTGTGTGAAATAAGCTTGATTAGTTCTCAGAATGGGTTGCTTTCCTACAAAGATGATTCAGTGCAGCAAGTTCAAACTTTCCTCGTTTGTGAAATCTAACAAGATGTACAACTTAGTATATCCTTTTCATTTTTAATGTAGTTTCTATACAAAAGAAACATCTTCATTACCAAACAGTTTACTGTGTGAAATAAGCTAGTTCTGCTCTTGGAATGAGTTGCATTCCTATGAAGAGGGTTGAGTGCAGCAAGTTTAAACTTCCCTGGTTTGTGTAATCTAACAAGATATACAACTTAGTGATTTCATTTCATTTCTATAGTAGTGTCTATAGATAAGAAACATCTTCATTGCCAACCATGGTACTGTGAGAAATGAGCTAGTTATGCTATCGAAATGAATTGCTATTGTACAAAGAGGGTTGAGTGCATCAAGTTCAAACTATACTCGTTTGTGCAATCTAACAAGATGCACATCTTAGTAGATTATTTTCATTTCTAATGTAGTTGCTTCAGAAAAGAAACATCCTCATTGCTGAACACTGTATTGTGTGAAATAAGCTTGTTCAGCTCTCGGAATGAGTTCCTTTCCTATGAAGAGGGTGGATTTCACCAAGTTCAATCTATCTTCCCTTGTGTAATCTAACAAGCCATACAACTTAGTAGATTCGTTTCATTTCTAATGTAGTTTCTATAGAAAAGAAACTTCTACATTGACAAACACTGTACTGTGTGAAATAACCTAGTTATGCTCCCAAAATGACTTGCTTTCCTATGAACAGGGTTGATTGCAGCAAGTTCAAACTTTGCTCGTATGTGTAATCTAACAAGGTGTACAACTTAGTAGATTCGTTTCATTTCTAATGTAGTTTCAAAAGAAAATAAACATCCTCACTGCCAAACACTGTACTGTGTGAAATAAGCTTGTTCAGCTCTCAGAATGAGTTGCTTTCCAAAGAAGACGGTTGAGTGCAGCAAGTTCAAACTTTCCTCGTTTGTGTAATCTAACAAGATGAATAACTTAGTAGATTCATTTAGTTTCTAAAGTAGTTGCCTTAGAAAAGAAACATCTTCATTCCAGAACACTGTATTGTCTGAATAAAGGTAGTTCAGCTCTCAGAATGAGTTTCTTACCTACCAAGAGGGTGAGTGCAGCAAGTTCAAACTTTCCTCATTTGTGTAATCTAACAAGATGTACAATTTAGTAGATTTGTTTCATTTCTAATGTAGTTTCTATAGAAAAGAAACATCTTCATTGCTGAACACATTTACTGTGTGAAACGAGCTAGTTCTGCTCTCAGTATGAGTTGCGTTCCTATGAATAGGGTTGTGTTTTTCAAGTTCAAAATTTCCTCGTTTGTGTGATCTAACAAGATGAACAACTTAGGGGCTTCCAGTCAAGATGGCGTCAGCCTAACCTCGCCTCACCTTACAGGGAAGTAAAACCAAGATATTTAAACTTTTAAAAGATTTCTTAAATGGTTTGCTGGCCCCTGCATCCAGCTAGAGGGAGGGGGTGGATGAAAAAATAGGGAATCCACTGATTTCCATGCTCTAGGATTGGGACCACCTGACATCGTGGAACCTGAGGGTCCAAGTGATTGGCGGAAGTCTGCCATTAGCTGCTAGCACCTGGTGCCACCTGACCTGGGACTGCCGCGGACCCTGCAGGTCCAAGTGACCGGAGGAAGTCCACCATTAGCGGCTAGTGCCTGGCACAGCCTGATCCAGGGCCATTAGCTGCTAGTGCCCGGCACGACCTGACCCGGGACCGCTGTGGACCCTGCCAGTCCGAGTGACTGGCGGAAGTCTGCCATTAGCTGCTAGCACTGGGCGTGACCTGACCAGGGACTGCCGCGGACCCTGCTGGTCCAAGTGACCGGCGGAAGCCCACCACTAGCTGCTAGCACCTGGAGAAGCCCAACTGGGACTGCGGGGTACCCTGCCAGTCCCATCGACCGGCAGAAGCTGCCATTAGCTGCTCAGACCCCTCCCTCACTGGCCACAGTCCCATAACTGGCCAGGTTCCCCCCTAGCCTTCCAGAGCACTATCAGCAGTCACGTACCATCACTCCCCCTCCCAGGGCAGAGCAGGGATCCAGGGAGGTAGGCCAGTGCTCCCGCCCTCCCCTGCCTCAGCCCAACTAGGGTGATTGTGGTCCCCCATCCCTCCCACCTACATAAAGAACACAGACCAGCAGGCCAGTATCCCCCACCCCAGCCTACCAGAACTCCAGGGACCACTGCCCTGACAATCACCACTGCACCCCACCCCACCCACCCCAGGACAGCAGGCTAGCATTCCATACACAAGGTACCTGAATCATTGCAATGGGCAAACTACAGCGAAAAAGGGATAGCATGAAAAACCAGACACAAGCAAATCCACCTAGACTATCCAGTTCTATAATGGATGTTTCAAATCAAAGCAGAGAAGAGACAATAGATTCAGAACTCCAAAATGAAGTGGCTAGCTATGCAATCCTGGCCAAGCAAATAGCACAACTCACAGAAACTCAACAAAGAGCCAACAATTGTATGAATGTTATCCTTGCTAGATTGGACCTAGTAGAAAAGAACCAGGAAGGGCTCCAAAGACAGTTAAATGAACTGAAGGAGAATGAAAAAAGAGAGGTCCTCAATAACCAGCTGGCTAAGTTCAATGAAGACATAAAGAAATGCAGGGATGAACTCCAAGAAGCATTACAAAAATCAGAAAATGACACAAAAAGGGAACTAGACAGAGGGATGGAGACTATACATAAAAAACCATAGAAAATATGAACCAAATAGAACAGGCCCAAAACTCTATAGAAGCCCTTAAGAACAGAGTAAGTCAGGTGGAAGATAGAAACTCAGAACTGGAAGACAGAACAGAAGAAACAGTCCGTGAGTCCAAAAATTTCAACAAGTTCAAAAACTTCTGTGAACAGAACATGAATGAAATGTGGGACACCCTTAAGCGCCCAAACATCAGGATCATGGGTATACCAGAGGGGGAAGAAACACAGACCAAAGGAATGGAAAGCCTATTCAACAAAATAATTGAAGAAAACTTTCCCGCTCTCTCAAAAGAAAACTCCATCCAATTACAAGAAGCTAGTAGAACTCCAAACAGACTGGACCAAAGAAGAAATTCTCCAAGACACATTATCTTTAAGATTCTAAATATCAAACACAAAGAGAAAATCCTAAAAGCAGCCTGGGAAAAACAACACATTACATATAAAGGGAACCCCATCAAAATTACCCCAGAATTCTCAATGGAAACCCTAAAAGCCAGAAGGGCCTGGAACACAACACTGCAAACTCTATGAACCCATGGGTTCCAGCCCCAACTACTCTACCCAGCAAAAGAATCTCTCATAATAGATGGTGAAAGAAAAACCTTCCATGATAAAACTCATCTTTACAAGTATATTAACACAAAGCCAAACCTACAGAAAGTACTTCAGGGAATTCTCCACACAGAAGAAACAAATAACCAACTTCAAGAGCCCTCAAGAAATAGTCCACATTAACAAAAAACAACAACAACAACAACAACAACAACAACAACAACAACAACAACAAAACAACCCACAAAGACCACAACTCTCCACAATACGGCAGGTATTAAATCAAACCTCAAAATTATATCTCTGAATATTAATGGCCTTAATTCACCCATCAAAAGACATAAGCTAACAGGGTGGATCTGAAAAGTGGACCCCTCAATCTGCTATCTTCAAGAAACCCACCTCACCACTAAAGACAGACACCTCCTCAGGGTGAAAGGGTGGATAATGATTTTCCAAGCAAACACAAACAAGAAAAAAAGCAGGTGTAGCTATACTTATATCTGATAAAATAGACTTCAAACCAAAGGTAACTAAAAAAGACAAAGAAGGCCACTTCTTACTTATCAAGGGAACAATCCAACAAGAGGATATCACAGTCATCAATATTTATGCACCAAACACAGGTGCACCACAATTCATAAAGCAAAATCTACTTGGCAACAAAACAGAAATAAACACCAATACTATCATAGTCGGGGACTTTAATACTCCATTATCAACAATGGATAGATCATCCAAACAGAAAATTAATAGGGCAGTAAGAGAGCTCAACAACACCATAGAACAACTAGACCTAACAGACATATACAGAACATTCCACCCCAAATCTACAGACTTCACATTCTTCTCAGCAGCCCATGGAACCTTCTCTAAAATAGATCATGTACTGGGCCACAAAGCCTGTCTCCATATTTTCAAGAAAATTGATGTAATTTCCTGCATGATATCAGACCACAAGGCGGTAATGCTAGAAATCAACAAAAAAAGTACACCAGGAATCCCTCTTCCTCCTGGAAATTGAACAAAACACTTTTAAACAATAAATAGGGTTGTGGATGAAATAAAGAATGAAATTGCAAAATTTCTAGAATTCAATGACAATGAGAACACATCATACCAAAACTTATGGGACACAATGAAGGCAGTCCTTAGGGGAAAAATCATAGCACTAAATGCCTTCATAACAAGAACAGAGAGATCCCAAATCAATAACCTAACCATCCTCCTAAAGGCATTGGAAAAACCAGAAGAAGCCAACCCAAAAAGCTCCAGACGGAAAGAAATAATTAAGATCAGGGCAGAAATTAATGAATTGGAAACTAAGAGGACAATTAGGAAAATTGATGAAACAAAGAGCTGGTTCTTTGAAAAAATTAAGAAGAATGATACACCCCTGGCCAATTTGATCAAGTGGAAAAAAGAAACACTTCAAATCAACAAAATTAGAAATGAAAAAGAAGAGATCACAACAGACATGAGTGAAATAGGAAGAGTCATTAGGACTTACTTCAGAAACCTCTACTTCATAAAACAGGAGAATATGGAAGAAATGGATGAATTCCTAGACACATATCACCTACCAAACCTAAGCCCAGAGCAGATTAATTTCCTAAATAGAACCATCACACCATTGGAGATTAAAGAGGTAATAAAACACCTACCCAAAAAGAAGAGTCCAGGACCAGACAGTTTCTCAGAGGAATTCTACCAAACCTTCATGGAAGAACTGAAACGAATTCTCAAACTGTGCCCCACAATTGGAGAACAGGGAGAGATCCCCAACTCCTTTTATGAAGCTAGTATCACCCTAATTCCAAAACCAGGCAGAGATGCCACAAGAAAGGAAAATTATAGGCCCATTTCTCTGATGAACATAGACACAAGGATCCTGAACAAAATTCTTGCAAAACCAATTCAACAGTACATCAAAAGCATTATCCACCTTGATCAAGTAGGCTTCATCCCTGGAACTCAGGGATGGTTCAACATGCGGAAATCTATCAATGTAATACACCACATAAACAAGCTAAAACACAAAAACCACATGATCATTTCGATAGATGCAGAGAAGGCCTTTGACAAAATACAACATCACTTCATGATCAAAACACTGGAGAGAATAGGCATAGATAGCCCATATCTCAACATAATAAAGGCTATATATAAAGCACCTAAAGCCCAAGTAATTCTAAATGGGGAGAGACTGAAGGAATTCCCATTGAGGTCAGGAACAAGACAGGGGTGTCCACTCTCACCTCTGCTCTTCAACATAGTGCTAGAAGTATTAGCTCAAGCAATAAAACAGGAGAAAGAAATCAAAGGGATACAAATTGGAAAGGAAGAAGTTAAGTTAGCCCTATTTTCCGATGACATGATTCTATACATAAGTGACCCGAGAATTTAAATCTCAAAACTCTTAAAGGTGATTAGCACCTTCAGCAAAGTAGCAGGATATAAAATCAATGAACAGAAATCAATAGCCTTTCTGTATGCAAAGGACAAAGAGACAGAAAAAGAAATAACTAACCACATCATGAAGGCTAACCCTAATCTTGTCCTGCTTCTCTCTCTCTCTCTCCCTCTCACTTTCTCTTCCTACCTCTCCTCTCTATACTCACTTCCTGTATAATATTATCTTTTTCTTCCCTCACCTTTCTAGGTGCAGACTTGAATCTCCCAGTGCCAGCACGGGGTTAAACTCCACAATAAGCTCTTGATCCGAGACACGTACAAGGTTACCCCCCCCCAAAAAAAAAGACAGACTTCTGTCAGTGTTCTTGGTGACCCACCAAAGGTTAATGGTAAGACCCTACTGTCGAAAACAGCATATGTGTGTGAGACCAAACACAGAGACCTGGCCAGAATCTGGAAGAAGGTCAGTCCCCAGACAGTTAGCTAGTCTAGTACCAGAGGGTGCTACACAAGCAACTGGGGGAAGATGTCCGACATTGGTCCAAACAACTTGCAGTCTTAGATACCCAGCAGGAAACAACTTGACGTAATGCTCATACAAGTGCAGTAGCGGCAAACAGCCATGGTGGGTAACCAACTGCTCTTGATTTGGCTAACAGATCCACTCAGTGGAATGCAACTCATTGCTGGAACTGGGAAATAAGTCAAAACCAGGTACAAAAAATAAGCTCAGTCTCCAAGAGCAAGATACCACCAAATGTGGGCTAGAAGAGAGCCAACACATATAAAATTCCCTCCAAAACATAGACGGTCATCCCTTCTACCTAGTACTAACTTTTCTCTCCATTGGAGAATTTGCTTATCTTTTTTCAGGTGGACAACGAACCTGAAGGGAGGATCAGCTAACCACACCTCACCAGGGCCCCAGCTGAAACCATAGAGCAATGGAGGGGAAGGGCAAGAGTTCAGCATTCATGGCGATCACGACACCAGAAAAAGGCTGAAGGAGATAACCACAGGGAACATCCAACTCCAACTAAGCCAAATATCCAGAGACACAGAGGCTCCCAAAACCTCATCACTGAAACAGAACTAAAGTGACCCCAATGTGGCTCAGGGAAACTCGCGGAAGAGGGGAAGGAAAGATTGTTAGAGTCACAAGTTGGGGCATTATGCACAGAGACTGGGGCCTACACCCCAGAACTCTTGACTAACCTCACAATGCATGACCCACATTCCCATTGATGAGGGTCCCTTTGAAAGTGGGAGGACAGGGAGGAGGACAATGGAACCAATACTATGATTGTAAAATCAGAATAATATAAATAAAAAAAGGAAAAAATGTTTTAAAAAGATGTACAACTTAGTAGATTCATTTCGTTTCTAATGTACTTGCCTTAGAAAAGAAACACCTTCATCGCCGAACACTGTATTGTGTGAAATAAACTTGATTAGCTCTAGGAATTGGTTGCTTTCCTATGAAGATGGTTGAGTGCAGCAAGTCCAAACTTTCCTCATTTATGAAATCTAAGAAGATGTACAACTTAGTATATTCGTTTCATTTCTAATGTAGTTTATATACAAAAGAAACATCTTCATTGCCGAACAGTGTACTGTGTGAAATAAGGTAGTTCTGCTCTCAGAATGAGTTGCGTTCCTATGAAGAGGGTTGAGTGCAGCAAGTTCAAACATCCCTGGTTTTTGTAATCTAACAAGATATACAACTTAGTGATTTCCTCTCATTTCTATAGTAGTTTCTATAGAAAAGAAATATCTTCATTGCTGACCAATGTACTGTGAGATATAAGCTAGTTATGCTATCAGAATGAGTTGCTCTCCTATGAAGAGGGTTGAGTGCAGCAAGTTCAAACTTTCCACATTTGTGTAATCTAAAAAGATGTACAATTTAGTAGATTCGTTCATATCTAGTGTAGTTGCTTTAGAAAAGCAACATCCTCATTGCCAAACACTGTACTGTGCGAAATAAGCTTATTCAGCTCTCAAAATGAGCTGCTTTACTACGAAGAGAGTTGAGTGCAGCAAGTTCAAACTTTCTTCATTTGTATAATCTAACAAGATGTATAACTTATTCGATTTGGTTAGTTTCTAAAGTAGTTGCCTTAGAAAAGAAACATCTTCATTCCCGAACACTGTATTGTGTGAATTCAGGTAGTTCAGCTTTCGGAATGAGTTGCTTACCTACCAAGAGGGTTGAGTGCAGCAAGTTCAAACTTTCCTCATTTGTGTAATCTAAGCAGATGCACAACTTAGTAGAATCGTTTCATTTCTGATTTACTTTCTATAGACAAGAAACATCTTCATTGCCAAACACTGTACTGTGTGAAATAAGGTAGTTCATATCTCGAAATGAGTTGCTTTTCTACAAAGAGGGTTGAATGAAGGAAGTTCAAACTTTCCTCGTTTGTGTAACCTAACAAGATGTACAACTTAGTAGATTCATTTCACTTCTAATGTAGTTTCTATAGAAAAGAAACATCTTCATTGCCGAACACTGTACTGTGTGAAATAAGCTGGTTCTGGTCTTGGAATGAGTTGCAATTCTACGAAGAGGGTTGAGTGTTTCAAGTTCAACCTTTCCTCATTTGTGTAATCTAACAAGATGTACAACTTAGTGATTTCGTTTCATTCTAATGTAGTTTCTATAGAAAAGAAATATCTTCATTGCCAAACAGTGTACTGTGTGAAAGAAGCTATTTCTGCTCTCAGAATGAGTTGCGTTCCTAGAAGATGGTTGAGTACAGCAAGTTCAAACTTTCCTTGTTTGTGTAATCTAACAAGATGTACAATTTACTAGATTCATTTCATTTCTAATGTAGTTTGTATCGAAAAGAGACATCTTCATTGCGGAAAACTGTACTGGGTGAAATAAGCTACTTCTGCTCTCAGAATGAGTTGTGTTCCTATGAAAAGGGTTTTGTTTTTCAAGTTCAAATTTTCTTCGTCTGTGTGATCTAACAAGATGTACAACTTAGTAGATTCGTTTATTTTCTAATGTAGTTGCCTTAGAAAAGACACATCTTCTTTGCCGAACACTGTACTGTGTGAAATAAGCTTGATTAGCTCTCAGAATGGCTTGCTTTCCTACGAAGACGGTTGAGTGCAGCATGTTCAAACGTTCCTCCTTTTTGAAATCTAACAAGATGTACAGCTTAGTATATTCATTTCATTTCTAATGTAGTTTCTATACAAAAGAAACATCTTCATTGTGGAAAAGTATGCTGTTTGAAATAAGCTAGTTCTGCTCTCAGAATGAGTTGCGTTCCTACGAAGAGGGTTGAGTGCCGCAAGTTCAAACTTCCCTGGTTTGTGTAATCTAACAAGATATACAAATAGTGATTTCGTTTCATGTCAATAGTAGTTTCTATAGAAAAGAAACATCTTCATTGCTGACCACTGTACTGTGAGAAATAAGCTAGTTATGCTATTGGAATGAGTTGCTTTCTATGACGAGGGTTCAGTGCAGCAAGTTCAAGCTTTCCTCGTTTGTGTAATCTAACAAAGTGTACAACTTAATAGATTGGTTTTATTTCTAATGTGGTTGCTTTAGAAAAGAAACATCCTCATTGCCAAACACTGTACTGTGCGAAAGAGGCTTTTTTTTAATGAGTTGCTTTTACGAAGAGGGTTGATTGCAGCAAGTTCAAACTTTCCTCGTTTGTGTAGTCTAACAAGATGAACAACTTAGTAGATTCGTTTCGTTTCTAAACTAGTTGCCTTAGAAAAGAAACATCTTCATTTCCGAACACTGTATTGTGTGAATTAAGCTAGTTCAGCTCTTGGAATGAGTTGCTTTCCTACGAAAAGTGTTGTTTGCAGCAAGTTCCAAACTTTCCCCATTTGTATACTCTAACAAGATGTACACTGTAGTAGATTTGTTTCATTTCTAAAGTAGTTGCATTAGAAAAGAAACATCTTCATTACCCAACACTGTACTGTGTGAAATAAGCTAGCTCAGCTCTTGAAATAAGTTGCATTTCGACCAAGAGTGTTGAGGGCAGCAAGTTCAGACTATCCATATTGTGTAATCTAACAATATGTACAACTTAGTAGATTCGTATCATGTCCAATGTAGATTTTATAGAAAAGAAACATCTTCATTGCCAAACACTGTACTATGTTGTGAATTAAGCTAGTTCAGCTCTCGGAATGAGTTGCTTTGCTACGAAGAGGGTTGAGTGCAGCAAGTTCAAACTTTAATCATTTGTGTAACATAACAAAATGTACAACTTAGTAGATGTGTTTCATATTGTAAATAGAGTCATTAGAAAAGAAACATCTTTATTGCCGAACACTGTACTGTGTGAAACAAGCTTGATTAGCTCTCAGAATGAGTTGATTTCCTACGAAGATGGTTGAGTGCAGCAAGTTCAAACTTTCCTCGTTTGTGTAATCTAACAAGATGTACAATTTAGTAGATTCGTTCATATCTAGTGGAGTTGCTTTAGGAAAGAAACATCCTCATTGCCGAACACTGTCCTGTGTGAAATAAGCTTGTTAAGCTCTCAGAATGAGTTGCTTTCCCAAGAGGGTTGATTGCAGAAAGTTCAAACTTTCCTTGTTTGTGTAATCTACCAAGATGTACAGCTTAGTAGATTCATTTCATTTGTAATGTAGTTTCTGTATAAAAGAAACATCTACATTGACAAACACTGCACTGTGTGAAATAACCTAGTTATGCTCTTGGAATGAATTGCTTTCCTATGAACAGGGTTGAATGCAGCAAGTTCAAACTTTTCTCATTTGTGTCATCTAACACAATATACAACTAATTACATTCGCTTCATTTCTAATGTAGTTTCAAAAGAAAAGAAACGTCCTCATTGCCAAACACTGTACTGTGTGAGATAAGCTTATTCAGCTCTCAAAATGAGTTGCATTCCGATGAAAGGGGTAGAGTTTTTCAAGTTCAAACTTTCCTCGTTTGTGTAATCTAACAAGATGTATAACTTATTAGATTCGTCTCGTTTCTAAAGTAGTTGCCTTAGAAAAGAAACATCTTCATTCCCAAACACTGTATTGTGTGAATTCAGGTATTTCAGCTGTCGGAATGAGTTGCTCACCTTCAAAGAGGGTTGAGTGCAGCAAGTTCAAACTTTCCTCATTTGTGTAATCTAACAAGATGTACAACTTAGTGATTTCATTTCATTTCTATAGTAATTTCTATAGAAAAGCAACTTCTTCATTGAAGAACACTGTACTGTGTGAAATAAGCTTGCTTAGCTCTCGGAATGAGTTGCTTTCCTGCAAAGACGGTTGAGTGCAGCAAGTTCAAACTTTCCTCATTTATGTAATCTAACAAGATGTACAACTTAGTAGAGTCCTTTCACTTCTAATGTAGTTTCTATATAAAAGAAACATCTTCATTGCCAAACAGTGTACTGTGTGAAGTAAGCTAGTTTTGCTCTTGGAATTAATTGCGTTACTACGAAGAGGTTTCAGTTTTTCATGTTCAACCTTCCCTCTTTTGTGTGATCTAACAAGATGTACAACTTACTAGATTCGTTTCATTTCTAATGTAGTTACCTTAGAAAAGAAACATCTTCATTTCCGAACACTGTACTCTGTCAAATAAGCTTGATTAGCTCTCAGAATGGGTTGTTTTCCTACGAAGACGGTTGAGTGCAGCAAGTTCACACTTTCCTCGTTTGTGTAATCTAACAAGATGTATAACTTAGTAGATTTGTTTTGTTTCTAAAGCAGTTCCCTTATAAAAGAAACATCTTCATTCCCGAACACTGTATTGTGTGAATTCTGGTAGTTCAGCACTCTAAATGAGTTGCTTCCCTACGAAGAGGGTTGAGTGCAGCAAGTTCAAACTTTCCTCGTTTGTGTAATATAACAATATGTACAACTTAGTGATTTCGTTTCATTTCTATAGTAGTTTCTATACAAAAGTAACATCTTCATTGAAGAACACTGTACTGTGTGAAATAAGCTTGTTTAGCTCTCGGAGTGAATTGCTTTCCTACAAAGACGGTTGAGTGCAGCAAGTTCAAACTTCCCTCGTTTGTGTAATCCAACAGGATGTACAACTTGGTAGAATCATTTCATTTCTAATGCAGTTTCTATAGAAAAGAAACATCTTCATTGCCGAACACTGTAGTGTGTGAAATAAGCTTGTTCAGCTCTCAGAATGATTTGCTTTCCTATGAAAACAGTTGAGTGCAGCAAGTTCAAAATTTCCTCGTTTGTGGAATCTAACAAGATATATAACTTAGGAGATTCGTTTTGTTTCTAAAGTAGTTGCCTTATAAAAGTAATATCTTCATTCCCAAACTCTGTATTGTGTGAATTCAGGTAGATCAGCTCTTGGAATGAGTTGCTTTCCTACGAAGAGGGTTGAGTGCAGCAAGTGGAAACTTTCCTAGTTAGTGTAATCTAAAATATGTACAACTTAGTGATTTCATTTCATTTCTATAGTAGTTTCTATACAAAAGTAACTTTTTCATTGAAGAACACTGTACCGTGTGAAATAACCTTGTTTAGCTTGCCAAATGTGTTGCTTTCCTACGAAAACGGATGAGTGCAGCAAGTTCAAACTTTTCTCGTTTGTGTAATCTAACAAGATGTACAACTTTGTAGATTTGTATCACTTCTCATGTAGTTTCTATATAAAAGAAACATCTTCAGTGCCGAACACTGTACTGTGTGAAGTAAGCTAGTTCTGCTCTCAGAATGAGTTGCGTTCCTCCGAAGAGGTTTGAGTTTTTCAAGTTAAAACTTTCCTCGTTTTTGTAATCTAACAAGGTGTACAACTTAGTTATTTAATTTCATTTCTATAGTAGTTTCTATAGAACATAAACATCTTCATTGCCGAACACCGTACTGTGTGAAATAAGCTTGTTTAGCTTTCGGAATGAGCTGCTTTTCTATGAAGAGGGTTGAGTGCAGCAAGTTTAAACTTTCCTCGTT
Organism: Orientallactaga sibirica; assembly: GCA_036365145.1. Classification (NCBI taxonomy): domain Eukaryota; kingdom Metazoa; phylum Chordata; class Mammalia; order Rodentia; family Dipodidae; genus Orientallactaga; species Orientallactaga sibirica. The sequence goes on from JAEOAD010001896.1 coordinate 358,163, forward strand.
TGTGTAATCTAACAAGATATACAACTTAGTAGATGAGTTTCATATCGGAAGTATATTCGTTAGAAAAGAAACATCTGTATTGCGGAACATTGTACTCTGTGAAATAAGCTTGATTAGCTCTTGGAATGAGTTGATTTCCTATGAACACGGTTGAGTGCAGCAAGTTCAAACTTTCCTCGTTTGTGTAATCTAACAAGATGTACAACTTAGAAGATTCGTTTCATTTCTCATGTAGTTTCTATAGAAAAGAAACATCTTCATTGCCGAAAACAGTACCATGTGAAATAAGCTAGTTTTGCTCTCCGAATGAGTTGTGTTCCTATGAACACGGTTGAGTTTTTCAAGTTCAACCTTTCTTCGTTGTGTGATCTAAAAGGATATACAACTTACTAGATTTGTTTCGTTTCTAATGTAGTTGCCTTATAAAAGAAACATCTTCATTACTGAACAGCGTACTGTGTGAAATAAGCTAGTTCTTCTGTTGGAATGAGTTGTGTTCCTATGAAGAGGGTTGAGTGCAGCAAGTTCAAACTTTCCTCGTTTGTGAAATCTAACAAGATATACAACTTAGATAATCAGTTTCATTTTTAATATAGTTTCTATACAAAAGAAACATCTTCATTACCAAACAGTGTACTGTGCGAAATAAGCTAGTTCTGCTCTTGGAAGGAGTTGCATTCCTATGAAGAGGGTTGAGTGCAGCAAGTTCAAACTTCCCTGGTTTCTGGAATCTAACAAGATATACAACTTAGTGATTTCGTTTCATTTCTATAGTAGTGTCTATAGATAAGAAACACCTTCATTGCCGACCATGGTACTGTGAGAAATAAGCTAGTTATGCTATGGGAATGAATTGCTTTCATACAAAGAGGGTTGAGTGCATCAAGTTCAAACTTTCCTCGTTTGTGCAATCTAACAAGGTGCACATCTTAGTAGAATCATTTCATTTCTAATGTAGTTGCTTTAGAAAAGAAACATCCTCATTGCTGAACATTGTATTGTGTGAATTAATGTTGTTCAGCTCTCGGAATGAGTTGCTTTCCAAAGAAGAGGGTTGATTTCACCAAGTTCACACTTTCCTCATTTGTGTAATATAACAAGACATACAACTTAGTAGATTCATTTCAGTTCTAATGTAGTTTCTTTAAAAAAGAAACATCTACATTGACAAACACTGCACTGTGTGAAATAACCTAGTTATGCTCTCGAAATGAGTTGCTTTCCTACGAACAGGGTTGATTGCAGCAAGTTCAAAATTTCCTCGTTTGTGTAATCTAACAAGATATACAACTTAGTAGAATCGTTTCATTTCTAATGTAGTTTCAAAAGAAAAGAAATATCCTCATTGCCAAACACTGTACTGTGTGAAATAAGCTTGTTCATCTCTCGGCATGAGTTGCTTTCCTACGAAGAAGGTTGAGTGCAACGAGTTCAAACTTTCCTCTTTTGTGTAATCTAACAAGATGTATAACTTAGTAGATTCATTTCGTTTTTAAAGTGGTTGCCTTAGAAAAGAAACATCTACATTCCCGAACACTGTATTGTGTGAATTCTGGTAGTTCAGCTCTCGGAATGAGTTGCTGTCCTATGAAAAGGGTTGAGTGCAGCAAGTACAAACTTTCCTTGTTTGTGTAATCTAAAAATATGTACCACTTAGTGATTTCGTTTCATTTCTATAGTAGTTTATAGAGAAAAGTAACTTCTTTATTGAAGAACACTGTACTGTGTGAAATAAGCTTGTTTAGCTCTCGGAATGAGTTGCTTTCCTACGAAGACGGTTCAGTGCAGCAAGTTCAAACTTTCCATGTTTGTGTAATATAACAAGTGTACAACTTAGTAGAATCGTTTCATTTCTAATGTAGTTTCTATAGAAAAGAATCATCTTCATTTGCGAACATGTAATGTTTGAAATAAGCTAGTTCAGCTCTCGAAATGAGTTGCTTTCCTACGAAAAGGGTTGAGTGCAGCAAGTTCAAACTTTCCTCGTTTGTGTAATCTAACAAGATGTACAACTTAGTAGATTCGTTTCATTTCTAATGTAGTTTTTATATAAAAGAAACATCTTCATTGCCAAACACTACTGTGTGAAGAAAGCTAGTTTCTGCTCTCAGAATGAGTTGTGTTCCTACGAAGAGGTTTGAGTTTTTCAAGTTCAAACTTTCTTCATTTGTGTAACCTATCATGGTGTACAACTTAGTGATTTCGTTTCATTTCTATAGTAGTTTCTATAGAAAATAAACATCTTCATTCCTGAACACTGTACTGTGTGAAATAAGCTTGTTTAGCTTTCGGAATGAGTTGCTTTTTTACGAAGAGGGTTTAGTGAAGCAAGTTTAAACTTTCCTTGTCTGTGTAATTTAACAAGATGTACAACTTAGTTGATGTGTTTCGTATCGGAAGTAGATTTGTTAGAAAAGAAACATCTGCCAGGCGTGGTGGCTCATACCTTTAATCCCAGCACCTGGGAGGCAGAGTTAGGAGGATCACTATGAGTTCGAGGCTTCCCTGAGACTACATAGTTAATTCCAGGTCAGCTTGGACCAGAGTGAAACCCTACTACGAAACCCCCACCCCTAAAAAAGAAAAGAAACGAAACATCTTTATTGCTGAACATTGTGCTGTGTGAAATAAGCTTGATTAGCTCTCGGAATGAGTTGATTTCCTGTGAAGACAGTTGAGTGCAGCAAGTTAAAACTTTCCTAGTTTGTGTAATCTAACAAGATGTACAACTTAGTAGATTCATTTCATTTCTCATGTAGTTTCTATAGAAAAGAAACATCTTCATTGCCGAAAACAGTACCAACCAGGTGAAATAAGTTAGTTCTGCTCTCGGAATGAGTTGCGTTCCTTCAAAGAGGGTTGAGTTTTTCACGTTCAACCTTTCCTCGTTTGTGTGATCTAAAATGATACACAACTTACGAGATTCGTTTCGTTTCTAATGTAGTTGCCTTAGGAAAGAAACATTTTCAAGGCCGAACACTGTACTGTGTGAAATAAGCTTCATTAGCTCTCAGAATGGGTTGGTTTCCTACGAAGACAATTGAGTGCAGCATGTTCAAACTTTCCTCATTTGTGAAATCTAACAAGATGTACAACTTATTATATCCATTTCTGTAGAGAGCTGCGAGGTGCCGCGCCTTAAAGATGGCACTGGCTTCCGCCTTCCGCCTTCCCGATGGCGAGTGCTCTCTTGGATAAACAAGTCCTTATTTGGCTTGGGCCGTGATCTAGGCTTGCTTCCGCATATGTGGACCTATCTGCATTCACCACGTGGCACACCAGGGTTGGCTGTTCAAAGGCTTCTTAAGCTTTGGGCGGGCTTGTCCCGGGAGCAGTCAAGTAGTGAGTCTGTGGGAGTGAGTCAGGCAGTCAGTGAGTGAGCAGTGAGTCTGTGGGTCAGTGAGTTTCAGGCAGTGAGTCAGTGAGTCAGGCAGTGAGTCTGGGAATGAGTGAGTGAGTGGGGGAGTGAGTCGGGCAGTCAGTCTGTGAGTGAGTGAGTGAGTGGGGGAGTGAGTCGGGCAGCCAGTGAGTGAGTGAGTGAGTGAGTGAGTGAGTCAGTCAGTCAGTCAGAAGATTGTTGTCAGAAGATTGTTCAAGGTTCCTGAATAAACTGCTGAAAGAAGAGTCCGAGCATTGCGTCTTCCTTGCTGGTCGAGGCGGACGCGACACATTTCATTTTTAATTTAGTTTCTATACAAAAGAAACATCTGTTGCCGAACAGTGTACTGTCTAAAATAAGCTAGTTCTGTTCTTGGAAGGAGTTGCATTCCTATGAAGAGGGTTGAGTGCATCAAGTTCAAACTTCCCTGGTTTCTGGAATCTAACAAGATATACAACTTAGTGATTTCGTTTCATTTCTATAGTAGTGTCTATAGATAAGAAACATCTTCATTTTCAATCACGTTACTGTGAGAAATAAGCTAGTTATGCCATAGGAATGAATTGCTATCATACGAAGAGGGTTGAGTGCATCAAGTTCAAACTGTCCTCGTTTGTGCAATCTAACAAGGTGCACATCGTAGTAGATTCATTTCATTTCTAATGTAGTTGCTTTAGAAAAGAAACATCCTCATTGCCTAACACTGTATTGTGAGAATTAAGGTTGTTCAGCTCTCTGAATGAGTTGCTTTCCTACGAAGAGGGTTGATTTCACCAAGTTCAAACTTTCCTCCTTTGTGTAATCTAACAAGATGTACAACTTAGTAGATTTGTTTCATTTCTAATGTAGTTTCTATAGAAAAGAAACATCTACATTGACAAATACTGTACTGTGTGAAATAACCTAGTTATGCTCTCGAAATGAGTTGCTTTCCTGCGAACAGGGTTGATTGCAGCAAGTTCAAAATTTCCTCGTATGTGTAATCTAACAAGATATACAACTTCGTACATTTGTTTCATTTCTAATGTAGTTTCAAAAGAAAAGTAACATCCTCATTGCCAAACACTGTACTGTGTGAAATAATCTTGTTCAGCTCTCAGAACGAGTTGCTTTCCTACGAAGAGGGTTGAGTGCAGCAAGTTCAAACTTTCCTCTTTTGTGTAATATAACAAGATGTATAACTTAGTAGATTCGTTTCATTTCTAAAGGTAGTTGCCTTAGGAAAGAAACATCTTCAATCCTGAACACTGTATTGTGTGAATTCAGGTAGTTCAGCTCTTGGAATGAGTTGCTTTCCTACGAAGAGGGTTGACTGCAGCAAGTTCAAACTTTCCTCCTTTGTGAAACCTAACAAGATGTCCAACTTAGTACATGCATTTTGTTTCTGAAGTAGTTTCCTTAGAAAAGAAACATCTTCATTGCTGAACACTGTACTGTGTGAAATAAACTTGTTCAGCTCTCAGAATGAGTTGCACTCCTATGAAGAGGGTTGATTGCAGCAAGTTCAAACTTTCCTCGTTTGTGTAATCTAACAAGATGTACAATTTAAAAGATTCATTTCCGAAAACTGTACTGTGTGAAATAAGCTAGTTCAGCTCTTGGAATGAGTTGCTTTCCTACGAAGAGGGTTGACTGCAGTAAGTTCAATGTTCCCTCGTTTGTGTAATATAACAAGCTGTACAACTTTGTAGATTCTAAAGTAGTTGCGTTAGAAAAGAAACATCTTCATTACCAAACACTGTACTTTGTGAAATAAGCTAGTACAGCTGTCGGAATGAGTTGCTTTTCTACGAAGAGAGTTGAGTGCAGCAAGTTCAACCTTCCCTCGTTTGTGTAATCTGAAAAAATATACAACTTAGTACATGCATTTGGTTTCTGGAGCAGTTTCGTTAGAAAAGAAACATCTTCATTACTGAACACTGTACTGTGTGAAATAAGCAAGTTCTGCTCTCGGAATGAGTTGCTTTCAGAGGAAGAGGGTTGATTGCAGCAAGCTCAAACTTTCCTCGTTTGTACAATCTGACAAGATATACAGTTTCGTACATTCCTTTCATTTCAAATGTAGTTTCTATAGAAAAGAAAATCTTCATTGTTGAACACTGTACTGAGTGAAATAAGCTAGTTCTGCTCTCGGAATGAATTGCTTTCCTACAAAGAGGATCGATTGCAGCAAGTTCAAACTTTCCTCATTTGTACAATCTAACAAGATGTACAACTCAGTAGGTTCATTTCATTTCTAATGTAGTTTTCATAGAAAGGAAACATCCTCATTGCCGAATACTGTACTGTGTGAAATAAGCTTGTTCTGCTCTCAGAATGATTTGCTTTACTATGAAGAGGGTTGATTGCAGCAAGTTCCAACTTTCCTCGTTTGTGTAATCTAAAAAGATGTACAATTTAGTAGATTCATTTCATTTCTAAAGTAATTGTGTTAGAAAAGAAACATCTTCATTTCCGAATACTGTACTGTGTGAAATAAGCTATTTCAGCTCTCAGAATGAGTTGCTTTCATACACACATGGTTGATCACACCAAGTATAGACTTTCTCCATTTGTACAATGTAAGAAGATGTACAACTTGGAAAGTTAGTTTCATTTCTAATGTAGTTTCCTGTGAAAAGAAACATCTTCATTGCGTAGCATTGTACTGTGTGAAATAAGCCTGTTTGGCTCTTTGAATTATTTGCTTTCCTGAATGAGTGGCTTTCTTACAAAGAGGGTTGATCACAGCAAGTTCAGACTTTCCTCATTTGTACAATCTATGAATATGTAAAAGTGGTAACTTAGACTCATTTCTAATGTAGTTTCATAAGAAAAGAAACATCTTCATGCCAAACACTGAACTGTGTGAAATAAGCTTGTTCAGCTCTCAGAATGAGTCGCTTTCATATGAAGAGGGTTGATTACTGCAAGTTCAAACTTTCCTCAATTGTACAAGCCAACAAGATGTACAACTTAGCAACTTCGTTTCATTTCTAATGTAGTTTCTGATGAAAAAAAAAATCTTCGCTGCCCAAGACAGTACTGTGTGAAATAAGATTGTTCAGCTTTCTGAAGGAGTTTTCTTTCCAGAATGAGTTGCTTTTGTATGAAAAGGGTTGATCACACCAAGTTCAAACGTTCCTCGTTTGTACAATCTAACAATATTTACAACTTAGTAACTTCATTTTATTTCTAATATAATTTCATAAGAAATGAAACATCTTCATTGCTGAACACTGTACTTTGTGAAATATGCTTGTTCAGATCTTTGAATGAGTTGCTTTTGTACGAAGAGTGTTGATTACTGAAAGTTCAAAGTTTCTTGGTTTGTACAATCTAACAAGATGTATAACTTAGTAACTTCAGTTTATTTCTAGTGTATTTTCCTTAGAAAAGGAACCTCTTCATTTCTGAACACTGTACTGTGTGAAATAAGCTTTGTTCAGCTCCTTGAAAGAGTTTCTTTCATACGAGGAGTGTTGATTGCAGCACGTTCAAACTTTCATCATTTGTACAATCTAACAAGGTGTAAAACTTAGTAACTTCATTTCATTTCTGAAGTAGTTTCATAACAAAATTAACATCTTCATTGCTGAACACTGTACAATGTGAAATAAGCTTGTTCAGCTCTTTCAATGAGTTGCTTTCATACGAAGAGGGTTGGTTACAGCAAGTTCAAACTTTCTTGGTTTGTGCAATCTAAAAAGATGCATAACTTAGTAACTTCATTTCATTTCTAATGTAGTTTCATAAGAAAAGAAACATCTTCATTGCTGAACACTATACCATTTGAAATAAGCTTGTTCAGCTCTTGGAATGAATTTCTTTCTTACGAACATGGATGATTACAGCAAGTTCAAATTTCTTGGTTTGTACAATCTATCAAGGTGTATAACTTAGTAACTTCATTTCATTTCTAATGTAGTTTTGTAAGGAAAGAAACATCTTCATTTCCAAACACTGTACTGGGTGAAAAAATCTTGTTCAGCTCTTTGAATGAGTTGTTTTCATACGAAGAGGGTTGATTATGGAAAATTCAAAGTTTCTTTGTAAAATATAACAAGATGTTCAACTTGGTAAGTTCCTTTCATTTCTAATGTGGTTACATAAGAAAAGAAACAACTTCATTACCAAACACTGTACTGTGTGAAATAAGCTTGTTTAGTTCTTTGAATGAGTTGCATTCATACGAAGAAGGTTCATTACATCAAGTTCAAACTTTCTTCATTTGTACAATCTAACAAGATGTATAACTTAGTAACTTCATTTCATTTTTAGTGTACTTTCGCAAGAAAAGATACATCTTCATTGCCGAACACTGTACTGTGTGAAATATGCTTGTTCAGCCCTTTGAATAAGTTGCTTTCATTCGAAGAGTGTTGCTTACAACAAGTTCAAACTTTCCCCATTTGTACAATCTGGCAAGATATACAACTTTTTAACTTGGTTTCATTTATAAAATAGTTTCATAAGAAAATTAACATCTTCATTGCCAAACACTCTACTGTGTGAAATAAGCTTGTGCAGCTCTTTGCATGAGTTGATTTCGTACAAAGGGGGTTGATTACAGTAAGATTTAACTTTCTTGGATTGTACAGTCTAACAAGATATATACTTACTAACAAGATGTCTAACTTAGTAACTTCATTTCATTTCTAATGTAGTCTGGTATGAAAGGAAACACATTCAATACCACACACTGTACTGTGTGAAATATGCTTGTTCAGCTCATTGAATGAGTTGCTTTCATAGAAAGAGTGCTGATTACAGTAAGTTCAAACTTTCTTGGTTTGTACAACCTAACAAGATGTCTAACTTAGTAACTTCATTTCATTTCTAATGTAGTTTCATAATAAAGGGGACATATTCCATATAGAAAACCGTACTGTGTGAAATATGCTTGTTCATCTCTTTGAATGAGTTGCTTTCATACGAAGAGTGCTGATTACAGCAAGTTCAAACTTTGTTAGTTTGTACAATCTAACAAGATGTATAACTTAGCAACTTCGTTTCATCTCTAATGTAGTTTCTTAAGAAAAGAAACATCTTCATTACCGAACATTGTACTGTGTGAAATAAGCTTGTTCAGCAATTTGAACGAGTTTGTTTCATATGAAGAGTGTTGACTACAGCAAGTTCAAACTTTCTTGGTTTGTACAATCTAACAAGATGTATAACTTAGTAACTTTGCTTTATTTCTAATGTAGTTTTGAAAGAAAAGCACTGTCTTCATTTCCAAAATCTCTACTGTGTGAAATAAGCTTGTTCAGCTCATGAATGAGTTGCTTTCATGCGAAGAGGGTTGATTACAGCAAGTTCAAACTTTCTTGGTTTGTACAATCTAACAAGATGTATAACATAGTAAGTTCATTTCATTTCTAATGTAGTTGCATAAGAAAAGAAACATCTTCATTACGGAACACTTTACTGTGTGAAATAAGCTTCCTTAGCACTTTGAATGATTTGCTTTCATATGAAGAGGGTTGATTACAGCATGTTCAAACTTTCTTGGTCTGTACAATCTAACAAGATGTATAACTTAGTAACTTTATTTCATTTCCAATGTAGTTTCATAAGAAAAGAAACTTCTTCATTTCCAAACAACACACTGTGTAAAATAAGCTTGGTCAACACTTTGAATGAGTTGCTTTCATACAAATAGGGTTGACTCATACAAAGAGGGTTGATTACAGCATGTTCAAACTTTCTTGGTTTGTAAAATCTGACAAGGTGTATATCTTAGTAACTTCATATCATTTCTAATGTAGTTTCATATGAAAAGAAACATCTACATTGCCAAACACACTACTGTGTGAAATAAGCTTGTTCAGCTCTTTGAATGAGTTGCTTTAATTCAAAGAGCACTGATTATGTCAAGTTCAAACTTCCTTGGTTTGGACAATCTAACATGATGTATAACTTAGTAACTTCATTTTATTTTTAAGTATTTTCGTAAGAAAAGTAACATCTTCATTTCTGAACATTGTACTGTGTGAAATAAGCTTGTTCAGCTCTTTGGCTGAGTTGCTTTTATACCAAGAGGGTTGATTACAGTGAGTTCAAACTTTCTTGGTTTGTACAATCTAACAAGTTGTATGACTTAGTAACTTCATTTCATTTCTAATGTAGTTTTGTAAGAAAAGAAACTTCTTCATTGCCAAACACTGTACTGTGTAAATAAGTTTGTTCAGCTCTTTGAATGAGTTGCTTTCATATGAAGAAGGTTGATTACAGCAACTTCAAACTTTCTTTGTTTGTACATTTTAACAAGTTGAATAACTGAGTAAGTTCATTTAGTTTCCAAAGTAGTTTGCTAAGTAAAGAAACATCTTCTTGGTCAAACACTGAAATGAGCTTACTAAGTCAGTAAACGAGTGAGATTTGAATGACTTGCTTTGTATGGACTGTGTTGAGTACAGCAAGTTCAAAGTTCCTTGGTTTGTAAAGTCTAACAAGATGTATAACTCAGTAAATTCATTCATTTTCCAAAGTAGTTGGCTAAGTAAAGAAACATCTTCATTGCCAAAAACTGAAATGAGCTTGCTAAGTCAGCAAATGAGTGCAATTTGAATCAGTTTCTTTTGTTAGAAGAGGGTTCAATACACCAAATTCAAACTTACTTGGTTTGTACAGTCTGACAAGTTGTTATGACTCAGTAAGTTCATTTCGATTCCAAAGTAGTTTTCTATGTAAAGGAACATCTTTGTTGCCAAAAACTGTAATGAGATTGCTAAGACAGCAAATGAGTGAGATTAGAATGACTTGCTTTTTTTGAACAGTGTTAACTACAGCAAATTCATACTTCCTTGGTTTGTACAATCTTTTATGCTGTATAACTCAGTAAGATCACTTTCTTTCCAAAGTAGTTTGCTAAATAAACATTGTAATTTCAAAAGAAGCTTGCTAGCTCAGCAAATGAGTTTGATTTGAATGAGTTCCCTTTGGAGGAAGATGGTTGAGTGCAGCAAGTTCACTCATTAACTTCCTTTTTTCCCAAAGTATTTTGCTAAGTAAAGAAACATTTCATTGCCAAAAACTGAAATGAGATTGCTAAGTCAACAAATGAGTGAGAATTGAATGAGTTGCTTTTGTATGAACAGTGTTGAGTACAGCAAGTTCAAACTTCCTTGGTTTATAATGTGTAACAAGTTGCATATCTCAATAAGTTAGTTTATTTTACAAAGTATTTTGCTAAGGAAAGAAACATCTTCATTGCCGAAAACTGAAATGAGATTGCCACATGAGCAAATGAGTGTGATTACAATGACTTGCTTTTGTATGAACAATGTTGATTACAGCAAGTTCAAACTTCCTTGGTTTGTACAATCTTTCAAGCTGTATAACTCAGTAAGTTCACTTCCTTTCCAAAGCAGTTTGCTAAATAAAGTATCATCTTCATTGCCAAAAACTGTACTGTTCTAAATAAGCTTGATAACTCAGCAAATGACTTTGATTTGAATGAGTTCCTTTTGGATGAAGAGGGTTGAGTACAGCAAGTTCAAACATCATAGGTTTCTAAAATCTAACAAGTTGTATAACTCATTAAATTCACTTTATTTCCAAAGTAGTTTGCTAAGTAAAGAAACATCTTCATTGCTGCAAACTGAAATGAGATTACTAATGATAAAATGAGTGTGATTTGAATGACTTGCTTTTATATGAACAGAGTTGTGTACAGCAAGTTCAAATTTTCTTGGTTTGTACAGTCTAACAAGTTGAATAATTCAGTAAATTCATTTAATTTCCAAAGTAGTTTGCTAAGTAAAGAAACATCTTCATTGGTGAAAACTGAAATGAGATTCCTAAGTGACCAAATGAGTGTGATTAGAATGACTTGCTTTTGTATGAACAGTGTTGTGCACATCAAGATCAAACTTCCTTGGTTTGAAAAGTCTAACAAGTTGTATAACTCAGTAAGTTCACTTAGTTTCTAAAGTATTTTGCTAAATAAAGAAACGTCTTCATTGCTGATTATTGTACTGTTCAAAAAAAGCTTGCTAACTCAGCCAATGAGTGTGATTTGAATGAATTCCTTTTGTACAAAGAGTGTTGAGTACAACAAGTTCAAACATCCTATGTTTATACAATCTAGTATAACTCAGTAACTTCATTTCATTTCCAAAGTAGTTTCCTAAGTAAAGAAATATCTTCATTGCCAAAAACTGATGTGAGTTTGATAAGTCATCTAATGAGTGTGATTTGAATGCCTTGCTTTTGTATGAACAGTGTTGAGTACAGCAAGTTCAAACTTCCTTGGTTTGCACATTGAAACAAGTTGAATAACTCAGTAAGTTCATTTAGTTTTCAAAGTAGTTTGCTAAGTAAAGAAACATCTTCATTGCCAAAAACTGAAATGATTTTGCTAAGTCAACCAATCAGTGTGATTTGAGTGACTTACTTTTGTATGAACAGTGTTGAGTACTGCAAGTTCAAACTTCCTTGGCTTGTAAAGTCTAACAAGTTGTATAACACACTAAGTTCATTCATTTTACCAAGTAGTTTGCTAAATAAAGAACCATCTTCATTGCTGAGAACTGTACTGTTTGAAATAATCTTGCTAACTCAGCAAATGCGTTTGATTTGAAAGAGTTCCTTTTGTACGAAGAGGGTTGAGTACAGCAAGTTCAAACTTCCTAGGTTTCTACAACCTAACAAGATGTATAACTCATTAAGTTCATTTAGTTTCCAAAGTAGTTTGCTAAATGGAGAAACACCTTCATTGCTAAAAACTAAAATGAGATTGCTAAGTGATAAATGAGTGCAATTTGAATGAACTGCTTTTGTATGAACAGTGTTGAGTACAACAAGTTCCAACTTCCTTGGTTTGTACATTCTAACAAGTTGAATAACTCAATAAGATCATTTAGTTTCCAAAGTAGTTTGCTAAGCAAAGAACTGTCTTCATTGCCAAAAAATAAAATGAAATTGCTAAGTCAGCAAATGAGTGCGATTTGAAAGACTTGCTTTGATAAGAATAGGGTAGAGTACAGAAGTTCAAACTTCCTAGCTTTGTACAGTCTAACAAGTTGTATAACTCACTAAGTTCATTTCATTTCCAAAGTAGTTTGCTAAGTAAAGAAATGTCTTCATCACCAAAATCTATAATGAGATTGCTAAGTCAGCAAATGAGTATGATTTGAATGACTTGCTATTGTATGAACAGTGTTGCATACAGTATGTTCAAACTTCCTTGGTTTGTATAATCTATCAAGCTGTATAACTCAGTAAGTTCACTTCATTTCCAAAGTAGTTTGCTAAGTAAAGAAACATCTTCATTGCCAAAACCTGTACTGTATGAAATAAGCATGCTAACTCAGCAAATGAGTTTGATTTGAATGAGTTCCTTTTGTATGAAGAGGGTTGAGTACAGCAAGTTCAAACTTTCTAGGTTTTGTATAATCTCACAAGTTGTATAACTCATTAAGTTCATTTCATTTCCAAAGTAGTTTCCTAAGTAAAGAAACATCTTCATTGCCAAAAACTGAAATGAGATTGTTAAGTCAGCAAATGAGTGTGGTTTGAATGACTTGATTTTGTACAAAGAGGGTTGAGTACAGAAACTTCAATCTTCCTTGGCTTGTACAATCTATAAAGCTGTATAACTCAGTACATTCATTTCATTTCCAAAGTACATTGCTAAGTAAAGAAACATCTTCTTTTTTGAAAACTGAAATGAGATTGCTAAGTAAGCAAATGAGTGTGAATTAAATGACTTGCTTTTGTATGAACAATGTTGTGGACAGCAAGATAAAACTTCCTTGGTTTGTAAAGTCTAACAAGTTGTATAGCTCAGTAAGTTCACTTAGTTTCTAAAGTAGTTTCCTAAATAAATAAACATCTTCATTGCCGAAAACTGTACTGTACAAAATAAGCTTGCTAACTCAGCAAATGAGTTTGATTTGAATGAGTTCCTTTTGTACAATGAGGGTTGAGTACAGCAAGTTCAAATTTTCTAGGTTTTGTACAATCTCACAGGTCGTATAACTCATTAAGTTCATTTCATTTCCAAAGTAGTTTCCTAAGTAAAGAAACATCTTCATTGCCAAAAACTGAAATGAGATTGCTAAGTCAGCAAATGGGTGCGATTTCAATGACTTGCTTTTGTTTGAACAGTGTTGAGTACAGCAAGTTAAAAGTTCCTTGGTTTGTAAATTCTAACAAGTTGAATAACTCAGTAAGTCCATTTCTTTTCCATGTAGTTTGCTACGTAAAGAAACATTTTCATTGCTGAAAACTGAAATGAGCTTGCCAAGTCAACAAATGAGTGCAATTTGAATGAGCTGGTTGTGTATAAAGAGGGTTGAGTAGAGCAAGTTCAAACTTCCTTGGTTTGTACATTCTAACAAGTTGAATAGCTCAGTCAGTTCATTTAGTTTTGGAGGTAGTTTGCTAAGTAAAGAAACATCTTCATTGTGGAAAACTGAAATGAGTTTGCTAAGTCAGCAAATGAGTGGGATTTGAGTGACTTGCTTTTTTATGAATAGGGTTGAGCACAGAAATTTCAAACTTCCTTCGTTTATAAAGTCTAAAAAGTTGTATAACTCAGTAAGTTAACTTTGTTCCCAACAAAGTTTGCTAAATAAAGAAACATCTTCATTGCCAAAAATTGTGCTGTTCAAAATAAGGTTGCCAACTCATCAAATGAGTGCGATTTGAATGAGCTCCTTTTGTATGAAGAGGGTTGAGTAGAGCAAGTTCAAACTTCCTTGGTTTGTACATTCTAACAAGTTTAATAGCTCAGTAAGTTCATTTAGTTTTGAAGGTAATTTGCTAAGTAAAGAAACATCTTCATTGTGGAAAACTGAAATGAGATTGCTAAGTCAGCAAACGAGTGTGATTTGAGTGACTTGCTTTTGTATGAACAAGGTTGAGTACAGCAAGTTCAAACTTCCTCAGTTTGTACAATCTGTCAAGCTGTATAACTCAGTAAGTTTCATTTCATTTCCAAAGTAGTTTCTTAAGTAAAGGAACATCTTCATTGCTGACAACTGAAAGAAACTTGCTAAATCAGAAAATGATGGTAATTTGAATGAGATGATTTTGTATGAAGAGGGTTGAGTACAGTAAGTTCAAACTTCCTTGATTTTTACAATCTCACAAGTTGTATGATTCAGTAGGTACATTCCGTTTCCAAAGTAGTTTTTTTAAGTAAAGAAACATATTCATTACTGAAAGTGCAATAAGCTTGCTAAATCAGCAAGAGTGTGATTAGAATAAGTTGCATTTGTACGAAGAGGGTTGAGTACAGCAGGTTCAAACTTCCTTCGTTTGTACAATCTAACAAGTTGTATAATTCAGTAACTTCATTGCATTTCTCAAGTAGTGTCTTAGTAAAGAAAAACCTTAATTTTCAGAAAGGGAATGATGCTTGTTACGTCAGCAAAAGAGTGCAATTTGAATTAGTTGCTTTTCTATGAAGAGGGCTGAGTTCAGCAAGTTGAAACTTCCTTGGTTTGTAAAATCTAACAAGTTGTATAATTTAGTAAGTTCATTGCATTTCCAAAGTAGTTTCATAAGTAAAGAAACATCTTCATTGCTGGAACCTGAAAGAAGCTTCCTAAGTCAGGAAATGAGTGTGATTTGAATGAGTTGGTTTTGTATGAAGAGGGTTGAGTACAGCAAGTTCAAACTTCCTTGGTTTGTAAAATCTAACAAGTTGTATAATTCTGTAAGTTCATGGCGTTTCCAAAGTAGTTTCTTAAGTAAAGAAACATGTTCATTGCCAAAAACTGAAAGAAGCTTGCAAATTCAGCAAATGAGTGCGATGTGAATGAGATGCATTGCACAAAGAGGGTTGAGTACAGCAAGTTCAAACTTTCTTGGTTTGTAAAATCTAACACATTGGATAATTCAGAAAGTTCATTGCATTTCCAAAGTAGTTTCTTAAGTAAAAAAACATCTTCATTGCCGAAAGTGCAATAAGCTTGCTAAGTCAGGAAATGAGTGCAATTTGAATGAGTTGCTTTTGTACAAAGAGGGTTGAGAACAGCAAGTTCAAACTTCCTTGGCTTGTACCATCTAACAAGTTGTATAATTCAGTAAGTTCATTGCATTTCCAAAGTAGTTTCTTAAGTAAAGAAACATCTTCATTGCTGGAAACTGAAAGAAGCTGGCTAAGTCAGCAAATGAGTGCGATTTGAATGAGTTGGTTTTGTACGAAGGTGATTGAGTACAGCAAGTTCAAATGTCCTTGGTTTGTACAGTCTAACAAGTTGTATAAATTAGTAAATTCATTGAATTTCCAAACTAGTTTCTTAAGTACAGAAATATATTCATGGTGAAAAACTAAAATAATCTTCCTTACTCATCTAAGAGTGTGATTTGAATGAGTTGCTTTTGTACTAAGAGGTTTGAGAACAGCAAGTTCAAACTTCCTTGGTTTGTACAATCTAACAAGTTGTATAATACTTGAAGGTTCATTCCATTTCCAAAGTAGTTTCTTAACTAAAGTAACATCATAATTGCTGCAAACTGAAAGCTTGCAAAGTCAGCAAATGAGTGCAATTTGAATAACTTGCATTTGAATAAAGAGGTTTGAGTACAGCAAGTACAAACGACCTTGGTTTGTGTAATCTAACAAGTTGTATAATTCAGTAAGTTCATTGCACTTCCAAAATAGTTTCTTAAGTAAGGAAACATCTTCATTATCGGAAAGTGAAAGATGCTTGCTAAGTCAGCAAAGGAGTGTGATTTGAATGAGTTGCTTTTGTACGAAGAGGGTTGAGTTCAGCAAGTTCAAACTTCCTTGGTTTTTACAATCTAACAAGTTGTATAATTCAGTAAGGTCATTACATTTCTAAACTAGTTTTTTAAAGTAAAGAAACATATTCATTTCCAAAAAGTGAAAGAACCTTCCTTAGTCATCAAATGAGTGCAATTTGAATTAGTTGCTTTTGTACGAAAATGATATAGTACATCAAGTACAAACTTCGTTGGTTTGTACAACTTAAAAAGTTGTATAATTCAGTAAGTTCATTGCATTTCCAAAGAAGTTTCATAAGTAAAGAAACATCTTCATTGCCGGAATCTGAAAGAAGCTTGCTAAGTCAGCAAATGATTGCGATTTGAATGAGTTGCTTTGTACATAGACAGGTGAGTACTGCAAGTTCAAACTTCCTTGGCTTGTATAATCTAACAGGTTTTACAATTCAGTAAGTTCATTGCGTTTCCAATGTAGTTTCTTAATTAAAGGAGCATCTTCATTGCAGAAAACGGAAAGAAGCTTGCTAAGTCATCAAATGAGTATGATTTGAGTGAGGTGCTTTTGTACGAAGACAATTGAGTACATCAAGTTCAAACGTCCTTGGTTTGTACAATATAAAAAGTTGTATAATACAGTAAGTTCATTGCATTTCCAAAGTAGTTTCATAAGTAAAGAAACATCTTCACTGCCAAAAACCAAGAGAAGCTTACTAAGTCAGCAAATGAGTGCAATTTGTATGAGTTATTTTTGTAAGAATAGGGTTGAGTACAGCCAATTCAAATTTCTTTGGTTTGGACAATCTAACAAGTTGTATAATTCAGTATGTTTATTGCATTGCCAAAGTAGTTTCTTAAATAAAGAAACATCTTCATTGCCAAAAGAGCAATAAGCTTGCTAAGTCAGCAAATGAGTGTGATTTGAATGTATTGCTTTTGTAAGAAGAAGGTTGAGTACAGCATGTTCAAACTTCCTTAGTTTGTACAATCTAATAGGTTCATTCAGTAAGTTCATTGCATTTCCAAACTAGTTTCTTAAGTTATGAAACATCTTCATTGCTGAAAGTGCAATAAGCTTGCTAAGTCAGCAAATGAGTGCTATTTGAATGATTTGCTTTTGTATGAAGATGACTGAGTACAGCAAGTTCAAATTTCCTTGGTTTGTACATTCTAACAACTTGTATAAATCAGTAAATTCATTGCATTTCAAAAGTAGTTTCTTAAGTAATGAAACATATTCATTGCCAAAAACTGAAAGAAGCTTCCTTAGTCATCAAATGAGTACGATTTGAATGAGTTGGTTTTGTATGAAGAGGGTTGAGTACAGCAAGTTCAAACTTCCTTAGTTTGTACAATCTAACAAGTTGCATAGTTCAGTAAGTTCACGGCATTTCTAAATTAGTTTCTTAAGTAAAGAAACATATTCATTGCCAAAACCTGAAAGAAGCTTGCAAATTCAGCAAATGAGTGTAATGTGAATGAGTTGCTTTGTACGAAGAGGGTTGAGTACAGCAAGTTCAAACTTTCTTGGTTTGTAAAATCTAACACATTGTATAATTCAGAAAGTTCATTCCATTTCTAAAGTACTTTCTTAAGTAAAGAAACATCTTCATTGCAGGCAACTGAAATAAGCTTGGTAAATCCACAAAGGAGTGTGATTTGAGTGAGTTGCTTTTGTATGAAGAGGGTTGAGTACAGCAAGTTCATACTTCCGTGGATTGTACCATCTAATAAGTTCTATAATTCAGTAAGTTCATTGCATTTCCAAAGTAGTTTCATAAGTAAGGAAACATCTTCATTGCCAGGAACTGAAAGAAGCTTGCTAAGTCAGCAAATGACTGATATTTGAATGAGTTGCTTTTGTACTTAGAGGGTAGAGTACTGCAAGTTAAAACTTCCTTGGCTTGTACAATCTAACATGTTTTACAATTCAGTAAGTTCATTGCATTTCCAAAGTAGTTTCTTATGTAAAGAAACATCTTCTTTGCCAGAAATGGAATGAAGCTGGCTAAGTCAGCCAATGAGTGCTATTTGAATGAGTTGCTTTTATACGAAGATGATTGAGTACAGCAAGTTCAAATTTCTTTGGTTTGTACAATCTAACAAGTTGTATAAAGCAGTAAATTCATTGCATTTCCAAACTAGTTTCTTAAGTACAGAAATATATTCATGGTAAAAAACCAAAAGAAGCTTCCTTAGTCACCAAAAAGTGCAATTTGAATGACTTGCTTTTGTACGAAGAGGGTTGAGACCTGCAAGGTAAAACTTCCTTGTTTTGTACAAGTCTAACTAATTGTATAATATTTGAAGGTTTATTCCATTTACAAAGTAGTTTCTAACTAAAGTAACATCATCATTGCTGAAACTGAAAGAAGCTTGCGAAGTCAGCAAATGAGTGTGATTTGAATGACTTGCTTTTGAACGAAGAGGGTTGAATACAGCAAGTGCAAATGTCGTTGGTTTGTACAATCTAACAAGTTAAGTAAGTACATTGCATTTCCAAAGTAGTTTCATAAGTAAAATGACGTATTCGTTGCCAAAAAGTGAAAGAAGTTTCCTTAGTCAGCAAATGTGGACAATTTGAATGAGTTGCTTTTGTAAGAAAAAGGTTGGCTACAGCATCTTCAAACGTCCTTAGTTTGTACAATCTGACAAGTTGTATAATTCAGTAAGCACATTGCATTTTCAAAGTCGTTTCTTAAGTAAAGAAACATCTTCATTGCCGAAAATGCAATAAGCTTGGTAAATCAGCAAATGAGTGCAATTTGAATGAGTTGCTTTTGTATGAAGATGGTTGAGTACAGCAAGTTCAAATTTCCTTGGTTTGGACAATTTAACAATTTGTATAAATCAGGAAGTTCATTGTGTTTCCAAAGTAGTTTCTTAAGTAAAGAAACATCTTCATTGCCAGAACCTGAAAGAAACTTGCTAAGTCAGCAAATGAGTGTGATTTGAATGAGTTGCTTTTGTATGAAGGTGATGGAGTACAGCAAGTTCAAATTTCTTTGTTTTGTACAATCTATCAAGTTGTATAAATCAGTAAGTTCATTTGATTTCCAAACTAGTTTCTTAAGTAATGAAACAAATTAATTGCCAAAAGCTGAAAGAAGGTTCCTTAGTCATGAAATGAATGTCATTTGATTGAGTTGCTTTTTTTTTTAATTTTTGGAGAGAGACACAGAGAGAGACAGACAGAAAGAGTGGGAGAGGGAGACAGATAGAGATGGGTGTACCAGCAGTCTCTTAACTGCTGTGAACAAAATTCAGATGTATGCGCCTCTTGTGGGCAAGTGCGGCATTGTGCCCTTGCATCACTTTGCATCTGGCTAAACGTGGGACTTGGAGATTGGAAATAGGTTCTCAGGCTTAGCAGGCAGGCACCTTAACTGCTAAGCCATCTCTCCAGCCCTGATTGAGTTACTTTTGACTGAAGAGGGTTGAGTACAGCAAGTTCAAACTTCCTTGGATTGTACCATGAATAGTTGTATAATTCAGCAAGTTCGTTGTGTTTCCAAAGTAGTTTCTTAATTAAAGAAACATCTTTGTTGCCAAAAGTGCAATAGGCTTGCTAAGTCAGCAAATGAGTGCATTTTGAAAGCTTTGCATTTGTACATAGAGGGTTGAGAACAGCAAGTTCAAACTTCCTTGGTTTGTACAATCTAACAAGTTGTATAATTCAGTAAGTTCATTGCATTTCCAAGGTAGTTTCATAAGTAAAGAAACATCTTCATTGCCAGAATCTGAAAGAAGCTTGCTAAGTCAGAAAATGACTGCGATTTGAATGAGTTGCTTTTGTACATAGACAGGTGAGTACCACAAGTTCAAACTTCTTTGGCTTGTACAATCTAACAGGTTTTACAATTCAGTAAGTTCATTGCATTTTCAACATAGTTTGTTAAGTAAAGGAACATCTTCATTGCAGAAAATGGAAAGAAGCTTGCTAAGTCAGCAAATGAGTATGATTTGAATGAGGTGCTTTTTATGAAGATGAGTACATCAAGTTCAAACTTCGTTGGTTTGTACAATCTAACTAGTTGTATAGTTCTGTAAATTCATTGCATTTCCCAGGTAGTTTCTTAAGTAAATAAACATATTCATTGCTGAAAGTGCAATAAGCTAGCTAAGGCAGCAAATGAGTGCGATTTGGATGAGTTGTTTTGTACGCAGATGGTTGAGTACATCAAGTTCAAACTTCTTTGGTTTCTAAAGTCTCACAAGTTTTATAATTCAGTAAGTTCATTGCATTTACAAAGTAGTTTCATAAGTAAAGAAACATCTTCATTGCCAGAAAATGAAAGAAGCTGGCTAAGTCAGCAAATGAGTGCGATTTGAATGAGTTGCTTTTGTATGAAGATGATTGAGTACAGCAAGTTCAAACGTTCTTGGTTTGTACAATCTAACAAGTTGTATAATTCAGTAAGTACATTGCGTTGCCAAAGTAGTTGCTTAAGTAAAGAAACGTTCATTGCCAAAAACTGAAAGAAGCATCCTTAGTCAGACAATGAGTGTGATATGAATGAGTTAATTTTGTACAAAGAAGGTTGAGTACAACAAGTTCAAACTTCCTTGGTTTGTACAATCTAGCAAGTTGCATAGTTCAGTAAGATGATTCATTTCCAAAGTAGTTTCTTAAGTAAAGAAACATCTTCATTGCCAGAAACTGAAAGAAGTTTGCTAAGTCAGCAAATGAGTGTGATTTGAATGAGTTCCTTTCACACAAAGAGGGTTGAGTACATCAAGTTTAAATTTCCTTGGTTTGACAATCTAACAAGTTGTATAATTCAGTAACTTCATTGCATTTCCAAAGTAGTTTCTTAAGTAAAGAAACATCTTCATTGCCAAAAGTGCAATAAACTTGCTAAGTCAGCTAATGAGAGTGATTTGAATGAGTTGTTTGGTACAATGATTATTGAGTACAGTAAGTTCAAATGTCCTTGGTTTGCATAATCTAACAAGTTGTACATTTTGGTAAGTACATTGCATTTCCAAAGTAGTTTCTTAAGTAAAAAAAACATATTCATTGCCAAAAACTGAAAGAAGCTTCCTTAGTCAGCAAATGAGTACAATTTGAATGAGTTGTTTTTGCATGAAGAAGGTTGAGTACAGCAAGTTCAAACTTCCTTGGTTTGTACAATCTAACACATTGTATAGTTCAGTACATTCATTCCATTTCCAAAGAAGTTTCTTAAGTTAAGAACCATCTTCATTCCTGGAAAATAAAAGAAGCTTCCTAAGTCAGCAAATGAGTGTGATATGAATGAGTTGCTTTTGTATGGAGATGGTTGAGTACAGCCAGTTCAAACTTATTTGGTTTGGACAATCTAACAAGTTGTATAATTCAGTATGTTTATTGCATTGCCAAAGTAGTTTCTTAAATAAAGAAACATCTTCATTGCCAAAAGAGCAATAAGCTTGCTAAGTCAGCAAATGAGTGTGATTTGAATGCATTGCTTTTGTACGAAGAAGGTTGAGTACAGCATGTTCAAACTTCCTTAGTTTGTACAATCTAACAGTAATTCAGTAAGTTCATTGCATTTCCAAACTAGTTTCTTAAGTAATGAAACATATTCATTGCCAAAAACTGAAAGAAGCTTCCTTAGTCATCAAATGAGTGCGATTTGAATGGGTTGGTTTTGTATGAAGGGGGTTCAGTACAACAAGTTCAAACTTCCTTGGTTTGTACAATCTCACAAGTTGTATAATTCAGTAAGTTCATGGCATTTCTAAAGTAGTTTCTTAAGTAAAGAAACATCTTCATTGCCAGAAACTGAAAGAAGCTTGCAAGGTCAGCAAATGATTGTGTTTAGAATGAGTTGCTTTTGTAGGAAGAGGGTTGAGAACAGCAAGTTCAAACTTCCTTGGCTTGTACAATCTAACATGTTTTACAACTAAGTAAGATCATTGCATTTCCAAAGTGGTTTAAGTAAAGAAACATCTTCATTGCCAGAAACTGAAGGAAGCTGGCTAAGTCACCAAATGAATGTGATTTGAATGAGTTGCTTTTGTACAAAGATGATTGAGTACAGCAAGTTCAAATGTCCTTGGTTGGTAAGATCTAACAAGTTGTATAAATTGGTAAATTCGTTTTGCATTTCCAAACTAGTTTCTTAAGTACAGAAACATATTCATGGTGAAAAACTGAAAAAACCTTCCTTAGTCATCAAAGAGTGTGATTTGAATGAGTTGCTTTTGTACGAAGAAGGTTGAGAACAGCATGTTCAAACATCCTTGGTTTGTACAATCTAACAAATTGTATAATACTTGAAGTTTAATTCCATTTCCAAAGTAGTTTCTTAACTAAAGTAACATTGTCATTGACGGAAACTGAAAGAAGCTTGCAAAGTCAGCAAATGAGTGTGATTTGAATGACTTACTTTTGAACAAAGAGGGTTGAGTACAGCAAGTTCAAACGTCCTTGGTTTGTACAATGTAACAAGTTGTATAATTCAGTAAGTTCATTGCATTTCCAAAGCAGTTTCTTTAGTAAGGAAACATCTTCATTATTGGAAAGTGAAAGATGCTTCCTAAGTCAGCAAATGATTGCGATTTGAATGAGTTGCTTTTGTATGAACAGGGTGGAGTACAGTAAGTTTAAACTTCCTAGGTTTGTACAATCTAACAAGTTGTATAATTCAGTAAATTCATTACATTTACAATGTAGTTTCTTAAGTAAAAAAACATCTTCATTGCCAAAAGTGCAATAAGCTTGCTAAGTCAGGAAATGAGTGTGATTTGAATGAGTTGCTTTTGTATGAAGATGGCTGTGAATAGCAAGTTCAAACTTCCTTGGTTTCTACAATCTAACAGGTTTTATAATTCAGTAAGTTCATTGCATTTCCAAAGTAGTTTCATGAGTAAAGAAACATCTTCATTGTCGGAAACTGAAAGAAGCTTGCTAAGTCAGCAAATGACTGTAATTTGAATGAGTTGTTTTGTACAAAGATGATTGGGTGCAGGAAGATTAAACGTCCTTGGTTTGTGCAATCTAACAAGTTGTATTATTCAGTAAGTACATTGCATTTCTAAAGTAGTTTTTTAAGTAAAGAAATATATTCATTGACAAAAACTGAAAGAAGCTTCCTTAATCAGCAAATGAGTGTGATTTAAGTGAGTTGCTTTTGTATGAAGATGGTTGAGTACAGCAAGTTCAAACTTCCTTGGTTTGTACAATCTAACAAGTTGTATATTTCAGTAATTTGATTTGTTTCCAAAGTAGTTTCTTATGTAAAGAAACATCTTCATTGCCAGAAACTGAAAGAAGTTTGCTAATCAGCAAATGAGTGTGATTTAAATGAGTTCCTTTCGGACAAAGAGGGTTGAGTACATCAAGATCAAATTTCCGTGGTTTGCACAGTCTAAGATGTTGTATAATTCAGTAACTTCATTGGGTTTCCAAAGTAGTTTCTTAAGTAAAGAAACATCTTCATTGCTATTAACTGAAAGTAGCTTCCTAAGTCAGCAAATGAGTGTGATTTGAATGAGTGGCTTTCTTACGAGTAGGGTTGAGTACATCAAGTTCAAATTTACTTGGCTTGTACAATCTAACAAGTTGTATAATTCAGTAACTTCATTACTTTTCCAAAGTAGTTTCTTTTTTTAAATTTTTTTATTATTATTTTATTTATTTTTGGAGAGAGACACAGAGAGAGACAGACAGAGAGGGAGAGGGAGACAGAGATGGGCGTGCCAGCAGTCTCTCAGCTGCTGTGAATGAAATCCAGATGTGTGCGCCCCCTTGTGGGAAAATGTGGCATTGCACCCTTGCATGATTTTGCATCTGGCTAAACGTGGTACCTGGAGATTGGAACTGGGTTCTTAGGCTTAGCAGGCAGGCACCTTAACCGCTAAGCCATCTCTCCAGCCCCAAAGTACTTTCTTAAGTAAAGAACTATATTCATTGCCAAGAGTGCAAAATGATTCCTAAGTCAGGAAATGAGTGCTATTTGAGTGAGTTGCTTTTGTATGAAGAAGGTTAAGTACAGCAAGTTCAAATTTCCTTGATTTGTAAAATCTAACAAGTTGTATAATTCAGTAATTTCATTGCATTTCCAAAGTAGTTTCTTAAGTAAAGACACATCTTCATTGCCAAAAGTACAATGAGCTTACTAAGTCTGCAAATTAGTGCGATATGAATGAGTTGCTTTTGTACAAAGGCAGTTGAGTACAGGAAGTTCAAACGTCCTTAGTTTGTACAAGCTAACAAGTTGTATATTTTGGTAAGTACATTGCATTTCCAAAGTAATTTCTTAAGGAAACAAACATATTCTTTGCCAAAACCTAAAGAAGTTTCCTTAGTCAGCAAATGAGTGCAATTTGAATGAGTTGCTTTTGTACGAAGAGGGTTTAGTACAGCAAGTTCAAACTTCCTTGGTTTGTAAAATCTAACAAGTTGTATAGTTCAGTAAGCTGATTACATTTCCAAAGTAGTTTCTTAAGTAAAGACACATCTTCATTGTTGAGAGTGCAATAAATTTGCTAAGTCAGCAAATGAGTGCTATTTGAATGAGTTGCTTTTGTAAGAAGAAGGTTGAGTACAGCAAGTTCAAACTTCCTTGGCTTTTACAATAGAACAAGTTTTATAGTTCAGTAAGTTCATTGTGTTTCCAAAGTAGTTTCTTAAGTAAAGAAACATATTCATTGCCAAAAACTGAAAGAAGCTTCCTAAGCCAGCAAATGAGTGCAATTTAAATGAGTTCCTTTTGTATGAAGAGGGTTGTGTACATCAAGTTCAAATTTCTTTGGTTTTTATGCTCTAACAAGTTGTATTATTCAGTAAGTTCTTTGTGTTTCCATAGTAGTTTCTTTTTTTTTAACCTTAAAAAATATTTTATTTATTTATTTGATTGAGAGGAAGAGAGAGAATGAGACAAATAGAGATATAGGGAGTAGAGAGAATGGAAAAGCAGGGCCTCCATCCAATGCCAATGAACTCCAGATGCACCCGCCACCTTGTACATCTGGCCTTATATGGGGTATTGGGGAATTGAACTCAAGTCCTTAGGCTTTGTAGGCAAGTACCTTATCCACTGGGCAATCTTTCCAGCTCCTGTGCTTTTTTATTGAAAACTTCTATACTTACACACAATAAACACATATTTCCCTCCTTCCCCCCATTCCACTTTAGAACTCCAATCTCCATCATATCCCCTCCTTCTCTCTATTAGTCTCTCTTTTAATTTGATGTCACCCACCATCTTTTTTCTTCTATTATGAGGGTCTTGCGAAGGTATTGCTAGGCCCTGCAAGGTCATGGATATTGAGGCTGATTTCTGTCTGGGCATTTGCATTTTAAGGAGTCATACCCTTCCTTTGGCTCTTCCATTCTATCCTCACGCACTTCTGCAATGGTCCCTGAGCCTTGGAGGGTGTGACAGAGCTGTTTCAGTGCTGAGCACTCCTCCATCCCTTCTTCTCAGCATTATGTTGCCTTTGGGTCTTCCCAGTGGTCATTGCCATCTGAAAAGAGAAGCTTCTATAACCAGAAGTGAGAGTAGCATTAAGTGAATATGAACATTAAGTGTAGTGCTTTCAGGGCAGCTTAGTGGGAATAATATATACATTTAACCAGGCAAGAGCAAGCTTTATACCACTAAGGATCATGACCTCCCCTGCCATAGACTTTTGCTTAGGTTCTTCAGCACCAGGTATGTATTTCCTCCCATAGAGAGGGCCTTCAGTCCAATTATGGAGCAGTTGGTTACCCCAAGAGCAGACATGCCACTATTGCACCCCTTCAGTCATTGGGCCTGTATGGCCAAACTTGAATTTTCAGTGCCGTGTGTTTTCACTGCTCATGACTTCTGTCTCCAATATGGCTGCATGCAGTGCAGCTTTTTTCCATCTTTCATTTGGCTGGTCTACAGGGAGAAGGTTTTCTGCTCAGCACCAGCTTGCTTTCTCAGTGACCTTGCCTCTCAGGCAAGAGATGTCTTCAGCAATAGGGTCTTACCATCTCTTTCTCAAGGGCAACCAAGGGTTTTGGCAATACCTTTAATGTTTTGGAGGCTACTGGGACCTTCTTGGCCAACAACTTACTTGAAGGTATCCCATCCCAGGCACTGAAAATTTTCTAGTAACAGTCTACAGCTTCTGGATGTCCCATTATTCAAAAAAGTAGGTTTATATAAGTCTTGTTCACACTATCTTGAAATTTTATTGACCCTCCCCCCACGCTTCTCTTATGCATTCTATTCCCATGGCCTCGCTTAGGCCATTCCCATCCCTTGTAATCTGTTCTTCTACTTACATATGTGCAATGCCATACACTTACATCCTTCCCTCTCCTGCCTCCCTTATAGCCTTTCACCAGCTTACTGGTTTCTGGTACCTATTTTTGATTCCAGTTCACACATTAGTCTATACATTTTTTAAAGGAATGGACACTGATTTTATTTCATTTTATTTTATTATTATTATTATTACTTTTTTGGAGAGAGACACAGAGAGAGAGGGAGAAGACAGATAGAGATGGGCATGCCAGCAGCCTCTCAGCTGCTGAGAATGAAATACAGATGTGTGCGCCCTCTTGTGGTCAAGTGCGACATTGCACCCTTGTGTCACTGCATCTGGCTAAACATGGGACCTGGAGATTGGAACTGCTGGAGATTGCAACTGGCATTCTTAGGCTTAGGAGGCAGGCACCTTAACTACTAAGCCATCTCTCCAGCCCAAGTCTATACATTTGTAGCTAGGATCCACATATGAGAGAGAACATGTGACGTTTGGCTTTCTGAGCCTGGGTTACCTCACTTAATATAATCCTTTCCAGATCCATCCATTTCCCTGCAAATTTCATAATTTCATTTTTCTTTACCACTGAATAGAACTCCATTGTGTAAATTTACCACATCTGTATTATCCATTCATCTGTGGAGGGATGTCTAGGCTGGTTCCATTTCTTAGCTATTGTGAATAGAGCAGCAATAAACATGGTTGTGCAAGTATCTCTAAGGTAGTGAGAAGAGTCCTCTGGATATATGCCTAGGAGTGCTATAGCTGGATCATATATTAAATCTATTTTCAGCTGTCTAAAGAACCTCAACACTGATTTCCACAATGGCTGGACCAGATTACATTCCCACCAACAGTGTAGAAGAGATCCTCTTTTTCCACATCCATGCCAACACTTATTGTCATTTGTTTTCTTGATGGTAGCTCTTCTGACAGGAGTGAAATGGAATCTCAAAGTGGTTTTAATTTACATTTCCCTGATGGCTAAGGATGTGGAACGAGTTTTTAGATGTTTATATGCCATCTGTATTTCTTCTTCTGAGAACTCTCTATTTAGTTCCATAGCCTATTTTTTAACTGGGTTGTTTGATTTCTTATTATTCTGTTTTTTGAATTCTTTGTATATTCTAGATATTAATCCTCTGTCAGAGGTATAGCTGGCAAATATTTTCTCCCATTCTGTAGGTTGTCTGTTTCCTCTATTCACAGTGTCCTTTGCTGTACAAAAGCTTTGTAATTTCATGATGTCCCAGTGGTTGGTTAGTGGTTTTATTCCCTGGGCAATTGGGGTTATATTCAGAAAGTCCTTGCCTATGCCAACATGTTGAAGTGTTTTCCCTACCTTTTCCTCTAGCAGTTTCAGATTTTCAGGTCTGATATTAAGGTCCCTGATCCATTTGGACTTGACTCTTGTGCATGGAAAGAGACAAGGATCTATTTTTATCCTTTTACATACAGATGTCCAGTTTTCCCAGCACCACTGTTAAAGAGGCTATCTTTTCTCTAATGAATATTTTTAGCATTTTTTTCAAAAATCAAGTGGCTGTAGCTTTGTAGATTTGGGTCTTCTATTCTGTTCCATTGATCTACCTGTCTGTCCTTGTGCCAGTACCATGCTGTTTTTGTTACTATGGCTTTCTAATATAACTTAAAATTGGATATGGTAATACCACCAGCCTGATTTTTGTTGCGCAAAATTGTTTTGGCTATTTGAGGTTTTTTGTGTTTCCAGATGAATTTTGGATTGTTTTTTTCTATTTCTGTGAAGAATGCTAGTGGGAATTTAATGGGGATCGCATTAAATGTGTAGATTGCTTTTGGTAAGATTGACATTTTCACAATATTTATTCTTCCAATCCAGGAGCATGGGGTGTCTTCCCATTTCCTTGTGTCTTCTGCAATTTGTCGCTCGAGTTTTTTAAAGTTCTCATTGTAGAGATCCTTCACTTCCTTGGTTAGGTTTATTCCAAGGTATTTTTTTTTGAGGCAATTGTGAATGGGAGAGATTCCCTGATTTCAGCCTCTGCACATTTGTTGTTAGTGTATAGAAAAGCTACTGATTTCTGTGTGCTTATTTTGTATCCTGCTACATTGCTAAAAGTGTTTATCAGCTCTAACAGTTTGCTGATAGAGTCTTTAGGGTATGTTATGTATAGAATCATATAGTCTGCAAATAATGATAATTTGATCTCTTCCCTTCTGATTTGTATCCCTTTTATGAGTGTCTCTTGCCTTATTCCTATAGCTAAGACTTCCAGTACTATATTAAATAGAGTGGGGAAAGTGGACACCCTTGTCTTGTTCCTGAATTTAGAGGAAAAGCTTCAAATTTTTCCCCATTTAGTATTATGTTGGCTGTAGGTTTGTCATAAATACCTTTTATTATGTTGAGATATGATTCTTCTATTCCCAGTTTCTGTAATACTTTCACCATGAAGGGGTGTTGGATTTTGTCAAATGCCTTTTCTGCATCTATTGAGATGACCATGTGATTTTTGTTCTTCAGACCATTTATATGGTGTATTACATTTATGGATTTGCATATGTTGAACCATCCCTGTATCTCTGGGATAAAGCCTACTTGGTCAGGGTGAATATTTTTTCTGATATATTCTTGTGTTCTGTTTGCCAGTATTTTGTTGAGAATTTTTGCATCTATGTTCATGAGAGAGATTGGTCTGTAATTTTCTTTTTTTGATCTGTCTTTGTCAGGTTTAGGTAACAGGGTGATGCTGGCTTCATAGAAAGATTTTGGTAGAATTCCTTCCTTTTCTATTTTATGGAAAAGTTTGAGAAGCATTGGTGTTAGCTCTTCCAGAAATGTCTGGTAAAATTCAGCAGTGAATCCATCTGGGCCTGGGCTTTTTTTTTTTTTTTTAGTTGGGAAACATTTTATAACTGCTTGGATCTCTGTACTTGCTTTTGTCTATTTAAATGGTTTACCTCATCTTGATTTAAATTTGGTAGGTCATATGAATCAAGGAAATCATCCATTTCTTTCAGGTTTTCAAACTTAGAGGCATATATATTCTTAAAGTATGTTCTTATCATTTTCTGAATTTCTTTGGTATCTGTTGTGATGTTGCATTTTTCATCTCTATTTTTAACAATTTTTGTCTCTTCTCTCTTTCTTTTGGTCAGATTTGCTAAGGGTTTATCAATCTTGTTTATCCTTTCAAAGAACCACCTCTTCATTTTGTTGATTTTTTAATTGTTTTTTTGGTTTCCATTTAATTAATTTCTGCCCTAATCTTTATTATTTCTCCCCATCTACTGATTTTTGGTTTGCCTTGTTCTTCTCTTTACAAGGCCTTAAGGTGAAGCATTAAATTGTTTAGTTGTGAAGTCTCTAATTTCTTAATATAGGCACTTAGAGATATAAAATTCCCTCATAGGACTGCCTTCATTGTGTCCCAAAGGTTTTGGTATGTTGTATTCTCGTCATCATTTGATTCTATGAATTTCTTGACTTCCTTTTTAATTTCTTCAATGACCCATACATCACTCAATAATGTACTGTTTAGTCTCCATGAATTTCTATACGCTCTGTAGTTTTCTTGTTGCTGATTAGCAGATTAATCCCATTGTGTTCAGACAGAGTACAAGAGATTATTTCAGTTTTCCTGTATTTGTTAAGATTTGCTTTATGTCCTAATATGTGGACTATTTTAGAGAATGTTCCATGTGCTGCTGAGAAAAATGTATAGTCTGTAGCATTTGTATGGGAGGTTCTGTACGATGAGGGTTGAGTCAGCAAGTTAAAACTTCCTTGGTTTGTACTCTCTAACAGGTTGTATAATGCAGTAACTTCATAGCATTTCTAACATCTTCATTGCTGAAGTGCAATAAGCTTGCTAAGTCAGCAAATGAGCGGGATTTTAATAAGTTGCTATTTTACGAAGATGAATGAGTACAGCAAGTTCAAACATCCATGGTTTCTACAATCTAACAAGTTGCATAATTCAGTAAGTTCATTGCATTTCAAAAGTAGGGTCTTAAGTAAAGAAACATCTTCATTGCCAGAAAGTGAAAGAAGCTTGCTACGTCAGCAAATGAGTGCAATATGAATGAGTTGCTTTCATGTGAAGATGGTTGAGTACATCAAGATCAAATATCCTCGATTTGTACAAGCTAACAAGTTGTATAATCCAGTAATTCATTGAATTTCCAAAGTATTTTCTTAAGTAAAGAAACATCTTCATTGCCAGAAACTGAAAGAAGCTTCAAAAGTCAGGAAATGAGTACGATTTGAATGAATCAGTTACTTTTGTATGAAGATGGTTGAGTACAGCAAGTTCAAACATCTTTGATTTGTAAAATCTAACAAGTTGAATAATTCTGTAACTTCATTGCATTTCCAAAGTAGTTTTTTGTTTTGTTTTGTTTTTTTGTTTTTCGAGGTAGGGTATCACTTTAGCTCAGGCTGACCTGGAATTCACTATGTAGTCTCAGGGTGGCCTCGAACTCACAGCGATCCTCCTACCTCTGCCTCCCGAGTGCTGGGATTAAAGGCGTGTGCCACCACGCCCAGCTCCAAAGTAGTTTCTTAAGTAAAGAAACATATTCATTGCCCAAAACTGAAAGAATCTTATTAAGCCAGCAAGTGAGAGTGATTTCAATGGGTTGATTTCTTAAAAAGAGAGTTGAGTACATCAAGATGAAATTTCCTTGGTTTGTACAATCTAATAAGTTGTATAATTCACTAACTTCATTGCGTTTCCTAAGGAGTTTCTTAAGTAAAGAAACATATTCAGTGGCAAAAACTGAAAGAAGCTTCCTAAGCCAGCAAATGAGCGCAAATTGATTGAGTTGCTTTTGAACAAATAGGCTTGAGTACATCAAGTTCAAATTTTCTTATTTTGTACAATCTAACAAGTAGTATATTTCAGTAAGTTCATTGCATTACCAAGGTAGTTTTTTTTTAAACTTTTTATTTTTTATTATTTTTTTGGAGAAAGACACAGAGAGAGAGACAGAGAGAGAGAGAGAGGAAGACAGAGATGGGCATGCCAGCAGTGTCTCAGCTGCTGTGAATGAAATCCAGATGTGTGCACCCCCTTGTGGTCCAGTGTGGCATTGCGCCCTTGCATCACTTTGCATCTGGCTAAACGTGGGACCTGGAGTTTGGAAACGCCGGAACCAGTGTTCTTAGGCTTAGGAGGCAGGTGCCTTAACCCCTAAGCCATCTCTCCAGCCCACCAAGGTAGTTTTTTAAGTAAAGAAAGATCTTCATTGCCAAAGTGCAATAAGTTCGCTAAGTCAGCAAATGAGTGTGATTTGAATCAGTTGCTTTTGTATGAAGAGGGTTGAGCACAGCAAGTTCAAACTTACTTGCTTTGTACAATCTAAGAAGTGGTGTAATTCAGGAAGTTCATTGCTTTTCCTAATTAGTTTCTTAAGTAAAGAAACATATTCATTGCCAAAAACTGAAAGAAGCTTTGTAAGTGAGCAAATGAGTATGATTTGGATGAGTTGATTTTGGACAAAGAGGGTTGAGTACAGCAAGTACAAACGTCCTTGGTTTGTACAATCTAACAGGTTGTATAGTTCAGTAAGTTCATTCCATTTCCAAAGTAGTTTCTTAAGTAAAGAAACATCATCATTGCCGGAAACTAAAAGAAGCTTCCTAAGTCAGGAAATGAGTGCTATTTGAATGAGTTGCTTTTGTGCGAAGAAGGTTCAGTACAGAAAGTTCAAACTTCTTTGGTTTGTACAATATAACAAGTTGTATAATTGAGTAAGTCCACTGCATTTCCAAAGTTAGTTTCTTAAGAAACATCTTTATTGCCAAAAACTGAAAGAAGCTTCCTTAGTCAGCAAATGTGTGTGATTTGAATGAGTTGCTTTTGCATGAGAGGGTTGAGTACAGCAAGTTCAAACGTCCTTGGTTTGTACAATCTAACAAGTTGTATAATTGAATAAGTTCATTGCATTTACAAAGTAGTTTCTTAAGTAAAGAAACATCTTCATTGCTGAAAGTGCAATAAGCTAGCTAAGTCAGGAAATGAGGGTGATTTGAATGAGTTGCTTTTGTCCAAAGATTATTGAGTACAGCGAGTTCAAACTTCCTTGGTTTGTACAATCTAACAAGTTGTATAGTTCAGTAAGTTGATACCACTTCCAAAGTAGTTTCTGAAAGAAAGAAACATCTTCATTGCCAAAAACTGAAAGAAGCTGCCTTAATGAGCAAACGAGTGCAATTTGAATGAGTTGCTTTTGTACAGAGGGTTGAGTACAGCAATTGCAAACTTCATTGGTTTGTACAATCTAGCAAGTTGTATAATTCAGTAAGTTCATTGCATTTACAAAGTATTTTCTTAAGTAAAGAAACAAATTCATTGCCAAAAACTGAAAGAAGTTTCCTTAGTCAGCAATGAGTGTGATTTGAATCAGTTGCTTTTGTATGAAGAGGTTTGAGTACAGCAAGTTCAAACTTCCTTAGTTTGTACAATCTAACAAGTTGTATAGTTCAGTTAGTTGATTCCATTTCCAAAGTAGTTTCTGAAAGAAAGAAACATCTTCATTGCCAAAAACTGAAAGAAGCTGCTTTAGTGAGCAAATGAGTGCAATTTGAATGATTTGCTTTTGTACAAAGAGGGTTGAGTACAGCAAATGCAAACTTCATTGGTTTGTACAATCTAACAAGTTGTATAATTGAATAAGTTCATAAGTTCATTGCATTTACAAAGCAGTTTTTTAAGTAAAGAACCATCTTCATTGCCAAAAGTGCAACAAGCTAGCTAAGTCAGCAAATGAGTGTGATTTGAATCAGTTGCTTTTGTACGAAGAGGATTGAGTACAGCAAGTTCAAACATCCTTTGTTAATACAATCTAATAAGTTGTATAATTCAGTAAGTTCATTGCATTTCCAAAGTAGTTCCTTAAGTAAAGAATATCTTCATTGCCGAAAGTGCAATAAGCTTGCTAATTCAGCACAGGAGTGCGATTTGAATTAGTTGCATTTGTACAATGATGACTGAGTACAGCAAGTTCAAACTTAATTGGTTTGCACAGTCTAACAAGTTGTATAATTCAGAAAGTTCATTGCATTTCCAAAGTAGTTTCTTAAGTCAAAAAACATATTCATTGCTGAAAACTGACAGAAGATAAGTTAGCAAACGTGTGTGATTTGAATGAATTGATTTTGTACAAAGAAGGTTGAGTATAGCAAGATCAAACTTCCTTGGTTTGTACAATCTAACAACTTGTCTAATTCAGTAAGATCATTGCATTTACAAAGTCCTTTTGTAAGTAAAGAAACATCTTCATTGCCAAAAGTGCAATAAGCTAACTAAGGCAGCAAATGGGTGTGATTTGAATGAGTTGCTTTTGTACGAAGAGGGTTGAGTACAGCAAATTCAAACTTCCTTGAATTGCACAATATAACAAGATGTATAATTCAGTAAGATCATTGACATTTACAAAGTACTTTCATAAGTAAAGAAACATCTTCATTGTCAAAAACTGAAAAAGCTTGCTAAGTCAGCAAATGAGTGCGATTTGAATGAGTTGCTTTTGTATGAAGAGGGTTGAGTAGAGCAAGTGAAAACTTCGTTGGTTTGTGCAATCTAACAAGTAGTATAATTGAATAAATTCATTGCATTTACAAAGTAGTTTCTTAAGTCCAGAAACATCTTCATTGCCAAAAGTGCAATAAGCTAGATAAGGCAGCAAATGGGTTTGATTTAAATAAATTGCTTTTATTTAAAGAGCATTGAGTACAGCAAGTTCAAACTTCCTTGGTTTGTACAATCTAAAAAGTTGTATAATTCAGTAAGTTCATTGCATTTCCAAAGTAGTTTCATAAGTAAAGAAATATCTTCATTGCCGGAACTTGAAAGAAGCTTCCTAAGTCAGGAAATGAGTGTGATTTGAATCACTTGCTTTTGTAAAAAGAGGGTTGAGTACAGCAAGATAAAACTTCCTTGGTTTGTACAATCTAACAAGTTGTATAATTCAGTAAGTTCATTGCATTTACAAAGTAGTTTTGGAAGTAAAGAAACATCTTCATTACCAAAAGTGCAATAAGCTAATTAAAGCAGCAAATGAGTGTGATTTGAATGAGTTGCATTTGTATGAAGAGGGTTGAGTAAAGCAAGTTCAAACTTCCTTGGTTTGTACAATCTAACAATTGTATAATTCAGTAAGTTCATTGCGTTTCCAAAGTAGTTACTTAAGTAAAGAAACATCTTCATTTTCAAAAACTGAAAAAGTGTGCTAAGTCAGCAAATGAGTGTAATTTGAATGAGTTGCTTTTGTACAAAGAGGATTGAGTATAGCAAGTTCAAATTTCCTTGGTTTGTACAATCTAACAAGTTGTATAATTCACTAAGTTCATTGCATTTAAAAAGTAGTTTCTTAAGTCCAGAAACATCTTCATGGCCAAAAGTGCAATAAGCTAGCTAAGGCAGCAAATGGGTTTGATTTAAATAAATTACTTTTATTTAAAGAGTGTTGAGTACAGCGAGTTCAAACTTCCTTGGTTTGTACAATCTAAAAAGTTGTATAATTCAGTAAGTTCATTGCATTTCCAAAGTAGTTTCATAAGTAAAGAAATATCTTCATTGCCGGAACTTGAAAGAAGCTTCCTAAGTCAGGAAATGAGTGTGATTTGAATCACTTGCTTTTGTAAAAAGAGGGTTGAGTACAGCAAGATAAAACTTCCTTGGTTTGTACAATCTAACAAGTTGTATAATTCAGTAAGTTCATTGCATTTACAAAGTAGTTTTGGAAGTAAAGAAACATCTTCATTACCAAAAGTGCAATAAGCTAATTAAAGCAGCAAATGAGTGTGATTTGAATGAGTTGCATTTGTATTAAGAGGGTTGAGTAAAGCAAGTTCAAACTTCCTTGGTTTGTACAATCTAACAATTGTATAATTCAGTAAGTTCATTGCATTTCCAAAGTAGTTACTTAAGTAAAGAAACATCTTCATTTTCAAAAACTGAAAAAGTGTGCTAAGTCAGCAAATGAGTGCAATTTGAATGAGTTGCTTTTGTACAAAGAGGGTTGAGTATAGCAAGTTCAAATTTCCTTGGTTTGTACAATCTAACAAGTTGTATAATTCACTAAGTTAATTGCATTTACAAAGTAGTTTCTTAAGTAAAGAAACATCGTCATGGCCAAAAGTGCAATAAGCTAGCTAAGGCAACAAATGAGTGTGATTTAAATGAGTTGCTTTTTTTGGAGAGAGAGAGAGAGAGAGAGAGAAAGAGGAAGACAGAGATGGGCGGGCCAGCAACCTCTCAGCTGTGGCAAACAAAATCCAGATGTGTGTGCCCCCTTGTGGTCAAGTGTGGCATTGTGCCCTTACATCACTTTGCATCTGGCTAAACTTGGGACCTGGAGATTGGAACCACTGGAGATTGGAACCAGAATTCTTAGGCTTAGGAGGCAGGCACCTTAACTGCTAAGCCATCTCTCTAGCCCAAATGAGTTTGTTTTATTTGAAGACGGTTGAGTTCAGCAAGTTCAAACTTCCTTGGTTTGTACAATCTAACAAGTTGTAAAATTCAGTAAGTTCATTGCATATCCAAAGTAGTTTCATAAGTAAAGAAACATTGCCAGAAATTGAAAGAAGCTTCTTAAGTCAGGAAATGAGTGTGATTTGAATCAGTTGCTTTTGTACAAAGTGGATTGAGTACAGCAATTTTAACCTTCTTTGGTTTGTAAAATCTAACAAGTTGTATAATTCAGTAACTTCATTGCATTTCCAAAGTAGTTTCTTAAGTAAAGAAACATATTCATTGCCAAAGATTCAAAAGGAAATGATACTATAAAACCCTTTATTCTGAACAACAGGCTAAAATATTGATCCTTCAGCAGGCCCACAGAGGGAACACCTGAACCACAGGAAACTGGAGAGAACATCATGAAGACCAACCTTAATCTTTTCCTGCTTCTCTCTTCTCTCTCTCTCTCTCTCTCTCTCTCTCTCCCTCTCCACTCTATACTCACTTTCTCTTTTATATTACCTATCTTTTCCTTTCCCCACCTTCCTAGGTGCTGACTTATAACTCCCAGTGCCAGTACGGGGTTAACTTCCACAATAAGATGTTGATCCAAGATACCTACAAGGTTTCCCAAAAAAGACAGATTTCTGACAGAGTTCTTGATGACCCACCACAGTTAATGGTAACACCCTACTGTTGAAGACAGCATATGTGTGTGAGACCAAACATCGAGAGACCTGGCCAGAATCTGGAAGAGGGTCAGTCCCCAGACAGTTAGCTAGTCTAGTGCCAAAGGGTGCTTCATGAGCAACTGGGGGATAATGGCTGACATCTACCCAAACAAATTGCAGTATAAGACACCCAGCAGGAAACAACCAGATGTAATGCTCAAACAAGTGCAGTAGTAGCACACAGCCATGGTGGGTAACCAACTGCTCTTGATTTGGCTAAAAGATCCACTCAGTGGAATGGAACTCATTGCTGGAACTGGGAAATAAGTCAAAACCATGTACAAAATATGAGCTCAGTCTCCAAGATCAAGATACCACCAAATGTGGGCTAGAAGAGAGCCTATGCATATAAAATTCCCTCCAAAATTTCTATGGCCATCCCTTCTATCTAGCACTAACTTCTCTCTCCATTGGAGAATTTGCTTATCTTTTCAGATGGACAATGAACCTGAAGGAAGGATCTGCCAGTCACACCTCACCATGGCCCCAGATGAAACCATAGAATAATGTGGGGGACAGGCAAGAATACAGTGTTCTTGGTGATCATGCTACCAGAAAAAGGCTGAAGGAGATAAACACAGAGAACATTCAACTCCAACTAAGCCAGATATCCAGAGACACAGAGGCTCCCAAAACCTTATCACTGAAGTAGAACTAAAATAACCCTCAGGGAAATTCGTGGAAGAGGGGGCAGAAAGAATGTTAGAGCCACAAGTTGGGGCATTATGCATAGAGACTTGGCCTACCCCCCAGAACTCTTGACTACCCTCACAATGCATGACCCACATTCCCCATTGATGAGGGTCCCTTTGGAAGAAGCTTATTAAGCCAACATGAGTGTGATTTGAATGAGTTGCTTTCGTATGAAGAGGGTTGAATACATCAAGATGAAATTCCCTTGGTTTGTACAATCTAACAAGTTGTATAATTCAGTAACTTCATTGTGTTTCCAAAGTAGTTTCTTAAGTAAAGAAACATAGTCAGTGGCAAAAACTGAAAGAACCTTCCTAAGCCAGCAAATGAGCGCAATTTGATTGAGTTGCTTTTGAACGAATAGGGTTGAGTACATCAAGTTCAAATTGCCTTGCTTTGCACAATCTAACAAGTTGTATAAATCAGTAAGTTCATTGCATTACCAAGGTATTTTTTTAAGTAAAGAAAGATCTTCATTGTCAAAAGTGCAATAAGCTTGCTAAGTCAGCAAATGAGTGTGATTTGAATCAGTTTGCTTTTGTATGAAGAGGGTTGAGCACAGCAAGTTCAAACTTACTTGCTTTGTACAATCTAAGAAGTGGTATAATTCAGTAAGTTCATTGTGTTTCCTAAGTAGTTTCTTAAGTAAAGAAACACATTCATTGCCAAATCCTGAAAGAAGCTATAAGTGAGCAAATGAGTGCGATTTGAATGAGTTGCTTTTGGATGAAGACGGTTAAGTACAGCAAGAACAACTTCCTTGGTTTGTACAATCTAACAAGTTGTATAATTCAGTGAGTTCATTCCATTTCCAAAGTAGTTTCTTAAGTAAAGAAATATCTTCATTGCCAGAAACTAAAAGAAGCTTCCTAAGTCAGCAAATGAGAGCGAGTTGAATGAGTTGCTTTTATTTGAAGAGGGTTGAGTACAGCAAGTTCAAACTTCCTTGGTTAGTACAATCTAACAAGTTATATAGTTCAGTAAGTTCATTGTGTTTCCAAAGTAGTTTCTTAAGTAAAGAAACATCTTCATTGCCAAAAACTGAAAGAAGGTTCCTTAGTCAGCAAATGAGTGCGATTTGAATGAGTTGCTTTTGTACGAATAGTGTTGAGTACAGCAAGTGCAAACTTCCATGCTTTGTAAAATCTAACAAGTTGTATATTTCAGTAAGTTCATTCCATTTCCAAAGTAGTTTCTTAAGAAACATCTTTATTGCCTGAAACTGAACGAAGCTTGCTAAGTCAGCAAATGATTGTGATTTGAATGAGTTGCTTTTGGACAAAGATGGTTGAGTATAGCAAGTGCAAATTTCTTTGGTTTGTACAATCTAACAAGTTGTATAATTCAGTACATTCATTGCATTTACAAAGTAGTTTTTTAAGAAAAGAAACATCTTCATTGCTGAAAGTGTAATAAGCTAGCTACGTCAGCAAATGAGTGTGATTCAAATGAGTTGCTTTGGCACGAAGAGGGTTGAGTACAGCAAATTCAAACTTCCTTGGATTGTACAATCTAACAAATTGTATAATTCAGTAATTTCATTGCATTTCACAAGTAGTTTCCTAAGTAATGAAGCATCTTCATTCCAGAAAGTGCAATAAGCTTGCTAAATCAGCAAATGAGTGAGATTTGAATAAGTTACATTTGTAATAAGTTGACTGAGTACAGCAAGTTCAAACTTCCTTCATTTTCACAATCTAACAAGTTGTATAATTCAGTAAGTTCATTGCATTTCTAGATTATTTTATTAAGTCAAAAACATATTCATTGCCGAACACTGATAGAAGCTTTCTAAGTCAGCAAATGAGTGTGATTTCAATGAG
Source organism: Orientallactaga sibirica (assembly GCA_036365145.1). NCBI lineage: Eukaryota > Metazoa > Chordata > Mammalia > Rodentia > Dipodidae > Orientallactaga > Orientallactaga sibirica. Next base: position 397,152 of record JAEOAD010001896.1, read on the forward strand.
TTGCTTTTGTACAAAGAGGGTTGAGTACAGAAAGTTCAAACTTCCTTGGTTTGTGCAATCTGACAAGTTGTATAATTCAGTAAGTTCATTGCATTTAAAAGTAGTTTCTTCAGTAAAGAAACATCTTCATTGCTGAAAGTGTAATAAGCTAGCTAAGGCAGCAAATGAGTGTGATTTGAATGAGTTTCTTTTATTCAAAGAGGGTTGAGTACAGCAAGTTCAAACTTCTTTGGTTTGTACAATATAACAAGTTGTATAATTCAGTAAATCCATTGCATTTCCAAAGTAGTTTCTTAAGAAACATCTTTATTGCCAAAAACTGAAAGAAGCTTCCTTTGTCAGCAAATGAGTGTGATTTGAATGAGTTGCTTTTGTACGAAGAGGGTTGAGTACAGCAAGTTCAACATTCCTTGGTTTGTACAATATAACAAGGTGTATAGTTGAGTATGTTCATTCCGTTTCCAAAGTAGTTTCTTAAATAAAGATACATCTTCAGGGCTGGACAGATGGCTTAGCAGTTAAGGCACCCACCTGCTAAGCCTAAGAACCCAGTTCCAATCTCCACGTTTAGCCAGATGCAAAATGACACAAGGGCACAATGCCACACTTGCCCACAAGGGGGCGCATGCATCTGGATTTTGTTCACAGCAGCTGAGAGACTGCTGGCACACCCATCTCTATCTGTCTCCCTCTCCCTCTTTGTCTTTCTCTGTGTCTCTCTCCAAAAATAAATAAAATAATAAAAAAAAATTTTAAAGAAGAAACATCTTCCTAGCCAGAAACTGAATGAAGCTTGGCAAATCAGCACATGAGTGTGATTGAATGAGCTGTTTTTGTACAAAGAGGGTTGAGTACAGCAATTTCAAACTTCCTTGGTTTGTACCATAAGAAGTTGTATAATTCAGTAAGTTCATTGTGTTTCTAATGTTGTTTGCTAAGTAAAGAAACATCTTCATTGCTGAAAACTGTATTGACATTGCTAAGTCAGCAAATTAGTGCAATTTGTATGACTTGTTTTTGTATGAACAGTGTTGAGTACAGCAATTTCAAAGTTTCTTGATTTGTACAATCAATCAAGCTGTATAACTCAGTAAATTCACTTCATTTCCAAAGTGCTTTTCTAAGTAAAGAAACATCTTCATTGCTGAAAACAGAAATGAGATTGCTAAGTCAGCAAATGAATGTGATTTGAATGCTTTGCTTTTGTATGAACAGTGTTGAGTACAGCAAGTCCAAATTTCCCTTGTTTGTACAATCTATCAAGCTGTATAACTCAGTAAGTTATACAGTAAGTTAATTTCGTTTCCAAAGTAGTTTGCTAAGTAAAGAAACATCTTCATTTCTTAAAACTGTAGTGTTCAAAATAAGCTTGATAACTCAACAAATGAGTGTGATTTGAATGAGTTGCTTTTGTACAAAGAGTGTTGAGTACAGCAAGTTCAAATTTCCTGGGTTTGTACAAACTAACAAGTTGTGTAACTGATTAAGTTCATTTTGCTTCCAAACCAGTTTGCTAAGTAAAGAAACATCTTCATTCCCGAAAAGTGAAATGAGATTGGTAGGTCAGCAAATGAGTGTGACTTGAATGAGTTGCTTTTGTGCAAAGACGGTTGAGTAAAGCAAGTTCAAAATTCCTTGGTTTGTAAATTCTAACGAGTTGTATAACTCAGTAAGTTCATTTTGTTTCCAAAATAGTTTGCTAAATAGAGAAACAACTTCATTGCCAAAAACTGTACTGTTCAAAATAAGACTGCTAACTCAGCAAATGAGTGTGATTTGAATGAGTTGCTTTTGTATGAAGAGGGTTGAGTACAGCAAGTTCACACTTCCTTGGTTTGTACAGTCTAATAATTTGTATAACTCAACAAGTACATTTTGTTTCCAAAGTAGTTTGCTTAGTAAATAAACATCTCCATTGCCGAAAACTGTGATGAGCTTGCTATGTCAGCAAAAAGGTGCAATTTGAATGAGTTGCTCTCATATGAAGAGAGTACAGTACAGCAAGTTCAATCTTCATTGGTTGGTACAATCTATCAAGCTGTATAACTCAGTAAGTTCACTTCATTTCCAAAGTACTTTCCTCAGTAGAGAAACATCTTCATTGCCAAAAAATATACTGTTCATAAATTAGCTTGCTAACTCAGCAAATGAGTGTGATTTGAATGAGTTGCTTTTGTATAAAGAGGGTTGAGTACAACCAGTTCAAACTTCCTTGGTTTGTACATCTCAACAAGTTGAAAAACTCAGTAAGTTCATTTCATTTCCAAAGTAGTTTGCTAAGTACAGAAACATTGCCATTGCCGAAAACTGATATGAGCTTCCTATGTCAGCAAATGAGTGTGATTTGAATGACTTCCTTTTGCATGAACAGTGTTGAGAAAAGCAAGTTCAAACTTCCTTGGTTTGTTCAAGTTGAAAAACTCAGTAAGTTCATTTCATTTCCAATTGCTAAATAAAGAAAATCTTCATTCCCAAAAACTGTAATGAGATTTCTAAGTCAGTAAATGAGTGTGATTTGAATGACTTGCTTTTGTATGAACAGTATTGAGTACAGCATGGTCAAACTTTCTTGCTTTGTTCTATATGTCAAGCTGTATAACTCAGTAGGTTCACTTGGTTTCCAAAGTAGTTTGCTAAGTAAAGAAACATCTTCATTGCTGAAAACTGTACTGTTCAAAATAAGCTTGCTAAACTCAGCAAATGAGTGTGATTTGAATGAGTTGCTTTTGTACGAAGAGGGTTGAGTACAGCAAGTTCAAACTTCCAAGGTTTGTACAGTCTAACAAGTTGTATAACTCATTAAGTTCATTTTGTTTCCAAAGTAGTTTGCTAAGTAAAGAAACATCTTCATTGCTGAAAACTGAAATGAGATTTCTAAGTCAGCAAATGAGTGCAACTTGAATGATTGGTTTTGTATTAATAGTGTTGAGTACAGCAAGTTCAAACTTCCAAGGTTTGTACATTCTAACAAGTTGAATAACTCAGTAAATTCATTTTGTTTCTAAAGTTGTTTGCTAAGCAAAGAAACATCTTCATTGTTGAAAGCTGTGCTGTTTGAAATAAGCTTGCTAACAAAGCATATAAGTTTGATTTGAATGAGTTCTCTTTTTTTGTGAAGATAGTTGAGTACACCAAGTTCAAACTTCCTTGGTTTGTACAATATATCCCACAGTATAACTCAGTAAGTTCACTTCCTTTCCAAAGTAGTTTGCTAAGTAAAGAAACATCTTCATTGCCCAAAACTGTACTGTTCTAAATAAGCTTGCCCACTCAGCAAAAGGGTGTGATTTGAATGAGTTGCTTTTGTAAGAAGAGGGTTGAGTACACAAAGGTCAAAGTTCCTTGGTTAGTACATTCTAACAAGTTGACTAACTCAGTAAGTTCATTTAGTTTCCAAAGTAGTTTGCCTAGTAAAGAAACATCTTCATTGCCGAAACCTGAAATGAGTTTGCTAAGTCAGCAAATGAGTGCAATTTGAATGACTTGCTTTTTTATGAAGAGTGTTGAGTACAGCAAGTTCAAACTTCCTTGGTTTGAACATTCTAACAAGTTAAATAAGTCATTAAGTTCATTTAGTTTCCAATGTAGTTTGCTAAGTAAAAATCATCTTCATTGCCAAAAACTGAAATGAAATTGCTAAGTCTGTAAATGAGTGCAATTTGAATGACTTCCTCTTGTATGAACAGTGTTGAGTACAGCAATTTCAAACTTCTTTGGCTTGTACATTTTAACAAGTTGCATAACTATAACTCAGTAAGTTAATTTTGTTTCCAAAGTATTTTGCTAAGTAAAGAAACATCTTCATTCCCGAAAACTGTAATGAGATTGCTAAGTCAGCAAATGAGTGCAATTTGATTGACTTGCTTTTTATGAACAGTATTGAGTACAGCATGTTCAAACTACCTTGGTTTGTACAATCTATCAATCTGTATAATTCAGTAAGTTCACTTCGTTTCCAATGAGGTTTACTAAATAAAGAAACATCTTCATTGCCGAAAACTGTACTGTTCAAAATAAGCTTGCTAACTCAGCAAATGAGTGTGATGTGAATGAGTTGCTTTTGTACGAAGGGGGTTGAGTGCAGCAAGTTCAAACTTCCTAGGTTTGTACAATCTAACAAGTTGTATAACTCATTAAGTTCATTTCATTTCCAAAGTAATTTCCTAAGTAAAGACACATCTTCATTGCTGAAAACTGAAATGAGATTGCTGAGTCAGCAAATGTGTGTGTGATTTGAATGGCTTGCTTTTGTATGAACAGTGTTGAGTACAGCAATTTCAAACTTCTTGGTTTTGTACAGTCTAACAAGTTTTATTGCTCAGTAAGTTCATTTCATTTCCAAAGTTTGCTAAGTAAAGAAACATCTTCATTGCCAAAAACTGTATTGCTCGAAATAAGCTTGCTAACTCAGCAACTGAGTTTGATTTGAATGAGTTGCTTTTGTATGAAGAGGATTGAGTACAGCAAGTTCAAACTTCCTGGGTTTGTGCAATCTAACAAGTTGTATAACTCGTTAAGTTCATTTTGTTGCCAAAGCTGTTGCTATATAAAGAAACATCTTCAGCTTTGAAATCTGTACCTCTCAAAATTAGCTTCCTAACTCAGCAAATGAGTGGGTTTTGAATGAGTGGCTTTTGAATGATGAGGGTTGAGTATAGCAATTTCAAACTTCCTAGGTTTGTACAATCTAATAGGTTGTATTACTCAGTAAGTTCATTGCATTTCCAAAGTAGTTCGCTAAGTGTAGAAACATCTTCTGTGCCAAAAAATGAAATAACCTTGATAAATCAGCAAAGGAGTGCAATTTGAAAGAGTTGCTTTCATACAAAGAGGGTTGAGTAAAGAAAGTTCAAACATCCTTGGTATGTACAATCTAACAAGTTCAAAAACTCAGTAAGGGGCTGGAGAAATGGCCTAGTGGTTAAGGTGCCTGCCTCCTAAGCCTAAGAATACTGGTTCCAATCTCCAGCGATTACATTCTCCAGGTCCCAGTTTTAGACAGATGCAAGTGACACAAGGGCGCAATGCTGCACTTGACCACAAGGGGACAAACACATCTGTATTTCATTCACAGCAGCTGAGAGGCTGCTGGCGCCCCCATCTCTACCTGTCTTCCTCTCCCTCTCTCTTTGTCTCTCTCTGTCTCTCTCTGTCTTGCTCCAAAAAAAAAAAAAAAAAAAACTCAGTAAGTTCCTTTTGTATCCAAAGTTGTTTGCTAAGTAAAGAAACTTCATTATTGCCGAAAACTGTACTCTTAGAAATAAACTTGTTAACTCAGCAAATGAGTACAGTTTGAATGAGTTGCTTTTGTACAAAGAAGGTTGAGTACAGCAAGTTCAAACATCCTTGGTTTGTACAATCTAACAAGTTTAATAACTTAGTAAGTTCATTTCGTTTCCAAAGTAGTTTGCTAAGTAAAGAAACATCTTCATTGCTGAAAACTGAAATAAGCTTGCTTGGTCAGCAAATGAGTATGATTTGAATAAGTTGCTTTCCTACCAAGAGGGTTGCGTACAGCAAGTTCAAATTTCCTTGGCTTGTACAATCTAACAAGTTGTATAACTCAGTAAGTTAATTTGGTTTCCAAAGTAGTTTGTTAAGTAAAGAAACATCTTCATTGCCCAAAACTGAAATAAGCTTGCGAGGTCATCAAATTAGTGCCATTTGAATGAATTGCTTTCATATGATGAGGGTTGAGTACAGCAATTTCAAACTTCCTTGGTTTTTAGAATTGAACAAGGTGAATAACTAAGTAAGTTCATTTCATTTCCTAAGTAGTTTGCTAAGTAAAGAAATATCTTCATTGCTGAAAACTGTACTGATTTAAATACACTTCATAACTCATCAAATGAGTGGGATTTGAATGAGTGGCTTTCGTTTGATGAAGGTTGAGTACAGCAATTTCAAACTTCCTTGGTGTGTACAATCTCACAGGTTGTATAACTCAGTAAGTTCATTTCATTTCTAAAGTAGTTTGATAAATAAAGAAACATCTTCATTACCAAAAACTGTAGTGTTCAATATAAACTTGCTAACTCAGCAAATGAGTGTGATTTGAATGGCTTGCTTTCATACAAAGAGGATTGAGTTCACCAAGTTCAAACTCCCTTGGTTTGTACATTCTAACAAGTTTAATAACTCAGTAAGTTCCTTTGGTTTTCAAAGTAGTTTGCTAAGTAAAGGAGTATCCTCATTGCTGAAAACTGAAGTGAGCTTGCTAATTCAGCAAATGAGTGCAATTTGAATGAGTTGCTTTCCTATGAAGAAGGTTGAGTACAGCAATTTCAAACTTCCTTGGTTTGTACAATCTATGAAGTTGTATAACTCATTTATTTCATTTCATTTCGAAAGTAGCTTCCTAAGTAAAGAAACATCTTCATTGCGGAAAACTGTACTGTTTGAACTTCCTTGGTTTGTGTAATTTAACAGGTTGAATAACTCAGTAAGTTCATTTAATTTCCAAAGGAGTTTGCTAAGTAAATAAACATCTTCATTGACAAAAACTGAAATAAGCTTGGTAAGTCAGCAAATGAGTGTGATTTGAATGAGTTTCCCTCTGCATGAGGATGGGTTGAGTACAGAAAGTTCAAACTTCCTTTGTTTGTATAATATACGAAGTTGAAAAACTCAGTAAGTTCATTTCGTTACCAAAGTAATTTGCTAAGAAACATTTTCATTGCCGATAACTACTGTTCGAAATAAACTTGCTAACTTAGCAAATGAGTGCAATTTGAGTGAGTTGCTTTTGTATGAAGAGGCTTGAGTACAGCAAGTTTTAACTTCCTTGGTTTGTACAATCTAACAAGTTGAATAACTCAGTAAGTTCATTTCATTTCCAAAGTAGTTTGCTAAGTAAAAACATCTTCATTGATGAAAACTGTACTATTAGAAATAAGCTGTTTACCTCAGCAAATAAGTGCAATTTGAATGATTTCCTTTTCTACAATGAGTGTTGAGTAGAGGAAGTTCAAACTTCCTTCATTTTTACAATCTTTCAAGTTGTATAACTCAGTAAATTCATTTCATTTCCAGAGTGATTTGCTAAGTAAATAAACATCTTCATTGCCAAAAACTGAAATAAGCTTGCTAAGTCAGCCAATGAGTATGATTTGAATGAGTTGCTTCTGTACAAAGAGGGTTGAGGACAGCAAGTTCAAACCTCCTTAGTTTGTACAATCTACCAAGTTGAATATCTCAGTAAATGCATTTCATTTCCAAAGTGGTTTGCTAAGTAAAAAAAAAAAAAATCTTTGCTGAAAAGTGAAATAAGCTTGCTAACTCAGAAAATGAGTGCGATTTGAATGAGTGGCTTTCATACCATGAGGGTTGAGTACAGAAAGTTCAAACTTCCTTGGTTTGTACAATCTAACACATTGTATAATTTAGTAAGTTAATTTTGTTTCCAAAGTAGTTTGCTAATTCAAGAAACATCTTCATTGCCAAAAACTGAAATAAACTTCCTAAGTCACCTAATGAGTGTGATTTCAATGACTTGCTTTCATACAAAGAGTGTTGAGTACAGCAAGTTCAAAATTCCTTGGTTTGTACAATCTAACAAGATGTGGAACTCAGTAAGTTCATATCATTTCAAATGTTGTTTGCTAAGTAAAGAATCATCTTCATTGCCAAAAACTGTAGTGATCGAAATAAGCTTCCTAAATTATCAATTGAATGCGTTTTGAATGAATGTCTTTCATACAATGAGGGTTGAGTACAGCCATCTTCCTTGGTTTGTACAATCTAACAAGTTGAATAACTCAGCAAATACATTTCATTTACAAATGGTTTCCTAAGTAAAGAAACAGCTTCTTTCCTGAAAACTGAAAAAAGCTTGCTAACCCAGCAAATGAGTGCAATTTGAATTAGTGGCTTTCGTATGATGAGGGTCGAGTAGAGAAAGTTCAAACTTCCTTGGTTTGTAAAATCTAACATGTTGAATAACTCAGTAAGTGTATTTCCTTTCCAAAGTAGTTTGCTAAGTAAAGAAACATCTTCATCGTCAAAAAGTGAAATAAGCTTGCTAACTCAGCAAATGAGTATAATTTGAATGAGTGGCTTTCATACGATGAGGGTTGAGTATAGCAAATTCAAAATTCCTTGGTTTGTACAATCTAACAAGTTGTATAACTTAGTAAGTTCATTTCATTTCCTAAGTAGTTTGCTATGTAAAGAAACATCTTCATTGCCAAAAACTGAAATAAGCATGCTAAGTCAGCAAATGAGTGTGATCTGAATGAGTCGCTTTCATACGATGAGGGTTGATTACAACAATTTCACATTTCCTTGGTTTGTACAATCAAATAAGTTGAATATCTCAGTAAGTTCATTTCATTTCCAAAGTACTTTGCTAAGTAAAGAAACATCTTCATTGCTGAAAACTGTACTGATCAAAATAAGCTTCGTAATTCATCAAATAAGTGGGATTTGAATCAGTGGCTTTTGAATCATGAGGGTTGAGTACAGCAATTTCAAACTTTCTTGGTGTGTACAATCTAACAGGTTGTATAACTCAGTAAGTTCATTTCATTTCAAAAGTACTTTGCTAAGTAAAGAAACATCTTCATTGCCTAAAACTGAAATAAGCTTGGTAAGTCAGCAAATGAGTGCGATTTGAATGAGTTCCTTCTGCATGAAGAGGGTTGAGTACAGCAAGTTCAAACTTCCTTGGTATGTACAATCTAACAAGTTGAAAAACTCAGTAGGTTCATTTTGTTTCAAAAGTAGTTTGCCAAGTAAAGTAACATCTTCATTGCCGAAAACTGTACTGTTTGAAATAAACTTGCTAACTCAGCAAACGAGTGCAATTTGAATGAGTTGCTTTTGTTCGAAGAGGGATGAGTACAGCAAGTTCAAACTTCCTTGTTTTCTACAATCTAACAAGTTGATTAACTCAGTATGTTCATTTCATTTCCAAAGTAGTTTGCTAAATAAAGAAATATCTTCATTCCCAAAAACTGAAATAAGCTTTCTAGGTCAGCAAATGACTGCTATTTGAATGAGCTGCATTCATACCAAGGGGGTTGAGTACAGCCAGTTCAAACTTACTTGAATTGTACCATCTAACAAGTTGTATAACTCAGTAACTTCATTTCCTTTCCAAAGTAGTTTGCTACACAAAGAAACATCTTCATTGCCAAAAACTGAAATAAGCTTGCTAAGTCAGCAAATGAATGCGATTTGAATGAGTTGCTTTCGTACGATGAGGGTTGATTACAGCAATTTGAAAGTTTTGTTGTTTGTGCAATTAACCAAGTTGAATAACTCAGTCAGTTCATTTTGCATGCAAAGTAGTTTGCTAAGGAAAGAAACATCTTCATTGCTGAAATCTTTATTGTTCCAAGTAAGCTTCCTAACTCAACAAATGAATGGGAATTGAATGAGTGGCTTTTGAAAGATGAGGGTTGAGTACAGCAATTTCAAACTTCTTTGGTTTGTACAAACTAACAGGTTGTATAACTCAGTAACTTCATTTCATTTCCAAAGTAGTTTGCTAAGTAAAGAAAAATCTTCATTGCCAAAAAATGTACTGTTGGAAATAAACTTGCTAACTCAGCAAATGAGTGCAATTTGAATGAGTTGCTGTCCTATGAAGAGGGTTGAGTACAGCAAGTTCAAACTTCCTTGGTTTGTACAATCTAACAGGTTGTATAACTCAGTAAGTTCATTTCATTTCCAAAGTCATTTGCTAAATTAATACTGGATAGATGGGATTGCCATAGATATTTTGGAGGGAATTTTTTATGCATAGGCTCTCTTCTTAGCCCACATTTGGTGGTATCTTGATCTTGGAGACTGGGCTCATTATTTGTACATGGTTTTGACTTATTTCCCAGTTCCACCAATGATTTTCATTCCACTGAGTGGATCTATTAGCCAAATCAAGAGCAGTTGGTTACCCACCATGGATTTGTGCCACTACTGCCCTTGTTTGAGCATTACATCAGATTGTTTCCTGCTGGGTATCTTAGACTGGAAGTTGTTTGGACAGATATCAACCATTATCCCCCAGTTGCTTGTGTAGCACCCCTGGCACTAGACTAGCTGTCTGGGGACTGACCCTCTTCCAGATTCTGGCCAGGTCTCTCCATGTTTGGTCTCACACACATATGCTGTCTTTAATAGTAGCGTCTTACCATTAATTGTTGGTGGATCATCAAGAACTCTGTCATAATTCTATCTTTTTTGGGAAACCTTGTAGGTGTCTCAGATCAATAGCTCATTGTGGAAGTTAACCCCGTGCTGGTACTGGGAGTTATAAGTCAGTGCCTAGGAAGGTAAGGGGAGAAAAAGATAGATAATATAAAAGAGAAAGTGAGTATAGAGAGGATGGGGGGAGAGAGGGAGGGGGAGAGAGAAGCAGGAAAAGATTAAGGTTGGTCTTCATGATGTTTTCTCCAGTTTCCTGTGGTTCAGGTGTTCCCTCTGCAGGCCTGCTGAAGGATCAATGTTTTAGCCTGTTTTTCAGAATAAAAGGTTTTATAGTATCATTTCCTTTTGGCTCCCTATTTGTATCCCCCCATCCTTGTCCTCCCTCCCACCCTCTTGTTCCCTCCCACCTTTACCCTCCCTCCATCCCTCCCTCCCTATTGTCTGGTCCTCAGAGTGTTTATTAAGTTTAGCAGCATCTCAGGTGGATTTAGGTTAGGAGTGACAGATAAACAAGATCATGTGATGATTATCTTTTGGTGATTGGGTGAGCTCACTGAGGATAATCTGTTCCATGTTTGACCATTTTTTTCTCAAATTTCATTATTTCATCTTTCCTTACTGCTATGTAGAATTCCATAGTATAGATGTCCCACATCTTTGTTATCCATTCATCTAGTGATGGACACCTGGGTTGATTCCAGCTCTTTGCTATTATGAATTGAGCAGCTATAAACATGGTTGAACAAATGTCTCTGATCTGAGGCTTGGAAGTTTTTAGGGTAAATGCCCAGCAAGGGAATAGCTGGATCCGTTGGTAGGTCTATGGTCATCCTTTTTCAGGAGTCCCCATATAGCTTTCCATAATGGTTGAACCATTTTACATTCCCACCAGCAGTGAAAGCTTGTGAAGAAACATCATCATTGCCAAAAACTGTACTGTTTGAAATAAGCTCTTTACCTCAGGAAATGAGTGTGATTTGAAAGAGTTGCTTTTGTACAAAGAGGGTTGAGTACAGGAAGTTCAGACGTACTTGGTATGTACAATCTAACAAGTTGGATAACTCAGTAAGTTCATTTCATTTCATTTCCAAAGTAGTTTGCTACTTAAAGAAACATCTTCATTGCCGAAAACTGTACTGTTTGAAATAAACTTGCTAACTCAGCAACTGAGTGCGATTTTAATGAGTTAGTTTTTTGTATGAAGAGGGTTGAGTACAGCAAGTTATAACCTCTTTGTTTGTACAATCTAACAAGTTGAATAACTCAGTAAGTTCATTTCATTTCCAAAGTAGTTTGCTAAGTAAAGAAACATGTTCATTGCTGAAACTGTACTGTTCAAAATAAACTTGCTAACTCAGAAAATGCATGCGATTTAAATGTACAATCTAACAAGATGTGTAACTCAGTAAGTTCATTTCATTTAAAATGTTGTTTGCTAGGTAAAGAAACATCTTCATTGCCAAAGATTGTATTGTTCGAAATTAGCTTCCTAACTCAACAAATGAGTGTGTTTTGAATGAGTGTCTTTCGTACGATGAGGGTTGAATACAGCAAGTTCAAACCTCCTTGGTTTGTACAATCCATCAAGTTGTATAACTCAGTAAGTTCTTTTCATTTCCAAAGTAGTTTGCTAAGTAAAGAAACATGTTCATTGCTGAAAACTGTACTGTTCAAAATAAGCTTGCTAACTCAGAAATTGTATGCGATTTAAATGAGTTGCAGTCGTACAATGAGGGATGAGTACAGCAAGTTCAAACTTCCTTGGTTTGTACAATCAAACAAGTTGTATAACTCAGTAAGTTCATTTCATTTCAAAAGTAGTTTGCTAATTAAAGAAACACCTTCATTGCCAAAAACTGTTCTGTTTGAAATAAGTTTGCTAACTCAGAAAATGCATGTGATTTGAATGAGTTGCAGTTGTATGATGAGGGATGACTACAGAAACTTCAAAGTTCCTTGGTATCTACAATGAAACATGTTGTATACCTTAGTGAGTTCAATTAGTTTCCAAAGTAGTTTGCTAATTAAAGAAACATCTTCATTGCTGAAAACTGTACTGTTTGAAAAAAACTGGCTAACTCGGCAAATGAGTGCAAGATGCTTTTGTACAATATGGTGTGAATAATAGAAGTTCAAACTTCCTTCTTTTGTACAATCTAACATGTTGTATAAATCAGTAAGTTAATTTTGTATCCAAAGTAGTTTGCTAAGTAAAGAAGCATCTTCATTGTGGGATACTCTCTGGTTGGAAATATGCTTGCTAACTCAACAAATGAGTGCAATTTATGGGTTGATTTCATATGAAGAGGGTAGAGTACACTATTTTCAAACTTCCCTGGTTTGTAGAATGTTACATGGTGCATAACTCAGTAAGTTCATTTCATTTCCAAAGTAGTTTGCTAAGTAAGGAAATAGCTTCATTCCCGAAAACTGTACTGTTCAAAATAAGCTTGCTAACTCAGAAAATGAGTGCGATTTGAATGAGTTGCTTTTGTACAATGAGGGTTTAGTACAGGAAGTTCAAACTTTCTTAGTTTGTACACTCTAACAAGGTGTATAAGTTGGTAAGTTCATTTCATATCCAAAGTAGTTTGCTTAGTAAAGAAGCATCTTCATTGCTGAAAACAGCAGTGTTCGAAATAAACTTGCTAACTAAGCATATTGGAGGGATTTAAATGAGTTGCTTTCATATGAAGAGGGTTGAGTTCAGCAAGTTCAAACTTCCTTGGTTTGTACAATCTAAAAAATTGTATAACTCAGTAAGTTCATTTCATTTCCATAGTAGTTTGTTAAGCAAACAAGCATCTTCATTGCTGAAAACTGTACTGTTCTAAATAAGCTTACTAACTTAGAAAATGAGTGTGATTTGGATAAGTCGCTTTGACACATGTTGGTTGAGTATAGCAAGATCAACTTTCCTTGGTTTGTACAGTTTAAGAAGTTGTATAACTCAGTAAGTTCAGTTCATTTCCAAAGTAGTTTCCTAAGTAATGAAACATCTTCATTGCCAAAAACTACTGTATGAAATAGGCTTGCTAACTCAGAAAATGCATGTGATTTGAATGCATTGCTTTCATATGATGAGGGTTGAGTATAGCAAGTTCAAACATTCTTGGATTGTACAATCTAAAACGTTGTATTACTCAGTAAATTCATTTCATTTCCAAAGTAGTTTGCTAACTAAAAAACAACTTTATTGTCAAAAACTGTAGTTTCAAATGAGCTTGACAACTCAGCAAACCAGTGAGATTTGAATGAGGTGATTTTGTACTAAGAGGGTAGAGAGAGTATAGCAAGTTTAAACTTCCTTCAATTGTAACATGTAACAAGTTGTATAACTCAGTAAGTTCATTTCATTTCCAAAGTAGTTTGCTAAGCAAAGAAACATATTCATTGCCGAAAACTGTACTGTATGAAATAAACTTGGTGACTCAGCAAATGAGTGCAATTTGAATGAGTTGCTGTCATACAAAGAGGGTTGAGTACAGCAAGTTCAAACTTCCTTGGTTTATACTATCTAACAAGTTGTATAACTCAGTAAGTTCATTTGGATTCCAAAGTAGTTTTCCAAGTGAAAACTCATCTTCATTGCCGAAAACTGTACTGTTCAAAATAAGCTTGCTAACTCAGAAAATGATCATGATTTGAATGAGTTGCTTCAGTACGAGGAGGATTTAGTACAGGAAGTTCAAACTGTCTTGGTTTGTACACTCTAACAAGGTGTATAACTCAGTAAATTAATTTCATTTTCAAAGTAGTTTAATAAGTAAACATACATCTTCATTCCTGAAAACTGTACTGTTTGAAATAAACTTACTAACCTAGCAAATGAGTGTGCTTTGAATGTGTTGCATTCGTTCTAAGAGGGTTGAGTACAGCAAGTTCAAACTTCCTTGGTTTGTACAATCTAACAAGTTGTATAACTCAGTAAGTTTATTTCTATTCCAAAGTATTTTGCTAAGTAAAGAAACATCTTCATTGCCAAAAACTGTACTGTTCGAAATAAGCTTGATAACTCAGCAAATGAGTGCGATTTGAGTGAATTGCTTTTGTATGAAGAGGGTTGAATACAGCCAGTTCAAACTTCCTTTCTTTGTATAGTCTAACCAGTTGTATAACTCAGTAAGTTCATTTCATTTCCAGTGTAGTTTACTAAGTAAAGAAACATCTTCATTGCTGAAAGCTGTTCTGTTTGAAAGTTTTCTGTTTGAAAGAAGCTTGCTAGCTCAGCAAATGAGTGCAATTTGAATGAATTGATTTCATACGATGAGGGTTGAGTACAGCAAGATCAAACTTCCTTGGTTTGCTTAATCTAACAAGTTGTATAACTCAGTAAGTTCATTTTGTTTCCAAAGAAGTTTTCTTAGTAAAGAAACATCTTCATTGACAAAAACTGTTCTGTTTGAAATAAGCTTGCTAACTCTGCAAATGAGTGCAATTTGAATGAGCTGATTTTGCACGGCGAGGGTAGAGTACAGCAAATTCAAACTTCTTGTTTTGTGGAAGGTAACAAGTTGTATAACTCAGTAAGTTTATTTCATTTCCAAAGTAGTTTGCTAAGTAAAGATTCAATTTCATTGCTGAAAATTATACTGTTTGAAATAAGCTTGCTAACTCAGAAAATGAGTGCTATTGGAATGAGTTGCTTTTGTATGATGTGGGTTTCATAGAGGGAGTTTGTACACTGTAACAAGGTGTAAGTTCATTTCATTGCCAAAGTAGTTTTGTTAGTAAAGAAACATCTTTATTGCCAAAAAACTGTGCTTTTTGAAATAAACTTGCTACCTCAGCAAATGACTGTGATGTCATTGAGTTGATTTCGGGCAAAGAGAGTACAGTGCAGCAAGTTCAAACTTCCTTGGTTATAGAATGTAACAAGTTGTATAACTCAGTAAGTTCATTTCATTTCCAAAGTAGTTTGATAAGTACAGAAACATCTTCATTGCCAGAAACTGTACTGTTTGAAATAAGATTGCTAACTAAGCAAATCAGTGCCATTTGAATGAGTTGCTTTTGTACAAAGGTTTCAGTACAACAAGTTCAAACTTCCTTGCTTTGTACAACCTATAAAGTTGTATAACTCAGTAAATTCATTTTGTTTCCAAAGTAGTTTGCTAAGTGAAGAAACATCTTCATTGCCGAAAACTGTACTGTTTGAAATAAGCTTGCTAACTCAGCAAATGTGTGTGAATTGAATGAGTTGCTTTTGTACGATTAGGGTTGAGTACAGCAAGTTCAAACTTCCTTGCTTTATACAGTCTATGAAGTTGTATAACTCAGTAAGTTCATTTTTTCTTCAAATAGTTTGCTAAGTTAAGAAACATCTTAATTGCTGAAAACAGTTCTGTTCGATATAAGTTTGCTAACTCAGAAAATACTTCTGATTTGAATGAGTTGCTTTTGTATGCTGAAGGTTGAGTAGAGCAAGTTCAAACATCCTTGTTTTTTACAATATAAAAAGTGGTATTATGCAGTAAATTCATTTCGTTTCCAAAGTAGTTTGCTAAGTAAGGAAACAACTTCATTGCCGAAAACTGTACGGTTCAAAATAAGCTTGCTAACTCAGCAAATGTGTGTGATTTGAATGAGTTGATTGTGTACGAAGAGGGAAGAGTACAAGTTCAAACTTCCTTGGCTGGTAGAATGTAAAAAGTTGTATAACTCAGTAAGTTCATTTGGTTTCCAAAGTAGTTTGCTAAGTAAAGAAACACCTTAATTGCCGAAAACTGTACTGTTCGAAATAAGCTTGCTAACCCAGCAAATGAGTGTGATTTTAATGAGATGTTTCAAACTATGAGGGTTGAGTACAGCAAGTTCAAACTTCCTTGGTATGTACAGTCTAAGAAGTTGTATAACTCAGTACTTTCATTTTGTTTCCAAAGTAGATTGCTAAGTAAAAAATTCTTCATTGCCAAAAACTGTACTGTTTGAAATAAGCTTGCTAACTGAGAAAATGCATGCCATTGGAATGAGTTGCTTTTGTATGAAGAGCGTAGAGTACAGCAAGTTCACACTTCCTTGGTTTGTACACTCTAACAAGTTGTATAACTCAGTAAGTTCATTATGTTTCCAAAGTAATTTTCTTGTAAAGGAACATCTTCATTGCCAAAAACTGTGCTGTTTGAAATAAGCTTGCTAACTCAGCAAGTGAGTGTAGTTTGGATGAGCTGCTTTTGTACAAAGAGGAGTGAATTCATCCACTTCAAACTTCCTTGGTTTATCTACTCTACAAAGTTGTCTAACTCAGTAAGTTCATTTCATTTCAAAAGTAGTTGGCACAGTAAAGAAACATCTTCACTGCCCAAAAGTGTTCTGTTCAGAATAAGCTTGTTAACTCTGAAAATGCATGTGATTTGAATGAGTTGATTTCATACAATGAATGGTGAGTACAGAAAATTCAAACTTCCTTGGTTAGTAGAATGTAACAAGTTGTATAACTCACTAAGTTCATTTCATTTCCAAAGTAGTCTGCTATGTAAAGAAATATCTTCATTGCTGAAAACTGTACTGTTCAAAATAAACTTGCTAACTCAGCATGAGGGTGATTTGAATGAGTTGCTTTCATAAGAATAGGGTTGGGTACAGCAAGTTCGAATTTCCTTGTTTTGTACAATCTAACAAGTTGTATAACTCACCAAGGTCATTTCATTTCCAAAGTAGTTTTCTAAGTAAAGGAACATCTTCATTGCCCAAAAGTGTTCTCTTCGAAATAAGCATGCAAAATCAGAAAATGCATGCAATTTAAATGAGTTGCTTTTGTACAATAAGGGTTGAGTACTGCAAGTTCAAATTTCCTTGGTTTGTACAGCCTAAGAAGTTGTATGTCACAGTAAGTTCATTTTGTTTCCAAAGTAGTTTGCCAAGTAAAGAAACATCTTCATTTCTGAAAATTGTACTGTTGCAAATAAGCTTGATAATTCAGAAAATGCATCCAATTTGAATGAATTGATTTTGTACGAAGAGGGTTGAGTACAGCACGTCCAAACTTCCTTGCTTTGTACAGTCTAACAAGTTGTATAACTCAGTAAGTTCATTTCATTTCCAAAGTAGTTTGCTAAGGAAAGAATCATCTTCATTGCTGAAAACTGTACTTTTGGAAATAAGCTTGCTAACTCAGAAAATGAGTGCGATCTGAATAAGTTGCTTTTGTACAATGAGGCTTTAGTATAGGAAGTTCAAACTTTCTTGGTTTGTACACTCTAACAAGATGTATTAGTTAGTAATTTCATTTTGTTACCAACGTAGTTTCTTCCAAAGCAGTGTGCTAAGTAGAGAAACATCTTCATTGCCAAAAACTGTACTTTTTGAAATAAGTTGCTAACTCAGCAAATGAGTGCAATTTGAATGAGTTGCTTTCATATGATGAGGCTTGAGTACAGCAAGTTGAAACTTCCTTTGTTTGTACAATCTAACAAGTTGTATAACTCAGAGCATTCATTTCATTTCCAAAGTTGTTTGCTAAGTAAAGAAAAATGTTCATTGCCCAAAACTGTACTGTTCGAAATAAGCCTGCTAACTCAGATAATGCTTGCAATTTGAATGATTTGCTTTTGTACGATGAGGGTTGAGTACAGCACGTTGAAACCTCCTTGCTTTGTACAGTCTAAGAAGTTGTACAACTCAGTAAATTCATTTCGTTTCCAAAGTGGTTTGCTAAGTAAAGAAACATCCTCATTGCTGAAGACTGTACTGTTCAAAATAAACTTGCTAACTCTGAAAATGTTTCCAATTTGAATGAGTTACCTTTGTACAATGAGGGCTGCATACAGCAATTTCAAACATCCTTGGTTTGTACAATCTCAAAGGTTGTATTACTCAGTAAATTCATTTCTTTTCCAAGGAGGTTTGCTAAGTAAAGAAACAACTTCATTGCTGAAGACTGTACTGTTGGAAGTAAGCTTGCTAACTCATCAAATGAGTGCGATTTGAATGAATTGCTTTTGTAGGAAGAGGGTAGAGTACAGCAAGTTCAAACTTCCTTGGTTTGTACACTTGAACAAGTTGTATAACTCAGTAATTTCATTTTGTTTCCAAAGTAGTTTTCTTAGTAAAGAAACATCTTCATTGCAGAAAACTGTACTGTTTGAAATAAGCTTGCTATCTCACCAAATGAGTGTGATTTGAATGATTTGCTCTCATATGAAGAAGGTTGAATATGTCCAGTTCAAACTTCCTTGGTTTGTACAGTCTAACACGTTATATAACTCAGTATTTTCACTTTATTTCAAAGTAGTTTGCTAAGTAAAGAAACATCTTCATTGCCAAAAACTGTAATGTTTGAAATAAACTTGGTAATTCAGCAAATGAATGTGATTTTAATGAGTTGCTTTCGTATGATGAGGTTTGCATACAGGACTTTCAAACTTCTTTGGTTCATACAATCTAACACTTTGTATAACTCAATTTCCAAAGTAGGTTTCTAAGTAAAGAAACATCTTCATTGGGGAACATGCTCCTGTTAGAAATATGCTTGTTAACTCAACAGATGAGTGTGATTTCAATGAGTCGCTTTCATACCAAGAGGGTTGAATATAGCCAGTTCAAACTTCCTTGGTTTGTACAGTGTAACAAGATGTATAACTCAGTATATTCCTTTCATTTCCAAAGCACTTTGCTAAGTGAAGAAAGATCTGCATTGCCGAACACTGTACTGCTGGAAATATGCTTGCTCACTCAGCAAGTGAGTATGATTTGAATGAGTTGCTATTGTATGATGAGTGTTGTGTACAGCCAGTTCAAACTCCCTTGGTTTGTACAATGTAACAAGTTGTATAACTCAGTAAGTTCATTTTGTTTCCAAATCAGTTTGCTAATTAAAGAAACATCTTCCTTGCTAAAAACTGTACTGTTCAAAATTAGCTTCCTAATGCAACAAAAGAGTGTGATTTGAATGTGTTGCTTTCAGACAATGCAGGTTGAGTACAGCAAGTCAAAACTTCCTTGGTTTGTCCAATCTAACAAGTTTCATAACTCAGTAAGTTCATTTCATTTCCAAAGTAGTTTGCTAAGAATCATGTTAAATGCCATATACTATACTGTTTGAAATAAGCTTGCTATCTCAGCAAATAAATGCAATTTGAATGATTTGCTTTCATACAAAGAGGGTTGAATACATCCAGTTCAAACTTCCTTGGTTTGTACAGTCTCACAAGTTGTATAACTCAGTATGTTCACTTCGTTTCAAAGTAGTTTGCTAAGTGAAGAAACACCTTAATTGCCAAAAAGTGTACTGTTCAAAATAAGCTTGCTAACTCAGAAAATGCATGTGATTTGAATGACTGTCTTTCATACGATGAGGGTTGAGTATAGCAAGTTCAAGCTTGCTTGGTTTGTACAATCTAACAAGTTGTATAACTCAGTAAGTTCATTTTGTGTCCATAGTACTTTGCCACATAAAGAAACATCTTCATTGCCGAAAACTTTCCTGTTCGAAATAAGCTTCCTAATGCAGCAAATGAGTACAATTTGAATGAGTTGCTTTCATATGAAGAGGGTTGACTACAGCAAGTTCAAACTTCCTAGGTTTGTACAATCTAAGAAGTTGTGTAGCTCAATAAGTTCATTTCCTTTCCAAAGTAGTTTGTTTAACTCAGTAAGTTCATTTCATTTCCAAAGCAGTTGGCTAATTAAAGAAACGTCTTCATTCCCCAAAACTGTACTATTCAAAATAAGCTTCATAATGCAGCAAATGATTGACATTGAATGAGTTGCTTTTGTACGATGAGGGTGGAATACATCCACTTCAAACTTCAGTCGTTTGTACAGTCTAAGAAATTGTATAACTCATGTTTCCAAGTAGTTTGCTGAGTAAAGAAGCATCTTCATTTCTGAAAACTGTACTGTTTGAAAAAAGCTTGATAACTCAGCAAATGAGTGCAA
This sequence comes from Orientallactaga sibirica, assembly GCA_036365145.1. Taxonomy (NCBI): domain Eukaryota; kingdom Metazoa; phylum Chordata; class Mammalia; order Rodentia; family Dipodidae; genus Orientallactaga; species Orientallactaga sibirica. The sequence goes on from JAEOAD010001896.1 coordinate 417,180, forward strand.
CTTGAATGAGTTGCTTTTGCACAAAGAGGGTGGAGCACAAAAACTACAAACTTCCTTGGTTTGTATGATCTAACAAGTTGTATATCTCAGTAAGTTCATTTCATTTCCAAAGTAGTTTGCTAAGTAAAGAAACATCTAATTTGCTGAAAATGTACTGTTCGAAATAAGCTTGTTAACTCAGAAAATGCATGCAATTTGAATGAGTTGCTTTCGTACGATGACACTTGAGTACAGCAAGTTCAAACTTCCTTGGTTTGTATAATCTAACATGTTATATAACTCAGTAAGCTCATTTCATTTCCATAGTACTTTCCTAAGGAAAGAAACATCTTCATTGGTGAAAACTGTACTGTTTGAAATAAGCTTCCTGATGCAGCAAATGAGTGTGATTTGAATGAGTTGTTTTTATACAATGAGGTTTGTGTGCAGGAATTTCAAACTTCCTAGGTTTGTACAATCTAACTCAGTAAATTCATTTCATTTCCAAAGTAATTTGCTAAGTAAAGAAACATCTTCATTGTCAAAAACTGTACTGTTTGAAATAAACTTGGTAACTCAGCAAATGAGTGTGATTTTAATGAGTGGCTTTCGTATGATGAGGTTTGCATACAGGACTTTCAAACTTCTTTGGTTCGTACAATCTAACAGTTTGTATAACTCAGTTTCCAAAGTAATTTTCTAAGTAAAGAAACATCTTCATTGGGGAACACGCTCCTGTTAGAAATATGCTTGTTAACTCAACAAATGAGTGCGATTTGAATGAGTTGTTTCCGTACCAAGAGGGTTGAATACAGCCAGTTCAAATTTCCTTGGTTTGTACAGTGTAAAAAGATGTATAACTCAGTATATTCCTTTCATTTCCAAAGCAGTGTGCTAAGTAAAGAAACATCTTCATTCCTAAAAACTGTACTGTTCAAAGTAGCTTCCTAATGTGATTTGAATGTGTAGCTTTCGGACAATGCAGGTTGAGTACAGCAAGTCCAAACTTCTTTGGTTTGTCCAATCTAACAAGTTTCATAACTCAGTAAGTTCATTTCATTTCCAAAGTAGTTTGCTAAGTAAAGAAACATCTTCATTCCAATAACTGTACTTTTCAAAATAAGCTTGCTCACTCAGAAAATGGGTGCAATTTGAATGAGTTGCTTTTGTACGATGAGAGTTCAGTACTGCAAGTTCAAACTTCCTTGGTTTGTACAATCTAACAAGTTGTATAACTCAGTAAGTTCATTTCGGTTCCATAGTACTTTGCTAAGTAAAGGAACATCTTCATTGCCAAAAACTGCACTATTTGAAATAAGCTTCCTAATGCAGCAAATGTGTGTGATTTGAATGAGTTCCTTTTGTACAATGAGGGTTGAGTACAGCAAGTTCAAACTTCCTTGGTTTGTACAATCTAACAAGTTGTATAACTCAGTAAGTTCATTTCCAAAGTAGTTTGCTATGTAAAGAAAGATCTTCATTGGGGATCACTGTACTGTTGGAAATAAGCTTGTTAACTCAGCAAATGTGTGCAATTTGAATGTGTTGCTTTCGTACTAAGAGGGTTGAATACATGCAGTTCAAACTTCCTCAGTTTTTACAGTCTAACAAGATGTATAACTCAGTAAATCCATTGCATTTCCAAAGTACTTTGCTAAGTAAAGAAAGATCTTCATGCCCGAACTGTGTACTGTTGGACATAAGCTTGCTCACTTAGCAAATGAGTGTAATTATAATGAGTTGGTTTCTTATCAAAAGAGTTGAATACAGACAGTTCAAACTTCCTTGGTTTGTATAATCTAACAAGTTGTATTACTCAGTAAGTTCATTTTATTTCCAAAGTAGTTTGCTAAGTAAAGAAATATCTTCATTGCTGAAAATGGTATTGTTTGAAATAAGCTTGCTAACTCAGCAAATGAGTGCAATTTGAATGTGTTGCTTTCGTAGGATGAGGGTTGAGTACAGCAAGTTCACACTTCCTTGGTTCATACACTCTAACAAGATATATAACTTAGTAAGTTCATTTTGTTTCCAAAGTAGTTTGCTATTTTAAAAAAATCTTCATTGCAGAAAACTACTGTTTGAATTAAGCTCACTAACTGAGCAAATGAGTGTGATTTGAAAGAGTTGCTTTTGTATGAGGCAGTTTGAGTACATGAATTTCAAACTTCCTTGATTTGTACAATCTAAGAAGATGTATAACTCACTCAGTTCATTTTGTTTCCAAAGTAGTTTGCTAAGTACTATTTGAAATAACTTGCTAACTCAGAAAATGAGTACAATTTGAATGAGTTGCTGTCATAACAACAGGGTTGAATACAGTCAGTTCAAATTTCCTCAGTTTGTACAGTCTAACAAGATGTATAACTCAGTATATTCCTTTGATTTCCAAAGTACTTTGCTTAAGTAAAGAAAGATCTGCATTTCCCAACACTCTACTGTTATAAATAAGCTTGCTCACTCAGCAAATGTGTGTAATTTTAATGAGTTGGTTTCTTACCAAAAGAGTTGAATACAGACAGTTTAAACTTCCTTGGTTTGTACAATTTAACAAGATGTATAACTCAATAAATTCATTTTGTTTCCAAAGTACTTTGCTACGTAAAGTAACATCTTCATTGCAAAAAAAATTCTACTATTGGAAAAAAGCTTGCTAACTCAGCAATAAAGTGTGATTTGAATGATTTGCTTTTGTACGATGAGGTTTCAGTGCAGGAATTTCAAACTTCCTGGTTTGTACAATCTAACAAGAAGTATAACTCAGCAAGTTCATTTTGTTTCCAACGTAGTTTGCTAAGTAAAGAAACATCTTCATTGGGGAACACTGTACTGTTGGAAGTAAGCTTGTTCACTCAGCAAATGAGTGTGATTTGAATGAGTTGCTTTCGTACAAAGTGGATTGAATACAGCCAATTCAAACTTCCTTGGTTTGTACAGTCTAACAAGATGTATAACTCAGTACATTCATTTCATTTCCAACGTAGTTTGCTAAGTAAAGTAAGATCTTCATGCCTGAACTCTGTACTGTTGGACATAAGCTTGCTCACTGAGCAAATAAGTGTGAATTGAATGAGAAGCTTTGGTACCAAGGGGGTAGAATACAGTCAGTTCAAACTTCCTTGGTTTATGAAATCATTTCATTTCCAAAGTAGTTTTCTAAGTAAAGAAACATGTTCATTGTTGAAAACTGTGCAGTTAGAAATCAGCTTGCTGACTCAGCAATTGAGTGCAAATTGAATGAGTTGCTTTCGTATGATGAGGGTTGAGTACAGCATGTTCAAACTTCCTTGGTTTGTACATTCTAAGAATTTGTATAACTCAGTAAGTTCATTTCATTTCCAAAGTAGTTTACTAAGTAAAGAAACATCTTCCTTACTGAAAACTGTACTGTTCAAAATAAGCTTGGTAACTCAGAAAATGTGTGGAATTTGAGTGAGTTGCTTTTGTATGAGGAGGTTTGAGTACATGAATTTCAAACTTCCTTGGTTTGTGAAATCTAACAAGATGTATAACTCAGTAAGTTCACTTCATTCCACAGTAGTTTGCTAATGAAAGAAATATCTTAATTGCTGAAAACTATTATTTGAAATAACTTGCTAACTCAGAAAATGGGTGTGATTTGAATGAGTTGCTTTCGTAGGATGAGGGTTGAGTGCAGCAAGTTCAAACCTCCTTGGTTTGTACACTCTAACAAGTTGTATAACTCACTAAATTCATTTCATTTCCAGAGTAGTTTGCTTAGTACAGAAACATCTTCAGTGCTGAAAACTGTACTCTTCAAAATAAGTTTGCTAAGTCAGCATATGAGTGTGATTTGAATAAGTTGCTTTCGTACAAGGAGGGTTGAGTATAGCAAGTTCAAACTTCCTCGGTTTGTACAATGTACCAAGATGTATAACTCAGTAACTTCATTTCATTTCCAAAGTAGTTTGCTAGACAACAAAACATCTTCATTGCACAAGAATGTACTATTGAAAATGAGCTTGTTAACTCAGCAAATGAGTGATATTTGAATTCACTGCTTTCATACAATGAAGGTTGAGTAGAACAAGTTCAATCTTCCTTGATTTGTACAATCTAACAAGATGTATAACTCAGTAAGTTCATTTCATTTCCAAAGTAGTTTTCTAAGTAAAGAAACATCTTCCTTGCTCTAAACTGTACTGTTCGAAATAGGATGGCTAGCTCAGCAAATGAGTGCAATTTGAATGAGTTGCTTTTGTACTTTGAGGGTTGAATATAGCATGTTCAAACTTCCTGGCTTTGTAAAGTCTAACAAGTTGTATAACTCAAGGTTCTTTTCATTTCAAAAGTAGTTTTCTAAGTAAAGAAATATCTTCAAGGTGAAAATGTACTTTTTGAAATAAGCTTGGTAGCTCAGAATATGTGTGCGATTTGAATGAGTTGCTTTCATATGATGAGGGTTGTATACAGCAAGTTCAAACTTCCTTGGTTTGTACACTTTAACAAGTTGTATAACTCAGTAAGTTCATTTGTTTCCAAAGTAGTTTGCTTAGTAAAGAAACATCTTCATTGGTGAAATCTGCACTGTTTGAAATAAGCTTTTTCAGATGTATAACTCAGTAAGTTCATTTATTTCCAAACTAGTTTGCTTAGTAAAGAAACATCTTCATTGGTGAAAACTGTACTGTTTGAAATAAGCTTGCTAACTCAGCAAATGTGTGTGGTTTGAATGAGTTGCTTTTGTACCAAGAGGGTTTAATACAGCCAGTTCAAACTTCCTTGGTTTGTACAATCTAACAAGTTGAATAACTCAGTAAGTTCATTTCATTTCCAAAGTAGTTTGCTACATAAATAACCATCTTCATTGTCAAAAACTGTACTGTTTGAAATAAGCTTGCTAACTCAGCAATGAAGACATTTCTTTACGAAGAAAACAATATTCTAAATGAAATGAACATAAAAAGATGTAAATATTGTTAGATATCACGATCCCAGGAATTTCTTCCTTGATCAAAATGTCCTATGTCCAAAAGAAATTCATTGAAATCACAAGCTCTTACTAAGTTGAAACAATTTCAAACAATGTTGTGTTCTGAAATGAAGATGTTTCTTTACTTAACAAAGTATTTAGCAAATGAAATGAACTTAGTAAATTATACATTTTGTGAAATGGAACAAACCAAAATAGTTCAATCTTGTACTCAGCCTGCAATCTGTGAAGGAAAGTCATTCAAATCACACACATTTACTCAATTGAAACAATTTATTTCAAATAGTATTTTGCTCTGCAATGATGACCTTTTTTTTTTGCTTAGGAAAGAACAGTCAAAATGAAATGAAGTCAGTAAGTTATACATCTTGTGAGATGGAACAAACCAAGATAGGTCAAACTTGTACTCAACCTGCAATCTGTGAAGAAAACTCATTCACATCACATGCATTTACTCATTTGAACCAACTTATTTCATACAGCATATTGCTCTGCCACAATGTTTATTTTCATAGCAAACAATATTGGAAATGAAATGAACTTAGACAAACTTGTACTCAACCTGCAATCTGTGAAGGAAAGTCATTCAAGTCACACACATTTACTCAGTTGAACTAACTTATTTCAAAAGTATATTACTCTGTAATGAAGACGTTTCTTTATGTAGCAAACAATACTTGAAATGAAATGAACATAAGAAGATGTAAGTATTGTTAGATTTGATCAAAATGTCCTATGTCCAAAAGAAACTCATTGAAATCACAAGCTTTTACTACGTTGAACCAAGTTACTTCATACAGTGTTCTGAAATGAAGATTTTTTCTTTATTTTAGCAAAGTACATTCCAAAATAATGAACTTAGTACGTTATACATCTTGTGAGATGGAACAAACCAAGATAGTTCAAACTTGTACTCAAACTACAATCTGAGAAGTAAAGTCATTCAAATCAGACACATTTGCTCAACAGAACCAACTTATATCAAACAATATATTGCTCTGCAATGACAACATTTCTTTACTTAGCAAACAACATTCCAAATGAAATGAACTTATTAAGTTATATATCTTGTGAGACGGAACAAACCAAGATAGTACAAACTAGTAGTCAACCTGCAATCTCTGAAGAAAACTCATTCACATCAAATGCACGAAATGAACTTAGTAAGTTATACATCTTCTGAGATGGAACAAACCAAGATAATTCAAACTTGTATTCAACCTGCAATCTGGGAAGTAAAGTAATTCAAATCACACATTTGCTCAATTGAACCTACTTATTTCAAACAGTATATTGCTCTACAATGACCACTTTCTTTACTTAGCCAACAACATTCGAAATGAAATGAACTTAGTAAGTAATACATCTTGTAAGATGGACCAAACCAAGGTGGGTCAAACTTGTACTCGACATCCAATCTATGAAGGAAGCTAATGCAAATTTCAAGAATTTACTCAGTTGAACAAAGTTATTTCAAATAGCATATGCTCTGCAATGAAGACCTTTCTTTACATAGCAAACAATATTTGAAATGAAATGAACATACAAAGATGTACATATTGTTAGATAGCATTTATGCAGGAAGTTCTTCCTTGTACAATATGTCCTATCTCCAAAAGAAACTCATTGAAATAATGAGCATTTCCTAAGTTGAACCAACTTATTTCAAACAGTGTAATATTCTGAAATGAAGATGTTTCTTTACTTAGCAAAATACATTCCAAATGAGATGAAATTAGTAAGTTATACATCTTGTGAAATGAAACAAACCAAGGCAGTTCAAACTTGTACTCAACCTACTTTCTGTGAGGAAATTTCATTCAAATCACATGCATTTACTCATTTGAATAACTTATTTCATACAGCATATTGCTCTGCCATGATGATGTTTATTTTCATGGCAAACAATATTGAAAATGAAATGAACTTAGTGAGTTATACATCTTATGAGATAGAACAAACCAAGATAATTCAAACTTGTACTCAACCTGCAATCTGTGAAGTAAAATCATTCAAATCACACACATTTACTCAATTGAACCAACTTATGTCAAACAATATATTGCTCTGCAATGACGACCTTTCTTTACTTAGCAAACAATATTCTAAATGAAATGAACTTAGTGAGTTATACATCTTGTGAGACAGAACAAACCAAGGTAGTTCAAACTAGTAGTCAACCTGCAATCTGTGAAGAAAACTCATTCAAATCACACGTGTTTACTCAATTGAAGCAACTTATTTCATACAGCATATTGCTCCACCCTGATGTCATTTATTTTTGTAGCAAACAATATTCAAAATGAAATGAACTTAGTAAGTTATAAAGCTTTTGAGATGGAAGAAAACAAGATAGTTCAACTTGTATTCAACCTGCAATCTGGGAAGTAAAGTCATTCAAATCACACGTTTGCTCAATTGAACCAACTTATTTCAAACAGTATATTGCTCTGCAATGATGACCTTTTTTTTTTTTTACTTAGCAAACAACATTTGAAATGAAATTAACTTAGTAAGTAATACATCTTGTGAGATGGACCAAACTAAGGTTGGTCAAACTTGTTCTTGATGTACAATCTGTGAAGGAAGCTCATTCAAATCACATGCATTTACTCAGTTGAACAAAGTTATTTAAAACAGTATATTGCTCTGCAATGAAGTCCTTTCTTTATATAGCAAACAATATTTGAAATGAAATGAACATACAAAGATGTACATATTGTTAGATAGCATGAACCCCGGAAGTTCGTCCTTGTACAATATTCCCTATCTCCAAAAGAAACTCATTGACATTGCAAGCTTTTACTGAGTTGAACCAACTTATTTCAAACAGTTTAGTGTTCTGAAATGAAGATGTTTCTTTACTTAGCAAAGTACATTCCAAATGAAATGAACTTAGTAAGTTACACATTTTGTGAGTCGGAACAAACCAAGATTGTTCTAACGTGTACTCAACCTCCAATTTGTGAAGAAAACTCATTCAAATCACACACATTTACTCAATTGAACCAACTTATTTCATACAGCATATTGCTCAGCAATGAAGATGTTTCTTTACATAGCAAATAATATTTGAAATGAACACACGAAGATGTAAATATTGTTAGATATCACGAACCCAGGAAGTTCTTCCTTGATCAAAATACCTATGTCCAAAAGAAACTCATTAAAATTGTAAGTTTTTACTAAGTTGAACCAACTTATTTCAAACAGTGTAGTGTTGTAGTGTTCTGAAGTGAAGATGTTTCTTAACTTTGCAAAGTACATTCCAAATCAAATGAACTTAGTAAGTTATACATCTTGTGAGATGGAACAAACCAAGATAGTTCAAACTTGTATTCAACCTGCAATCTGTGAGGGAAAGTCATTCAAATCACACACATTTACTCAGTTGAGCCAACTTATTTCAAAAGTATATTACTCTGTAATGAAGACGTTTCTTTACATAGCAAACAATAATTGAAATGAAATGAAGATGTAAATATTGTTAGATATCCTTAACCCAGGAAGTTCTTCCTTGATCAAAATACCCTATGTCCAAAAGAAACTCATTGAAATTGCAAGATTTTACTAAATTGAACCAACTTATTTCAAACAGTGTAGTGTTCTGAAATGAAGATTTTTCTTTACTTTAGCAAAGTACATTCCAAATTAAATGAACTTAGTAAGTTATACATCTTGTAAGATGGAACAAACCAAAGTAGTTCAAACTGGTACTCAACCTGCAATATGTGAAGGAAAGTCATTAAAATCACACACATTTACTCAATTGAACCAACTTATTTCAAACAATATATTGCTCTGCAATGATGATCTTTCTTTACTTAGCAAACAACATTCAAAATGATATGAGCATAGTAAATTATACAACTTGTGAGATGGAACAAACCAAGATAGTTCAAACTTGTATTCAACCTACTATCTATGGAGGAAAGTCATTCAAATCACATATATTTATTCAATTGAAATGACTTATTTCAAAAATAACTTGTACTCAACCAGCAATCTGTGAAGTAAAGTCATTCAAATCACACACATTTATTCAATTGAACCAATTTATTTCAAACAGTATATTGCTCTGCAATGAAGATGTTTCTTTTTAAAAAAAATTTTATTATTATTTTTATTTATTTTTGGAGAGAGAGACAGAGAGAGACATAGAGGGAGAGGGAGGAGAGGGAGAGGGAGACAGAGATGGGCGCACCAGCAGTCTCTCAGTTGCTGTGAACGAAATCCAGATGTGTGTTCCCCCTTGTGGTCAAGTGCAGTGTTGCGCCCTTGCGTCACTTTGCATCTGGCTGAACATGGGACCTGGAGATTGGAACTGCTGGAGATTGGAACCAGCGTTCTTAGGCTTAGGAGGCAGGCTCCATAACCCCTAACCCATCTCTCCAGCCCTGAAGATGTTTCTTTGCATAGCAAAGTACATTCCAAATGAAATGCAGTTTGTAAGTTGTACATCTTTGGAGACAGAACCAACCAAGATAGTTCAAACTTGTACTCTACCTGCAATCTTTTAAGAAAATTCATTCAAATCACACACATTTACTCAGTTGAACAAACTTATTTCTAATGGTAAAGTGTTCTGCAATGAAGATATCTCATTACCTAGCAATCTACATTCAAAATGAAGTGAACTTAGTAAGTTATACATCTTGTGAGATGGAACAAACCAACATAGTTCAAACTGTACTCAAAGTCCAATCTGTGATGGAAACTCATACAAATTGCACACATTTACTCAGTTGAACCAACTTATTTCAAACAGTGTACTGTTCTGCAATGAACATGCTTCTTTACTTAGCAACTACATTGAAAATGAAACAAACATAGTACTTTATTCATCTTGTGAGATGGAACAAACCAAGATGGTTAAACTTTTACTCAATCTGAAATCTCTGAAGGAAACTCATTCAAATCACATGCATTTTCTCAATTGAACCAACTTATTTCATACAGCATATTGCTCTGCCATGATGATGTTTCTTTTTGTAGCAAACAATATTCGAAATGGAATGAACTTAGTAAGTTATACATCTTGTGAGATGGAACAAACCAAGATAGTTCAAACTTGTACTCAACCTGCAATCTGTGAAGGAAAGTCATTCAAATCACACATATTTACTCAATTGAACCAAGTTATTTCAAACAGTATATTGCTCTGCAATGACAACCTTTCTTTACTTAGCAAACAACATTCGAAATGTAATGAACTTAGTAAGTTATACATCTTGTGAGATGGAACAAACCAAGATAGGCCAAACTTGTAGTCAATGTCCAACGTGAATGACAGTCATGCAAATTGCATGCATTTACTCAGTTGAACCAAGTTATTTCAAACAGTATATTGCTCTGCAATGAAAATGTTTCTTTAAGTAGCAAACAATATTCGAAATGAAATGAAGATACGAAGGTATGTATATATTGTTAGCATGTACTAAGGAAGTTCAAACTTGAACACAATGAAGATGTTTCCTTACGTAGCAAACTATATTCAAAATGAAATGAAGTTAGTAAGTTATATATCTTGTGAGATGGAACAAACCAAGATAGGTCAAACTTGTACTCAATGTCCAATCTGTGAAGGAAGCTCATGCAAATTGCATGCCTTTACTCAGTTGAACCACGTTATTTCAAACAGTGTATTGCTCTGCAATGAAGACCTTTCTTTACATAGAAAACAATATTCAAAATGAAATGAACATATGAAGATGTACATATTGTTAGATAGCTCAAACCCAGGAAATTCAACCTTGTACAAAATGTCCTATCTCCAAAAGAAACTCATTGAAATCGCAAACATTTACTAAGTTGAACACACTTATTTAAAACAGTATAGTTGTCTGCAATGAACATGTTTCTTTACTAAGCAAACTACATTAGAAATGAAATGAACTTACTATATTATACATTCTGTTAGAAATCACAGTCCAGGGAAGTTCAAAGTATGTATTCAATGTCCAACCTCCAAAAGATCATCATTCAAATTGCATGCATTTATCAGTTGAACCAACTTATTTCAAAAAGTGTAGTGTTCTGAAATGAAGATGTTTCTTTACTTAGCAAACTATATTCATAATGAAATGAACTTACTAAGTTATACATCTTGTAATATGGAACAAACCAAGATAGTTCAAACTTGTACTGAATGTCCAATCTGTGAAGGAAACTCATTCAAATCACATGCATTTACTCAATTGAACCAACTTATTTCAACCAGTATATTTCTGTGCAATGACGACCTTTCCTTACTAAGCAAACAACATTCAAAATGAAAGAAGATATGAAGATATATGTATTGTTAGTCAGAACTTACCAAGGAAGTTCAAACTTGAATACAATGCAGATGTTTCCTGAGAAAACCACATTAAAAATAAAATGAACTTAGTAAGTTATACACCTTGTGAGATGGAGCAAACCAAGACAGTTCAAACTTGCACTTGATGTCCAATCTGTGAAGGAAGCTTATGCAAATTGCACGCATTTAGTCAGTTGAACCAATTTATTTCCAACAGTGTAGTCTTCTAGATGAAGATGTTTCTCTACTTAGCAAACAACATTAGAAATGAAATGAACATAATAAGTTATACATCTTTTTAAAATTTAAATATATATTTTTATTTATATTATTCTTATTTTACATTCATAGTATTGGTTCCATTGTCCTCCTCCCTGTCCTCCCACTTTCAAAGGGACCCTCAACAATGGGGAATGTAGGTTGTGCATTGTGAGGTTAGTCAAGAGTTCTGGGGGGAAGGCCCCAGTCTCTGTGCATAATGCCCCGACTTGTGACTCTAACAATCTTTCTGCCCCCTCTTCCGTGAGTTTCCCTGAGCCACATTGGGGTCATTTTAGTTGTTTCAGTGATGAGGTTTTGGGAGCCTCTGTGTCTCTGGATATCTGGCTTAGTTGGAGTTGGATGTTCTCTGTGTTTATCTCCTTCAGCCTTTTTCTGGTGTTGTGATCACCATGAACACTGAACTCTTGCCCTTCCCCTGCGTTGTTCTATGGTTTCAGCTGGGGCCCTGGTGAGGTGTGGTTAGCTGATCCTCCCTTCAGGTTCATTGTCCATCTGAAAAAAAGATAAGCAAATTCTCCAACGGAGAGAAAAGTTAGTACTAGATAGAAGGGATGGTCATCTATGTTTTGGAGGGAATTTTATATGTGTTGGCTCTCTTCCAGCCCACATTTGGTGGTATCTTGCTCTTGGAGACTAAGCTCATTTTTTGTACCTGGTTTTGACTTATTTCCCAGTTCTAGCAATGAGTTGCATTCCACTGAGTGGATCTGTTAGCCAAATCAAGAGCAGCTGGTTACCCACCATGGCTGTTTGCCACTACTGCACTTGTATGAGCATTACATCAAGTTGTTTCCTGCTGGGTAGTTATACATCTTTTGAGCAGGAACAAACCAAAATATTTCAAACTTGTATTCAACCTCCAATCTGTGAAGAAAACTCATTCAAATCACACATATTTACTCAATTGCACCAACTTATTTCAAACAGTATATTGTTCTGCAATGACAAGCTTTCTTTACTTAGCAAACAAAATTCAAAATGAAATGAACATACGAAGATATACATGTTAGTTAGCTCAAACCAAGGAAGTTCAAACTTGTACTCAATCTCATACTAGAAACACTATGGCACACTTCTTTCAGTCTTTGATTTTTCTTAGAAGATTTTCTAAAATTTACTCTTTATGACATACAATATGGTGCTTGCAATCATGTCGTTACCCAAGTTATGGAACAATCATTATATTGACTAAGTTTGCAAACTAAAATAGAAATGAACTTACCAAGAAACTCATAGGAAAGAATGTATATTGCCTTTACATTCAGAGCTAAAACTTTGAAAGAAATGAGTACTTTGGTAACCTGTTTGCTCTGTTTAGATACTTGAAGGTTTCTAAGAAAAATTCTTTGTTTTCCTAGTTTCATAACAAAGAGGAAACTTCCATTTGTACATTAGCTATCTTGGAATAGGAACACTAAATTTTAAGGTACTTGTGGGAATACACCCTTCTTCCAGAAGGAAAAGAAGTACAACTTTTGGGTAATTCAAACACACATTAGAAACACAATAGTTCAATTTATATTTGTGTTTTTTTGTTAAGAAGAGTATCCAAACAAACATATTTACTCTTTGTGGCATACAATATGGTGTTTGCAATCTTTATGTTACTTAGGTTTTTAAACTGAGATGGAAATGAAAGGAAATTACAAACTGTTTAACCATATTTTAATGTGTTAGAATTTATGAAAGAATGATGTTTTCAGATTTTTCAGTCAGTCAAAACTTTGAAATCAACTTGTACATTAGTTATGTGTTACCTCTGTTTGGATAACTGATGATTGTAAGGAAAATGTAAGAGAAAAGCAAAAGAGAACACTGGACTTTGATCTCAACAGACATGACTGTTTATTAAGAGAAAAAACAACGAGGGATCTCAGCTTTCCTGTGGATGAAGGCTGAAGTATTGGGCCAGGCTGGGGTGCAAGCTTATAAGGGAATCCTAAGACAAACAGGCTGTACCAGCAGCAGGTCCAAGGGAAGTAGATAAAGAACTGTAGTTATTTGTGTCCTTGCTCAGAATAAGCTTTTTTAACCAAATTGTCTAGGGAGGATAACCCACCAGACAGTTTCTGTTCCCTCAAGGTTTTCTGAGCTAAGGGAAGATTAGTTTATCATTTGGGAGTAGACAGGCCTGTCAAGGCCATGCTTCTGAAGTTTTATTGCTTGTTGGTCTTAGGTATAGCCATTAACTCTTTAGTTCCCTTTAGTTTCCAAGGAAGGCAATTAACCCTTCAGTCCAGACTCTGGAAGGACAAAAGAATTTGGCGAGAACAGGGGGTGAGTGGGGCATTTTGGGGAGGACTTCATGGGCCAGGACTGGGGAAGAAGATTCATCTCCAACTACTTCAAGCTAAGGGGAGACAGCAGATCTCTCGAGGTGCCCATGTAGTTCAGTGAAGGTTGGAGGCTCAGGGGCTGATATTCGGTGGCCATGAGGAACTCAGCAACTCTTCATGAAGTGAAAGCATGTATTCTGTTTTAGAGGAGTTCAGTGATGAATCTGAATATGTAAGGACCAAAAAGAGAGGGTGAACATTATCATAATAAGTGGAATAAAGTACATGGCAGAGACAGGATAGGTTTAAATTGAAGGGAGTAAAGCTGTCAGTTTTCTTAACTTATAACAATAGATATCTTAATTGGTCACAGAGAGATGTCAGGTTACATGTAGAGAAATAATACTGGCCATTAAAAAGGCTAATACAGCCCAAAATATTATTGGCTCTGCATTGGTAACATTTACCCCTGCACAATCATTGTAGTCCATCATTGAAGTCTTTTTCATTTGCCAAACTTCATCTTGCAGTCTGTGTACATAACTAGGCTATTATCCCACATCAATCTTATAAACAGGCAAAGAAGCAGCTCTTCAGGAGAGTGATAGCTATCAGAGCCATTAGGAAAGAAACAGCTAGATCATGTCAAGTCTATTAGCCATTATGATCTGGTTATTATCCATGTATAACTTTTATTGCATGTGACATGACATTTACAGGTGACATGAACATTATATTTAAGGTAGAAAAATAATAATATAGGAGTTGGGTAAATAAGAAGGAGTTGTTAACTTGGATGGAAGGTTAATTGGAATTTGTGGAAATATAAAGATTTGGTTTAGGTAAGGTAAGAAGTAGATGAGTACTGAAGAACTATTTGAAATAACTTAAATTATTTTAAATTTAGATATGATAGAGATTAAAAAATTAATTAATTCTGAAATTTAGGTTTAAAGATTTCTTTCTTTCTTTCTTTCTTTTTTTTTTTGGAGAGAGACAGAGAGAGAGGGAGAGGAAGACAGATAGAAATGAGTGCACCAGCAGTCTCTCAGCTGCTGTGAGAGAAATCCAGATGCCTGTGCCCCCTTGTGGTCAAGTGTGGTATTGCGCCCTTGCATCACTTTGCATCTGGCTAAACGTGGGACCTGGAGATTGGAACCGCTGGAGATTGGAACCAGTGTTCTTAGGCTTAGGAGGCAGATACCTTAACCACTAAGCCACCTCTCCAGCCCTAAAGATTTCTTTTTTGTGTTAAGTCTTTAATACAAAAGGTTCATGGTATTTACTTACTTGGGCCAAAGATCAAAAAGTCTTATTTATAGGAGACCTAATGAAAGTCCATTAGGCTGAAAGGCTAAAACTTTGATTAGTCTTGATAATTTGTTATTATTAGTTTTTTATTTTATAAACATAATGAAATTGTGTTTTATAGAAACACAATGGTTATATAATACAATGAAATATATTTTATATAATTAGAACCAGTTTTATTTATATGAATAAATTTATAGTAAATAAATAAAAGTCTTACCCAATAGGAAAACATATGAGTATAATATTTAAGAAACCTATGGTTGTAAACAGGTGTCCTATGTAACAAAATAAAGGCTTAGTTTTGATTCTTATGTCACATTCCGATAATGTTTAAATAAAAACAGACAACTAGTTAAAATAGCTTGATCTTGTTAACCTTGATATTGATATGGGAAATTAAGGCTTACAGAACCAGTACCAGAGATGGAGTGGAGAATCAGTCTATTTTTTACATCAGCGTTGAGTCCAGGGGAATCTCTTCCTAAGCCTAAGAAAATGGTTAATTAGTAGAGTGATATCTGTAGCTGTGTTGTGGAGTTAAGAAACACAAGATAATTTTAGTACTGGCCGGAAGCTGTAATATAAACTATGAACTTGAAACAGTACAAAACTACAGTGTCAGTACAAAAGACTATGTAGGATGGGACATAATTAGCATGAAAGTTTATTACAGCACAAGACATAACTTTGTGTCAGAGGCCTTTAACTTTTCTTTTATCATAATATGAGGCATGACATTATAAATAAATTTATCATGTTATAGAGAACTAAGTTTGAACTATGTAAACAAGGCAGGAGAGATACAGACAATTAGCCTTTTATAGGCTAGACACATCTTCTTTTTTAAATGTGTAATAGCTACAGGTATAAGCAGAACATGTCAAGTAAGACAGTATAATGTTTTGGCATTTGTATTTGGTAACATCTTTGATTAGTTTAGATACCTGTGTGGGTACCAATTTCCCCACAAACTGGAAGCAGAACAGCAGTATTTAAGATCATTTTTCTAGAGCAGGGAACATGTCTTAAGTATCAATACATCTATAAGCAATGAACTTAAGATACAAGAAATGAGACAACTATTTAAGTAAAACCTTGATTGAGACTGAGTATACATAGCTTAAGAATAAAGCCAAACTTGGTCATTGTTGAGCTAAATTAGTCTGATTTTAACATAAATTAGAAACATGATAGACATAAAGTGATTTCTTCATCTTACCTTTAATCATTGAATCATTTTTTAAGTTTAACATAAGGCAATATTTATGAATGGTAGAATATATGAAGCTTAGACAAACTATATTAACATTGTAATATTGTAGGCATTTCTAGGACAGGAAGAGATTTTTCAGTTTCTCTAAGAACAAAATGAGTAAAACATCTTTTATAAGACTTAGACAATAATTTCAGTGATAATCACCCAGTAAAACAGCATGAACAAGACAAGAGCCACCTGAAGGTTACAGCTGTTTGTTTGTTTGTTTTTTTAGATATAACAATCTTATTAAACAGTAAAAGGTTGACAAATAGAGGAATGTAGCAAACTTGGTTGAGAACTTTAAAGCCAGTCTTTGATTAAGTTTGCCAGCTGAATACCATAGCATCCTGATACCAGCCAGGGCCATCCTTTGTCAGTCTGATATAAGCCTTAGGTTAATAGTCATTTTATATATCTCAAGGAGTATATATCAAGTACTTTAAGACTTAGTCCACTTTGTCTGTTCTGTTTAAGCTTACTCATACTTTCATGTACATACTTTACTCATACCTTCAACTACATACTTTTACCTTATAATCTATGTAACCACTCTGTAACAATCTTTTTCATCAAACATTTGTTAACATTTTGTTTCCCCTTCAGGTTTTCTTCCTTAGTCAGTTCATCTCCTATACCAACAAAAACTTTCTTACTATAAGACTTTTAATATGAGCATTTAAGTTTTTTCTAACTTAAGTTTTTTTCTAATTTCTGCTTATATGATTTTCCCCCTATGGTTAATTCTAAATAGACTACCTGGGTTCTGATGTCTGTCTTCCCATTTACCTGGGTCAGCAGTCCCCCTAGGCTCCCCTCTTTTTTTTAATATTTAGTAGGTCAATGAAATTAATTTTATATTTTTGATTTTTATGTTACATTTAGATGATGTTTAAATAAATAAACAAACTCATTAAAAATGAATCCTGATTTTTTTAAACATTTAGTTTTTTTCAGTAGTCAGAGTTTTAACAGTAGGAAATATAGGTATTATATTCTATGGGGTAAGGTCTGAAGCCTGAATGCTCTGGGACTCTGCCTCACTGGATCCAACCTTCAGCTGGCTCCCATCTCCCTATGTTGGAATCCACATTAAGCTCTCTTGGTATATTTGAATAGTATGTTGTAACTTTTCTTTTAAAACAGGGATTTTAAAAATCACTTTCTGCTTCCTCATTGCACACTGAATATGACATGCTGCTTCAAACTCATGCTGCCATGACTTCCTTACAATGTTGGGACTGTTACCTGGAACTGGGAAATGCCTGCTCACTGGTAGAGGAGGGACAGCCATAGACATACCAGGAACCTCTTCATTGGCCCAGACATGGAACCTGAGACAAAAGCCACCATCATTCTAGCTTCTATGAAGGAAGAGGAACTTCAGTTTCAACAAAGTACCCAAGAACTGGAAAGGGAAAGCTTGGAGTAGAATCGCCAAGCATAGCCAGCACCAACTCAACTGAGAAGTCATTTCCTTGGAGATCAATAGATGTGACAAATTCTGCTATAAGCAAACTTAGAGTTTCCGACACTGTCCATCTCAACAACTGTCTCATCAAGATAGAGCCAGAACAAAGGACCCTTTATTCACCAGAACAGACATCTCTCCATGAAAATGAGGGATCATTAAGTAACTCAGGAAGTTCAACACATATGAACTTTCATTCCAACAGTGGATATTGGGAAGAAGGAAGTTTCACAACAACCAGAATAATAGACAACAAGGCAAGGCAGATAACAGACAACAGCATTCACTCATGGGATCAGTGACTAGCCATTTGGTGAGGAACTCAAGAGCTGAAGGGCAAACACTGGTTCAGGCATTATTAGCCAATTGTGCCATAGGAAGAGTTAGTTCAGTTCCATCTAGAGCACAGTCTCCTTCTTATGTTATCAGCATAGGCAAGTCTCCTTCAAGGGGGTCATTGAGAACTTCTCTGGGTAGTAATTTGGCTCTCCATCAGTGACTGACTCCCGACCTCAGAACCCCATGTGTACTCCTCCACCATGTTACCTGCTCAGTGTGCAGCCTTTTCATACTCAGAGATCCTCTTCCCCAACAGCTGTGCAGCAGACTGAGTCACTTAACTTCTGACAGGCCTGCAATCCCAAATGACAACTCTCTCAGTATTAAACCACCACCGGGGTGGGATCTCCACTGACCCTGAGGATGTCCAGACTCTAGCAGATTCCCCATCACAAAGCCAGGTGGGGTCATCTTCTCTTAAACACTCAGGGATGATAGTATACATACATACAGCATCTGGGACCTTCACTGCAAAGGACTGTTCATGACATGGATAAATTAGGACAGCAGCAATATGACATTTATAAGAGGATGGTTCCACCTCACCCATGCAGCCTGATAGGCTTATGGAGTTCCTGTGCCAGTCGTCACTGCCAGCTTGGGCAAGACCTGCATTCAACTGTGTCTCCTGACTTATACATCACTCCTACATATGAAGGGAGGACCTATTACAGCTCCGTGTGCTGTAGTCCAAACCACTTAACTGTGGTGCTCCAAAGATCACAGACAGTGCTGTATTGCACAGACTCAGAAGGTGTTGTAAATCTACAAAGGACAACCAGGCAGCATAGTATTCTTACATATCGAAGAAATAATTATGCTGTCAACACAACAGCTACCTATGCTAAGCATGACAATACTGAGTACATGAGTGCAATTACAACAGGCTTCAGGATGCAAGGCCAGCTGACATGGCATCATGAGATTCACATCAATAGACAACATTCAGAATGACCATAGTGAGTTTGTCTAGTGTGACACTGAGTTGTCAGGGGTCATTCACATGCTGCACCACCAGTTGCCGTCCATGCAGGTGAGCACAGTGGCTTACCTGAAGCACCTGTGCTTCAGAGGCAACAAAGTGAAGATGGAGGTATATAGGCTAGAAGGAATCAAGCATCTTGTTGACCTTTTGGTCCACAGTTTTGGAAGTTCAGAAAAGTGTCTGTGGTACCCTCCAAAACCTTGCTTTGGGTGAGTCTACAGATTAAAAGGTGCAATGAAGAATGTTGGTGGGATACCTGTCTTGTTCTAGCTCTTGGGATAATCTATTGATGCAGGTGTAAGGGAGTACAGCAAAGCTGAAGCACAGTGTTTGCTGATCAGAGATCCCAGTACTGCACCAACAGCACACTGGAACTGGTAGTGTACAGTAACTCATTTTATTCTCATGGTTAACCAGCAATATGTTTCATGCCATGATCCTTACATCTTTCTCATGCTGCTTTTGTTCTGCTTTTCTGTGATACCTTCTCACAGAAGAAATTAGATATTTCTGGATTTTTTTGTAACATTTTTTCCCTGTGAGAGCCTGTTAAATTATCATTTTCCTAATCTGACCTCAACAATTTGTAAGATTTAGTGATAAAAAACTGGGTGATCTTTCTCTTTTCCCCATAACAATAAGTCAAATTTGTTTGTAGCAGAGCCAGTCTGCACTTGCAAAGGCTCGTATCTTTATTTATGTGGGTCAAACTCTGGCAGGGGTGCTCATTAGATGCTTCCCTACTTGCATTGTTACTTTTGTGTGTGCACACTGCTACTTAAAGAGAACACAAAATGGTTTAAGATATGAGCACTTGAAGAGAGTATCAGTGTTTTTAATTTAAAATCAGCCATTTCCTCAAAAAAATCACTTCCAAAATAAAACAAACAACCATTGATATTTCTCTTTTGTAGCCATCTTCTAGAAGCTGTTATATTTTAAGAAGCATTTTCTGACAAAGCTTATAAAGTAGAGTAAATTAAGAATTGCTTTGTAACCCCATAGTATTACCACTAATAATTTATTTTAGTAAGTGGACTGTCTACTATGAGGTGGTATTTTCAAAACATTGACATGGGAGTGGTCAGTGTAGAAGTGTATCTGTCAGGTACCATATATAAAGGACTGGACCATATATAGAGGACTTCAGAGTAGATTTCCATCTCCAAAACACTGACTACTGCCTTCAGATTGAGTTCTATGTAACAGTGTCTAGCTAATATGTAACTACCAAGTCACAATTTAACAGAGTTACTTCTGTTCTATGTACATATTGTATGTGCATTACAGTCCAAGATTTATGGAGATGAAAACATTATTTAGGTAATGGTAATCTTAACTGTTGTTCTATAATATCTTAAAAATAAGAGGAAATTCCTTATAAGTCTTAAACATGAAAACTTGTCAACACACATGCATGTACATAAAATTAACCTCTTTAAATTGTACATTCACAGAGACATCAAAAGGGACCTTGAAAGTCATTTTGTCCCATTATCCGTCCAATACATGTATAACTACCTGCACCCATTGTTGTGATTAACATGCCAGGACATGCCTGAGCATCAGGTTTGTTCAAAAAGAGCAACAAGACATTTGTTATGATTTGAACATGCAAAGACACAGCCCATGGAAGCTCATTTGTCTAAGAACAGCCCTATAAGACCAGTTCAGCCCTAGACCACCACCTGACCACCCCTGGAGAGTGTGTTTCAATCTGAGCCATTCTCACTCAAGGTGGCACTGTGCTGAGTCAAATCTTTTACTTTTTGTTCTGGGTTTGAGTTTGGCATGCATTTTGAGTCACATCTTTATTTTGAAGGAGAAAAGAAATACTTTATGCCAAGTTTATTTTTTCCAGAAAAAATATGGCTGCCATTACTAATTAAAATGGTTAACAAATAAATGGATCTAGTGGCTGAGAAGATGCCTCGGGGGTTGAAGGCAGTTATTTGCCAAGGCTGCAAGTCTAGATCTGATTTCCTAGCACCCACATCAAGCCATACTCAAAAAGTGGTTCAGTGCTGGGTGTGGTGCATGCCTTTAATCCCAACACTCAGGAAAATCACTGTGAGTTCAAGGCCATTCTGAGACTACAAAGTGAATTCTAGGTCAGCCTGGTCTAGAGTAAGACTCTACCAAAAAAAAAAAAAAAAAAAAAAAAATGATTAAGGCATCTAAAGTTGCTTTGCAGCAACAACAAACTGTGTGTGGGAATGCGCATGTGCAAATATACATTTCTAAACTTAAGAATTTACAGCCTGATGTGACTCACTGTTTTAATGCAGGCCCTTGGAGATGTAGGAAGATCAGAAATTCAAGGACAGATTCAGCAACATAGTGAGTTGAAAGCCTTGCCTGGTTTACATGAAACCCTCCATCCAAAGCAATTAGAACTTCCTTGTCTACCCTCCAGTAGCCCCTCAGTTCCTTCACACTTTGAGGATTTGAGTACATAGCACACCAATACTTACACTTTTCAGGAAAAAAAAAAACAAAACTTTTGTTGGCCCAGATACAAGCAGTTTCACCAGCACATGAGCGACTGTAATTGCACAGGCCTGGATATGTTTATATTGTTTTTTTTTTATTATTATTATTTCCTAATACTGAGTTTCTAACCAAGGGCTTATGGTGGGCAAAGCTCTATTGACTATGATGTACTGTCATGAAATTCTTTATTTTTATTTTAAATTCATGGAACTGTCAGTGGTGGTAATAGACAGGGACATAGCTCCACTCCCAGCTCCACTTTGTCCCTCTCTTAGCAACCCAAGAAGTTCTTTTTTCAGAGATCTCCACAAGAATAAATACAGGCTTCATGATTTTGATGAAAGTAATTTCAATATGAAACAAGTGTGAAACAAACTTAAATTTATTTAAAAGCAGAAAAAATTATCAGTGATAGAGATACAGACAGAAAGAGAGGAGAAGGATGAGAAAGGGAGAGAAAGAGAGAAATACACCTAGTAGGACAAGTGTGGGCTTCTCTGGGAAGGCACATTTAATTTTCTTTGCAATGTGTATTTATTTATAGTCTCTGTGACTTAGGTTACACCTTTAAAGGATATTGATAAACTGCTCATCCTTCTCTGTAACATTATCCAATAAGTGTAATTTGTAATGAGGTTAAAGTTGAAGTGTCTTTATTCCACAAAAAAAGTTGTAAGGTGGATTTATGGGATGCATTGTTTAGGTTTTGAAGAATGTGAGGAACTTAAAATTATACCTCATTTTGGTCTTACATAAACAAAAATATAATTACTATCTCTGATAATATGTTTGATAAGCCATTTGGGCATAACAGTGACATCTGAAGTTTCCTGACTTTGCAAGAAGAAAAACAGATCAGATTCTAAGAACAGTCTCCTACTTAACCCATTCTCTTCGTCCATGTCATCATTACTTTCCCTGTCTATCTATTCTGCCTCAAAATCACTTTCTGCTAGTCTCCTCTCTTCTGTTCTCTTTGCCTTTCCTCACGGGGTCTCTCTGGGAGGCTCGTGCTGACCTAAAGTTCTCCAAGGTTCTGTCTCAGTGTCACCCATAGTGTTGAAATGACAGATGTACACTACCATATCTGATTGAAATTTTTCATGTTGGAAAATGGAAGTCTGTGGCTGGGGAGGTGACTCTGAAGTTAAATATACTTGTTTCAAAAGACTCACATTTGATTCCTCAGTAAACACTTAAAGCCAGGTGCATAAAAATAGCACATGCCTCTGGAGTTTGTTTGCAGTGTCAAGAGGCCCTGGCATGCTCATTCTCCTTCCCCACATTTCCTCCCTCCCCCCACTTTCCTCCTCCCCCCTCTCTCCCTCTTGGGAATAAATTAAAATAAAAAAATTAAACATGGACTTCAAGTTAATGAAGCTGTTATTACCCCTGAAGCCTATCTCAGCACCAGGTTCCCAAGCTGACCTTCATCTTATTCTATATCTACTTGGACATTAAGGCCTAGGACACCTCAACTTCTCAGCTGAGATTCAAAGCATGGTTCAATATTTGGAATCTGAGAACTTTTTTAAAGACAGGTATCACTCTGTAGCCCAGCTGATCTCAAATTCACTGTGCCTCTCAGGCTGACCTTATAACTCCAGGGGAATTCTATTTCATAGTCTCCAGTTTACTGGGAATTCAGCCTTCTAGACGCTGGGTTAAAGAGGCAATGTGAGGGCTGGAGAGATGGCTTAGGGGTTAAGGCGCCTGCCTCCTAAGCCTAAGAACACTGGTTGCAATCTCCAGTGTTTCCAATCTCCAGGTCCCACGTTTAGCCAGATGCAAAGTGACGCAAGGGCGCAATGCTGCACTTGATCACAAGGGGGTGCACACATCTGGATTTCGTTCACAACAGCTGAGACACTGCTGGCGCGTCCATCTCTGTCTTCCTGTCTCTTTCTCTCTCTCTCTCTCTCTCTCTCTCTGTCTGTCTCTCTCCAAAAAAATAATTAAAAAAATAAAAAGTTTTTTTTTTTTTTTAAAAAGGCAACTTGAGGCCAGCTGTCTTGAGACACCTTTACAAGGAATGAGAAGTCTAGTTTCCAGGCCTGTGCTTCTCTGGGTATCTAACCATTTATGTCCTGCTTACTCCTGCTGCCTCTGCAGGAAGCAGAAAATGGGGCTGGTGCCCCTGGCCAACTAAGTCCATAACATCTCGCTTTTCCTGGTAAGTCACTGCCCCAGTGGAAATGATTAGGGTTGGGAGAAGTACCTGGAGAGGAGGCTGAAAGTGAGGGCAGCATGATGACTTAGTCCATACCATCTACACTTTTCTAGTAGGCTATTGCCCCAGTGAAAAGGATTAAGGTTGGAAGAAGTAGAGGGAGGCTACAAGTGAGTGCAGTGTGATGACTTAGGCAAGGCAGAAGACTTTGGCTGAGGTTAAGTTCTGCATGAAGGGATTTACCTTAAATAGATGATGAGGCAGGTGTGTTTGCTTTGGAGAGAGGAAGGAGGGGACATTGATGGCTTGAATGGCTGGGACCTGTACCAGGCCACAGGCAGCTCATCCTTGGGAACAGACACAAATTAACTTGCTTTACATTTGACCACGGAGGTGTCCAGGGCAGGAAGTGACTAGGTATATCTCTGGGAATTTTTTCCTATTTGGGTAAACCCCATGGCCTACAACAACCCTGGGCAGCTCTGTCCAAGCATTAAGCATTCAAGTATTAAGTACTTACTGTTTACACAGCCCTGTTATGTGTGTATACCAAAGCATAGTTCTGCTTTCAAGCAGGAAAACAGAGATTCTGAAATCTGAAGTTGGCTAGTGTCACTGATCTTCAGAAATGCTCATCTTTAGCTATGGTTTTGAGTGCCCAAACCAACTTCAAAGTAAGTGCTTGTGGGTATAAATCTTCTCATCTGGGCATGGTGCATGGTGATTCCTGCCTATAACTCCAGCATACAGAACTAGGAGGAAGAAGGATTCTAAGTCAATGCCAGCCTGAGCTACAGTGTGAGATTCTGTTTCAAAAAGAGTATAAGAAAAAAGCTGAAAGTGGTGGAACAATCCTGTGATCTCAGTACTAAGAAGGCAGAGTTATGTGGATCAGGATATCAAGATCATAGTCAGCTGTATTTTGAGTTCAAGATCAGCCTGAGACATGAGTCCTTTTCTCAACAATACAAAAGAACCCCCCCCAAATCATTCCATCTTTTCTGCACTAGATTTTATATACATACACTTCCTGAACTTACAGAGGCATTGAGGGGAAAGAAAAGGAGAAACTACATGGAGAGATGACTGAGAGGTTAAGAACATTTCCTGTAAAAGCACAAGAGCCTGAAAATGACTGAAAGACTCTTGGATTTCTTTTTTTTTTTTTAAGATTATTTATTTATTTATTTATTTAGTAGAGACAGAGAGAGGGAGAGAGAGAGAAAAAAAGAGAGAGGGAGAGAAAGAGAGAGAGAGAGAGAATGGGCATGTCAGGTCCTCTAGCCACTGCAAATGAACTCCAGATGCATGTACCACCATGTGCATCTGGCTTATGTGGTACCTGGAGAATCAAACAGGGGTCCTTAGGCTTTGCAGGCATGTGCCTTAACCACTAAACTATCTTTCCAGTCCAACTCCTGGATTTCTATCACCAAGAACCACATAAATAGCCATATGCACCCAAAACCCCAATCTCCTAAGAGAGCAGAAACCTTGGCATTGCCAGAGCTTGTGAAAAATTCTGCAAGCTCAGGAAACAGTGAGAGACTCACAGAATAACAGGCTAAACAATGACTGAGTTAGACACTCAATGTTCTGCTTTAGTTACTATAGTGGAACCTGTTTCAAAAAATAGAAAATAAAAATAGAAAGAAAGGTCTTGATTTTTGGATAACCAGAGTAGAATCCTCAAGTCACACATTCTGTTAGCTTCAGAGATTGGACTCAAGCCCATATCTTTAGGACTCCAAAGCCAGTGCTCTGCAGACCAGAGATGCTAAGTGAGAATAAAGAGTCACTCTATACAGCTAGTAAAGATGCCACTGGGCAGGGAGAGACACAGAATAATGATAATCTGGCATCAGAGACTTAGAATCAGGAAGTATGCACCTCAGTGACCTGTATTTTCCTCCTAAATGAATAGTCACTCTATACAGCTAGTAAAGATGCCACTGGGCAGGAGGAAACATGGGATAGTGATAGTCTGGCAAAAGAGAGTCTCAGAACCAGGAAATTAGCATCCCACTAGCCTGTGTTTTCCTCCTAAGTGAGAATAAATAATCAATCTATACAACTGGTAAAGATACCACTAGGCAGGAGGAGACACAGGGTAGTGACAGGGATATGAACTTTGAATCCTGGCTGAACATGAGTTGGTGGGTTTACTTCTTAGGCTTCTGTTTACTCAACTGTAAAACAGGGATGTTCATAGCACCTGTTTCAGAGGATGCTTCAGGCATGCGGATACTTGCTGCTGCTTGGCCCTTGGTATCTTTCTTCACATTACTACAAGGAAGCATTGGGAGAGGAAGGCCATGATATATGGTCCTGTATGAAGCAAGCCCTTTGGGAGTGGTATGTGGACAGCAGAGGGGGTGTAGAGCTGATGTGGTGGCTGATGTCTCCATTATAACCCATGGTTCATCTTAATGGCTCCATATGGCCTCTACATGGGGACTTCAAACAACTCTGATTCACATTGCCCCTGGCCATTTCCAAACAACAAACCCATGTTGCAACTTCAGTGACATTCTCTCTCCTGCATTTGCTATACTTCCATAGTACCAGGTGGCTACCAACTTGTTAATCCAGGGATATAAAGCTAAATCTGAAGAGTAGACTATTTCTTCAATGTTCAGGCTCCCTACTTTTAAAAGAATAATCATTCTTCCTGCTGTCCCAATGTAGAACAGATGGCCCAATCTCAATGGTTGTAATCCCTGAAATAATTATAACTGAATGGTACTGTTTCCCACCTGAAACTTTCCTTTTTTTTTTTCTGTGTCATATCCTTCTACATAACAAAACCCTGCACAAGTTTTCAGAAAACAGGCAGAAGAGCAAGCTTCTCATACAAACTTCTTATAACCCAATCCTGACAAATAGCAGGTCCCCTACTAGGTCATGACCTCCCCATAGCAGGTCCCCTACTAGGTCATGACCTCCCCAGCCATGAGTTTTTTGTTAATCATGTTTAGAGCACCATGCATAAATCCACTCCTGTGAAGGGGTCTTCAAACACAATCAGAAAACAGTCACCCCCATAAGTCAGGTAACAATTTCACCAGGGGCACTTCTTATCTGGAAGGTAAAAACAATGGCTTTCATTGTTTCAGGAGCCCCTGAGGTCTCTCCCTGACTGAAAACTCTTATGACACTAGGACTGTCATTTAATAACCTATGAAGTCTAAGCGCAGTATTATCTAGTCATGTAAGGACTTTCATTTCAACTCTTTTTGATGAAATTTATTTCAGTGAAAACTGCCCCCAGTGTTTTGGAAATGAGATAAAGTGAATTGCTTCAAAAATGACAATTTTAGATTTATTTTCTTACAGGGCATGGAACAAAATAGCCAGATTACTTCTGAAGTGGTGAGGGGACCTGGTCTTCCACATCTTAGAACTAACTAGGAAGCTGTAGTAATTAGCTATATGGTACTAGAATAGACAACCTCAGGAAAAAATCATCATCCTAACAAATAAATGAGAAGCTATCTGGGGCCTATAGGCCATAGTAATGCACAGATATTTATAATATACATAAAAAGCCCAAGCACCCATATATACAAAGTGAAACACAAAGGGACTAAAGGCATTCCAGAAACAGAAAAGCTATGTCCAGTGAACTAGAGTGGCCATACCTGTACTCTGTGTCCTCTGCAGGCTGAGGTAGGAGGATCCAAAGTTCAAGACTTGCCTTTCCTATATATAGCAGCTTGAATTCCACCCAAGGAACTTCCAGAGACTCCTTCCCAAAATAAAAAGCAAAAAAGGCTAGGCATATAGCTTTTGCCTATATACAATCCCTACTACCAGGCAAGGACAAATGAGATGGGAGAATAAAAAGGAAAACATATAAAAATATTTTTAGGACTGGAGAGATAGCTTAGTGATTAAGGTGCTCACCTGTGAAGCTTAAGGACATAGGTTCAATTCCCCAGTACCCATGTAATCCAGATGTACAAAGTGGTGCATGCATCTGGAGTTTGTTTGCAGTGGCTAGAGGCCCTGGTGAGCCCATGTTTTCCCTCCCCCCTCTCTTTTTTTCTCTCTCTCTCAAATAAATAAAATATTTAAAAAGTGTTGTTAAAATATGGTGTGGTGCTATCCTAGCATGCACTCCAAGCACTCAATAGGTTGAGGCAGGAGAATTACAAGTTCTTCCACAGGAAAGTCAGGTAAATTTCAGGCCAACCTGGGGAATTAGTGATATCATACAAAAATAAGTAGATATATCCCAAAAACACAAGAGAAAAATCCTGAGGAGCTAAAAGAAAACAGGGTGCTAGAAAGAATGCGGATCACTCAATTATGGATGTTCTGTAATCCCAATACTCAAGAGGCTGATAGAGCAGGATGATGAGTCCAAGTCCACCATGTATGCAAGTGAAGCTAAAGGCCATGCTAAACTATCTCAAAAAGAGAAAGAGGGTTGTGGTAGTTTGAATATATGTCCCCCAATATATTCAATGTTTTATTAGTAATAGTTTGCATCTGCAATCACCTTGCTAGAGGCAAGGTCACTGGGGGCTGGTCTTAAGGTGTTAATGGTGGGTTTGAGATTCCATTGTGAAGATATGCAAATGTGCCTAGCAGGAGTTCCTGAAGTGTGCTGTGTGACCTTTTTGCTGTTTTTTTTGCTCTGTGTGCTGTGGTGGCTGGTTGGCTTTCTCTCTCTCTGTTTGGCCCTGTGAAGAGCAGGCTGCATTTCTCTTGCCATTATGGAACTTCCCCTGGATCTGTAAGCTTCAATAAATAATATCCCTTCCTCCATAACTGTGCCTGGTCTGGAAGTTCATCTCAGCGAACCTGAAGCTGTCTGCTACAGTAAAGTGGTACCAGGAGTGGGGTGAGATGAATCTGACAGCGTGGATGTTTGTCTTTTGGAACCTTTGTTTTGGAGGAATGGGCATGGACTTGGTGCTTGCAACTGAAGATGCCTTCTGGAGTGGTAAGCCAAGTTTTATGGACTATTCTGATGAGAGTTTGAGAATGTTAAGTGCAGACTGTATTGAACTTCGAGGCTTGGCTTATGAGCCTTCTAAGGGGAAGGAAAGTCTGCAGAGGACTTTGTTGGAACTGGGCTACTGGCATAAGGGATGGCTATGTTCCACTATCCAGGCCCACAGTGTTTGGTCAAACTTAAATTTGTAATGGACTGATGTGCTTGGCTAAAGATATCGGACTGAGATTTTAAGATTTTAAGTTGGAAAACCTCAAGCAAGTTAAAATTAGAGGCAATAAGACTGGTTTTACGTTGCTGGAGCTGCTAATGTCAACACATTAGCAATCTTAAGGAAGGTGGAAGGAAGGTGGCCTGACTTGATTTACATTAAAACAATGGAGAGGATGCCTGAGGAAAGACTGTTAAAATGCAAATTTTTGGAAAGAGCTGACTGGAGAAGGAACCTGCTTTTCAAGGCTATGATTTATTTTGTCCCTGGATTAAGAATATGGCTGTGTCCTGCACACCTGGTATTAGTTTTGGAAGCATGAAAAATGCATGGAGTGGTCATGAGTTGCACACAGTTCCCAGAGCTGCTGCTGAGATGCGGCATGAGGCAGGGCATGAAGACCCTCAGGAATAGGCTGGAAGAGCCTTTTGGAAGATGGACCGTGGTTTGCATGGAGACCTGAAGATGTTTGGGATATACCAGGACTGTGCAAAAGGGCTACCATGGAGTGCAGTGTTGGCATGGGATGAAAGTTTTCCCTGGCAACTCTGCCCAGCTGGAGGGGTGGAATTGGAAAACCTGAAGACTGTCAGTCTCTGGTTATATTGAACTTGAACTGCAGAAGTTTGATGACTGCTGATAGTTATAAATCTATTGGGGGCCAGGAGCTAAATATATTGGGGGCCAGGGGCAGGATGTGGTAGTTTGAATATATGTCCCCCAATATATTCAACGTTTTATTAGTAATAGTTTGCATCTGCAATCACCTTGCTAGAGGCAAGGTCACTGGGGGCCGGTCTTAAGGTGTTAATGGTGGGTTTGAGATTCCATTGTAAAGATATGTGTAGCAGACAGCTTCAGGTTCGCTGAGATGAACTTCCAGACCAGGCACAGTTATGGAGGAAGGGATATTTATTGAAGCTTACAGATCCAGGGGAAGTTCCATAATGGCAAGAGAAGCGGCCTGCTCTTCACAGGGCCAAGCAGAGAGAGCAAAAGCCAACCAGCTACCACAGCACACAGAGCAAAACTACAGCCAAAAGGTCACACAGCACACTTCAGGAACTCCTGCTAGGCACATTTGCATATCTTTACAATGGAATCTCAAACCCACCATTAACACCTTAAGACCGGCCCCCAGTGACATTGCCTCTAGCAAGGTGATTGCAGATGCAAACTATACCTAGTAAAACACTGAATATATTGGGGGACATATATTCAAACTACCACAATATGCAAATGTGCCTAGCAGGAGTTCCTGAAGTGTGCTGTGTGACCTTTTTGCTGTTTTTTTGCTCTGTGTGCTGTGGTGGCTGGTTGGCTTTCTCTCTCTCTGTTTGGCCCTGTGAAGAGCAGGCTGCGTTTCTCTTGCCATTATGGAACTTCCCCTGGATCTGTAAGCTTCAATAAATAATATCCCTTCCTCCATAACTGTGCCTGGTCTGGAAGTTCATCTCAGCGAACCTGAAGCTGTCTGCTACAAGGGTGAAGGGAGAAACTAG
This sequence comes from Orientallactaga sibirica, assembly GCA_036365145.1. Lineage (NCBI taxonomy): Eukaryota > Metazoa > Chordata > Mammalia > Rodentia > Dipodidae > Orientallactaga > Orientallactaga sibirica. Next base: position 447,672 of record JAEOAD010001896.1, read on the forward strand.
GAGAAAGTATCTGAGGACCTTCTGGCTGTAAGTTTCTCACACAAGTGAATCCTATTGATCAGTACAAGTCCTATGTTAATAAAGCAAGGAAACATTATTCATATTTAATCTATTTAAACCAATTTTTCTGATCAACCAAGAAATCCCTTTCAAAATTTCAATGTTATTTTTTTCAATCACAAACTAAACAAGCTGATTCCATACGTTTTAGTGTGGATCTCACTGGCAGCACTGGTATTTTGGGTTTCACAATAGTTTGTATGGGGGTTTTTGTTACAAACTGTAGGGTATTTAGAAACCTCACATTTACTTACTATACATTATTGGACACCCTTTTTCACCCACTTAAGACACCCAAAAAATGACTACAGACATTTCCAAATGCATTCAAGATATCAGAAGATGCACAAATAAAATGGATTCCTACCCAGAAAACAACGACAGGACCCAAACAGCCTGAATACCTCTTCAGTGGGTCCAAGAGAATGGAATATGCCCTGCCTGGACTCCAGGCAGGGCATGGGGAAGGTCTCCAGGCAGCTGGGAGTGTGGACCTCACTGCAGGGAGCCATGTGATTCTGGGCTTACTTGGGAGAAGTCCTGAGGCTCAAGGGCCAGAATCGTCTTTGACCTTTGGGGCTGCGGAGGCTGTGGTGTCCTCTGCACTCTGTCCTCATCTCTGGGGGCTTCTTCCACACCAGCCAGAGAGGTTCAAGCCAGTCCAGGCAAAGGTCCCCGGGATCCAGCCCAGGTGGCATCCCAGTGCACCAGGTTCCTGCCAAATGAAGCCAGTGACTGGAGAGAAGACCTGGGTTCCTGCTTAATTTCCTCTGAGATGCCCTAAGTGCCAAAGGGAGCTCAGGCCTATTTAAACAGGGTGCTCTGCACATGTCAAGCCAAGCCTTCCCTCTCCCTGTGTGTTCCTCAGGCACATTGACTTGCCTAAGGCCCCTGCCAATCACCCCACAGATTGGCCCCTGCCTGCTCTCCTGACGTCCTCAGCACCTTTCAGAGATCATCAGAACAGCAGGCCATTCAGGTGGAGAAAGGTGGGGCCTAGTCTTCATGAGCTGTCAACTGTGTTCTCCAGACCTCAGACTTCATGCAGGATAACAGGATCCCAACCTTAAACTCGCAAGCCCAGCCCTGCCAGGACCCTTGGGATAAGGTGGCAGATAATACTTTTCAAGCCATTTTTGAGTGTATTTTTCTGTCCAAGTTTTCTTTCAGTAACTGGGGGATGTCCCTGATTATGGCCTGAGCCTGGTTTCAGTGTTGTTCTTGGCTTCCTGATCAACCAAGATGAGAAGAGCTGGTTCTTCATGCCCCTGTTAGTAAGGACAGAGCTTCTCTAGACCCATGTCCTTCCTGTCATGTTAAACTATACTCTCTGAAACTGTGAGCCAAAATAAATCCCTTGTCCCTTCTGTCATGTTGCTTCTGTTATGTGTTGTAGTTGCCCTCTTGCAGCAAGGCAGCAGAACAACAGCAGTCAATGGAAGGAAAGTTTTTATATTGGTCTGTAGTATTGACAGGAATTTTCATGATGGCTGGTAAAAGCATGATGTGAGCAGACTGGACATCACCTCCATGCCTAACAGTTGGCAAAAAACAACAGGAAAAGCCGGACATGGTGGCGCATGCCTTTAATCCCAGCACTTGGGAGGCAGAGGTAGGAGGATTGCCATTAGTTTGAGGCCACCCTAAGAATACAGAGTGAATTCCAGGTCAGCCTGGGCTAGAGTGAGACCCTACCTTGAAAAACCAAAAAAAAAAAAAAAAAAAAAAAAAAAAAAAATTAGGATATGTGATGGGTTGCTATCACACGTGATATAAGCACCCCAGCATTGTTCCTCTGCTCCTTCTGATTTAATGGCCATAAGAAGGTGACTAATTTTCTTACATAATACATCATCCACCCAGATTTTCTGCCCTTCCACAGCCTCCAATTCAACGGGGCCAAGTGAACATGTTCTGAAACCATGAGCCAAATAAATGTTTCCTTCCTTTAACTGTTTATGCCAAGTATGTGACATCAAAGCGCAGAACCAAAAAATGGTACAGAGAATGGAGTTGGTTTTTACCTATTCCTATGTGGTTCAGAAGCCTTTGGAGTTGGTAGAGGAGAAATTTGGAAAAGTTTAGAGAATAAGGTGTCTCTATCGCATCTTCTAGGACACAAAAAATATTATAGGAAGTAGTGGATTATATATGAGTTGTTGCTCTTACTGATATCCTGGGAACATTTCCCAAGAAGATGGCATTGGACACTGAAGAGACTCAAAACTCATCAAAGCATAAAATCAGAGGTTGCCAAGAGCTCAACTGTGAAAGAGACTATAATACACCTTCCAAGGCAAAGGGAACATTGTGGAAAAGGGAGTAGAAAGAATGTATAAAACACAGAGTAAGAAGGTGTACTCCTCTTTCCCTGCAGAAACTGATGCTTTCATGACACAGTAATAACCAAAACCCTTCTGATGAGGGGGTGGGTTAGGGGACATAGAATAACCCAATGGGAGTATGACTAAATTGCATTATGTACATATATTACAGTTCTCGTAAAATTATATAAAAAATATATAGTATCTTCTCCTTTTGGGTCCCAATTTGTATCCCCCCTTGTCCTCCCTCCCACCCTCTCGTTCCCTCCAATCCTTACCCTCCCTCCATCCCACCCTCCCTCTTGTCTGGTCCTCAGAGTGTTTATTAGGTTTGGCTGCATGTCACGTGGATTCAGGTTAGGAGCAACAGATAAACAAGACCATGCGACGATTATCTTTTTTGTGCTTGGGTAAGCTCACTGAGGATGATCTGTTCCATGTTTGACCTTTTTTTTTTTTTTTTAATTTCCTTATTTCATCTTTCCTTACTGCTATGTAGAATTCCATAGTATAGATATACCACATCTTTGTTATCCATTCATCTAGTGATGTACTCCTGGGTTGATTCCAGCTCTTTGCTATTATGAATTGAGCAGCTATAAAAATGGTTGAGCAAATGTCTCTGATCTGAGGCTTGGAGCCTTTAGGGTAAATGCCCAATAACAGAATAACTGGATCCATTGGTAGGCCAATGGTCATCCTTTTCAGGAGTCTCCATATAGCTGTCCATACATTCCCACCAGCAGTGAAAACTTGTTCGTATTTCTCCAGAGCCTCACCAGCATTTGTTTTCATTGTTTTTTTTTTTTTTTTTTTTTAATGTTAGCCATCATTACTGGGGTAAGGTGGAATCTCATAGCTGTTTTAATTTGCATTTCCCTGATGATTAGGGATGTTGAACATTTTCTTAAATGTGTGTTTGCTATTTGTATTTCTTCCTCTGAGAACTCCCTGTGCAGTTCTCTGCCCCACTTTTTGAGTGGGTTGTTTGGTGATTTATTGTTTAGGTTTTGGAGTTCTTTGTAGATTCTAGAAATTAGGCCTCTGTCAGTTGTATAGCTGGTGAAAATTTTCTCCTATTCTGTGGCTTTGGTTATAGTATTTTTGTCAGTGAAAAAGCTTTTTAGCTTCATGAGATCCCAATAGTTGAGTGATTGTTTAATTTCCTGAGCTGTTGGGGTTTTGTTCAGGAAATCTTTTCCCACTCCTATGTCATGGAAGGTTCCTCCTATTTCCTCTTCCAGTAGTAGCATAGTTTCTGGTTTTATATTAAGGTGTTTGATCCATTTGGACTTAATTTTTGTGCATGGAGAGATGTGTGGGTCGAGTTTCATTTTCCTACATATGGTTGTCCAGTTTGTCCAGCACCATTTGTTGAAGATACTATCTTTTCTTCATTCTGCATTGGTAGGGCCTTTGTCAAATATCAAGTAGCTGTAGTTACTTGACCCAAAGTCTGGGTCTTTAATTCTGTTCTATTGGTCTATATTCCTGTTTTGATGCCAGTACCATGTTGTTTTTATTACAATGGCTTTGTAGTATAGCTTTAGATCAGGTATGGTGATGCCTCCAGAGGTGTTTCTTTTGCTGAGGATGAGCTTGGATATCCGAGGCCTTCTGCCTTTCCATATGAATTTTGAGATAGTTTTTTCTATCTCATTGAAGAAGGAAGTTGGGATTTTTATCGGCATTGCATTGAAACTATAAAGTGCTTTTGGTAAAATTGCCATTTTCACAATGTTGATCCTACCAATCCAGGAGCATGGGAGGTCTTTCCATTTTTGTAGGACCTCCTCAATTTCTTTTTTGAGAGTTTTTATGTTTTCATTGTATAGGTCTTTCACTTCCTTAGTTAATGTTATTCCAAGGTATTTTATTTTCTTTGTTGCAATTGAAAATGGGATGATATTAGTTATTTCTTTTTCTGTCTCTCTTTGCATACAGAAAGGCTACTGATTTCTGCACATTGATTTTCTATCCTGCTACTTTGCTGAAGGCGCTAATCACCTTTAAGAGTTTTGAGATGGAAGTTCTCAGGTCACTTATGTATAGAATTATGACATCTGCAAATAGGGCTAACAACCTTAATCTTGTCCTGCTTCTCTTTCTCTTCCTTCTCTCTCTCTCTCTCTCTCCCTCTCCTCTCTATACTCACTTTCTCTTTTATATTATCTATCCTTTTCCTCTCTCACCTTCCTAGGTGCACACTTATAACTCCCAGTGCCAGCACGGGGTTAACTTCCACAATGAGCTGTTGATCTGAGACACCTACAAGGTTTCCCCAAAATAAGACAGACTTCTGTCAGAGTTCTTGGTGACCCACCAAAGGTTAATGGTAAGATCCTACTGTCAAAGACAGCATACGTGTGTGAGACCAAACACAGAGTCACCTGGCCAGAATCTGGAAGAAGGTCAGTCCCCAGACAGTTAGCTAGTCTAGTACCAGAGGGTGCTACACAAGCAACTGGGGGAAAATGTCTGACATTAGTCCAAACAACTTGCAGTCTAAGATACCCAGCAGGAAACAACTTGATATAATGCTCATACAAGTGCAATAGTGGCAAACAGCCATGGTGGGTAACCAACTGCTCTTGATTTGGCTAATAGATTCACTCAGTGGAATGGAACTCATTGCTGGAACTGGGAAATAAGTCAAAACCAGGTACAAAAAATGAGCTCAGTCTCCAAGATCAAGATACCACAAAATGTGGGCTAGAAGAGAGCCAACACATATAAAATTTCCTCCAAAACATAGATGGCCATCCCTTCTATCTAGTACTAACTTTTCTCTCCGTTGGAGAATTTGCTTATCTTTTTTTCAGATGGACAATGAACCTGAAGGGAGGATCAGCTAACCACACCTCACCAGGGCCCCAGCTGAAACCATAGAACAATGCAGGGGAAGGGTAAGAATACAGTGTTCATGGCGATCATGACACCAGAAAAAGGCTGAAGGAGATAAACACAGAGAACATCCAACTCCAACTAAGCCAGATATCCAGAGACACAGAGGCTCCCAAAACCTCATCACTGAAGCAGAACTAAAATGACCCCAATGTGGCTCAGGGAAACTCACGGAAGAGGGGGCAGAAAGATTGTTAGAGTCACAAGTTGGGGCATTATGCACAGAGACTGGGGCCTACCCCCCAGAACTCTTGACTAACTTCATAATGCATGACCCACATTCCCCATTGTTGAGGGTCCCTTTGAAAGAGGGAGGACAGGGAGGAGGACAATGAATCCAATACTATGAATGTAAAATCAGAATAATATAAATTTTAAAATAATAATAATAATAATAATAATAATAATAATAATAATAAATTTAAAAAAAGAGTTCAAGGCCACTTTGAGACTACATATTGAATTCCAGGTCATCCTGAGCTACAATGAGACCCTACTTCAAAAAACAAACAAACAAAACTCTAGGTACTGGGGGGTTGGCTAGGATGAGGGGCACTAGGGCCTGCAAATGGGGAGGACTAAGAATCACTGGGGTTTTCTAATAGGGAGAAAAAATAAAATAAGATAAAATGGCAAAAAGAAAAAAATAGTGCATGTATCTGGGGGTTGTTTGCAGTAACAGAAGGCCTTGGTGTGCCTAGACACATACTTTCTGTCTCCCTCTCCCTCTTTGTGTCTCTATCTCTCTCCCAAATAAATAAATAAAAATATTAAAAAAAAATGTTTGGAGAAGCATACCAGATAAATCCTAAAATCTGAAGAAAGTGCCTAATGGGTGTGTCTGCTGGAGCTCAGAAGACCTGAATGCTGATATAAATGTGGACCAAAGACTATGCCCATGAAGCTTAGATAAAAGTAAAGAAAATAGAGGGAATTGGTATGAGTCCATTCATGTTTCATTCTGCCAAGAACTTGTTTACATTTATCCCTTCCTTGAGATTTGTTGTGAAGGTGAGTTTCAATGTGATGGCTAATTAATCTTGTAGAAGCCATTTCAAGGAAGCACAACTTTTAGGTTGGGATGTGGGCAGGGGATTAGATAACTTTTTAATAAAGATTTTTTTTCAGGAGGAGGAGGAGGAAGAGGACCACTGTGATATTGGTTCTCAGACACTTGCATTATGTTTGTGACCCCTTTCCTCTTCAAACTTTGATGAAAGTCTGTGACTAAGGACAACTGGGAGCTTTTCAAAACCTCAATTTTGCTTGTTTTCTTTTTTTTAAATCACTTGATACTTAGTTTTAAGGACCAGGTGAAACCAAAGAGTTGTGAGTATAAAATTATGGAAAGTGAGGTGCCAATTTAATCTAGCTTGCTTGGAGAGGAGCCTCTTCTGTTATTTCATTAACAATAACACTAGACTTTTATTGATCTTTTAAAGTTAGTGTACCTCAGAAATCAGCATTGTACTTTGAATTTTTAAAGGATTTAATTTTTAAATTTATCTATCTATTTATTTATGAGAGAGAGAAAAAAAGGGAGAGATGGGTGCACTAGGGCCTCTAGCCCCTGCAAACAAACTACAGATGCATTCACCCCCTTGTACATCTGGCTTATGAGGGTCTTAGGGAATTGAACATGGGTCCTTTGGCTTTGCAGACAAGCACCTTAACTGCTAAATCAGCCCTACTTTGAATTTTTGACTGAGAGTGCATTGCTACTTACATTAAAACCATACATTCTAAATACAACAAAATTTATTAAATACCAGTGTGGTGGTTTGATTCAGGTTTCCCCCATAAACTTAGGTATTCTGAATGTTAGGTTTTGCAGCTGGTAGAAATTTTGGAATAATGCCTGCTGGAGTCAGTGTATTGTTGGGAGCAGGCTTATGGGTTTCATAGTGTTTCCCTTGGCATTCCTCTTGCTATTGCCCACCTTATGTTGGCCAGGGGGTGATGTCCACCCTCTGCTAATGCCATCATTTTCTCTGCCATCATGGAGCATCCCCTCAAGTCTGTAAGCCAAAATAACCACCCCCAAAGCTGTTCTTGGTTGGGTGATTTCTCCCAGCAATGCAAACTTGACTGCAATGGTAATGTTGGTACCAAGAGTGGAGTTGCTGCTAGATGCCTGACCTTGTGGCTTTGGCCTTTTGGAGGGGAATGTGGATGAACTTGAAACCTTGGCCTAAGAGACACCTTGCAGTGCTAAGTCTAGCTTGATGGATTATTCCGGTCAGAGTTGCAAAACCTGAATGCAGTAAGAATTATGGACTGTGAGGTGTGGCTACTGAGGGTGAAAAGGAGCTTTGTCAGGACTAGGCTAGAAGCAGTTTGTGTGAGAGGCTTGCTGTTATGGCTGTGTCCTGAGAAGTTGTGCAGAGTTGCATTGCATAGAAATGGACTGGTGTAAGCTGAGGGATATGGCACAGAAAAAAATGAAATCTTTGGGCTGACACTGCTGCCTGTTCACCTGCAATTGAGATATTACAACCATTGAGATTGGGCCAGCTGACCTGCACTGAGGCAATAGGAAGAATTTAGATTCTTTTGAAGGGGTCTGAATGCTCAAGAAGTGTCCTGTTCTTCAAAGTCTGCTTTATTCCCCCCTGGATTAACAAACTGGCACTCTACCTGGTATTAGTGAGTATAAGAAATGCAGAAAAGAGGTCATTGAATGTGCAACACGGTCTTGTGTTTTGGAAATGACCATGGGCAGTGTGAAGCAGTGGAAGTAAGTGTGATGAGTACATCAAGCACAATAGATGGCTTCTTGAAGAGAATTTTCCAAACCTGGACACATTTTTATATCCACTCTCACTCACTGCTTCCTTCTGTCTAAGAACTTATCATTAAGTCTGTACAAGGGGCTATAACCATCAGAGGTTTATCACAATTTTAGCTGCTTCCTTTACATTTATCTTGACTGAGAAGGTAACATGGTATAAGGCAAAGTAAAGCCCCAGGTAATATGTCACTGGGAAGACTGACAAAATACTGAAGATGAGCTCATTCTCCAAGATCAAGATACCATCAAATGTGGGCTAGAAGAGAGCCTACACACATAAAATTCCCTCCAAAATATCTATGGCCATCCCTTCTATCTAGTACTAACTTCTCTCTCCATTGGAGAATTTGCTTATCTTTTTCAGATGAACAATGAACCTGAAGGGAGGATCCGCTAATCACACCTCACCAGGGCCCCAGCTGAAACCATAGAGTAATGTGGGGGAAAGGCAAGAATACAGCATTCTTGGTGATCACGGTGCCAGAAAAAGGCTGAAGGAGATAAACAGAGAACTCCAACTCCAACTAAGCCAGATATCCAGAGACACAGAGGCTCCCCAAACTTCATCACTGAAGCAGAACTAAAATGACCCCAATGTGGCTCAGGGAAATTAACAGAAGAGAAGGTGGAAAGAATGTTAGAGCCACAAGTTGGGGTATTATGCATAGAGAGTTGGTCTACCCCCAGAACTCTTGACTACCCCCATAATGCATGACCCACATTCCCCATTGATGAAGGTCCCTTTGGAAGAGGGAGGACAGAGAGGAGGATAAGGGAGCCAACACTATGAATGTAAAATCAGAATAATATAAATAATAATAAATTATTAAAAAAAGAAAATGATTTTTTGCTAGGTAGGGTCTCACTCTGGTCCAGGCTGACCTGGAATTAACTATGTAGTCTCAGGAAATTAAATATGTAGTCTCCAAAACATTTAAGGCTTTTGCCAAAGCCCTTGGTTTCCCTTGAGAAACAGATAGTAAGACCCTATTGCTGAAGACATCTCTTGCCTGAGAGGCAAGGTCACTGAGAAAGCAAGCTGGTGCTGAGCAGAAAACCTTCTCCCTGTAGACCAGCCAACTGAAAGCTGGAAAAAGGTGCACTGCATGCAGCCGTATGGGAGACAGAAGTCATCAGCAGTGAAAACAGTGGACACTGAATATTCAAGTTTGGCCATACAGGCCCAATGACTGAATGTGTGCAATAGTGGCATGTCTACTCTTGGTGTAACCAACTGCTCCATAATTGGACTGAAGGCCCTCTCTATGGGAGGGAATACATGCCTGGTACTGAAAAACCTAAGCAAAAGTCTATGGCAGGTGAGGTCATGAGCCTTAGGGATATAAAGCCTGCTCTTGTCTGACTAAATGTATATATTATTCCCACCAAGCTGCCCTGGGGGCACTACACTTAATGTTCATGTTCACATATTAACGCTACTCTCACTTCTGGTTAGAGAAGCTTCTCTTTTCAGATGGCGATGACCACTGGGATCATAAAAAGGCAACATAGTGCTGAGAAGAAGAGATAGAAGAGTGCCCAGCACTGAAACACCTCTGTCACACCCTCCAAGGCTCAGGGACCATTGCAGAAGAGGGGCCGGATGGAATGGAAGAGCCAAAGGAAGGGTATGACTTCTTACAATGCAACTGCCCAGACAGAAATTGGCCTCGATATCCATGACCATGCAGTGCCTAGCAATACCATCGCAAGACCCTCAAAATAGAAGAAAAAGATGATGACATCAAATTAAAAGAAAGACTAATGGAGAGAGGGAGGGGATATGATGGAGATTTGTGTTCTAAAGTGGAATGGGGGGAGGGGAGAGGAGGGAAATATCATATGTTTTTTGTATGTAAGTATAGAAGGTGTCAATAAAAAAATTAATAATTAAAAAAAAGAAAATGAATCTAAAATATATTGCTATTGCTAAAACTGAAAATTTTCTATACTTACACATAATTCCATATGTTAATAACTTTATTTGTTGGGATTTTCATTGACAGATGAGTAGAATAGAATTTAATAAAGAAAAACCTAGAATAACAAGAGAATACCTGCCTCTATTTAAGCATGAATTTTCCCCTTCTTTACAGCAAGGACATTTATGTGTGGCATACATAAATTTCTCATAAAACTTTGCTTGAATTACTTTAATTCTTCATTCAGACATAGTTCTGAATTTTCCAATTCAGGCCACAAGCTTTTATAGCTGCAGTTACTATATGATGGTCTTGGGGGCAAGATCCATTACTGTTTCTTATATCCCTTCCACTCCCACTGAACCTGTCCATATTCCCTAACATTCTCCTCATATTTTCATGTACTTTTTGGGGACCCACTGAACTTAGTTTGAGGTGCTAATATTTCTCACCGATGTAAATAGCTATTTTGGTTGGACTTTCAGGTGTTTTCTTCTCTCAGGTCACATGTTGTTTTTTTTTTTTTAAAAGTATTTTTTATTTTATTGAAGAGAGACACAGAGAGAGACAGAGAAGAAGAGGAAGACAGATAGAGATGGGTGTGCCAGCAGCCTCTCAGCCACTGCGAACAAAATCCAGATGTGTGCACACCCTTGTGGTCAAGTGCGGCATTGTGCCCTTGCATCACTTTGCATCTGGCTAAACATGGGACCTGGAGATTAGAACTGCTGGAGATTGGAACCAGCATTCTTAGGCTTAGGAGGCAGGTGCCTTAACTGCTAATCCATCTCTCCAGCCCAGGGCACATGTTTTTAAAATAACTTCATCTATTGGTAGTCACAGGATATAGGCAAGGAAAAAAAAAGATAAAATACAATTTAAATTAAGCATCAGGCTGGAAAGATGACTTAGGGGGCTGAGGCACTTGCCTACAAAGTATACTGACCCAAGTTCAATTTGCCAGTACCCACATAAAGCCAGATGCACAAGGTGTAGTGGAAAAGAATCTGAAAGCTGAACTGATTCACTAAGTTACTGTAAGAGTTAAGTGCTGAAGAGCTGAACTTATCTTTGTTAACAGATAAAAAATCCCAACAGAGAACTGTCTAGTGGGGACCCAGAGGGAAGATAAAAGGGAAGGACAATTTTGACTAAAGAGTAAAATAGAGCTCATGGTTAGGACAACCTGACTACATAATTCATATGCATGTTCATTCATATGCAATTTTTGAAAATTTGTTTTGAATAATATATACTGCACAAGCTAACTGTCATGTCCTACTTCTGTCCTGCCTGCTTGCTTGCTCACCCCTCCCTTTGTCTATGAACAGTAGTAAATGGAAGTAAAATCTCAGCTTAACATCAAAGTTACTTTGGAGAGTGATTCCAACTTTGGTCCTTGGGACATAAACTCCTCTACTTTCACTCATACTGGTGTTGGAGTTATCTTTTCAGAG
>JAEOAD010002552.1:0-10710 GCA_036365145.1 Orientallactaga sibirica
GGTTCTCGCTTCCACTGCCCAACTCCCGGGTCTGTGTCATTGACCTGCTGCTCTGCCCCAATTCAGCAGAGACCTATCGTCCCTCCTGGGCTGGCCTTGGGGGGACCCCAACCACTATGAAGTATTTCAACCAGGGCCTTGGTCTCTAGCGACGACTACTAACTCCTCGAGGCCCTTTCCCGTCGGCCCTCCACACGATCTCTTAGTTAGGCTGGGCCATTCCTGGGAAAACACACCCTCTGGCGACGCTGTTTGTTCATTTTTCAGACATCCCCCTTCCGGTAGCCTCGTAACTAAAGTGATGGCATGAAATGCAAGATATCGCTCCATTTCCAAAAAGACCCGCTTCGCTCCACCGCCTGTCCCTGGCTCAGCAGTCTAAAATCAGGCGGCCATTTGGGCGTTTTTTGGAACGAGCAGATTCTCTAACCTCAGGTGACGCGACGCGTTGCAAGGGGTTAGAATCTGGGCAAACAGCGGAGAAGGCCCTCGGTGTTCAGGACTCTCGTGGGAGAAAAAGCAGGCTCGGACAACGCCTGAGAGTCTATCTGCTCCACATCTCTCACGGGACCTCCAGAACTGACTGGGTTTTAAGATATTCAGTAGGATTTTAGCGCCTTTTCTGCCTGATGGGAGGCTCACACTTCTAGTAACCCAGCAGACCTGGTGGAGTGTCAGAGATGGGCGGAGCAGGCAGTGTCTCCTTCCACTATTCTGAGAAATACAAGATGTACGCACTTACTGTGTCCAAGTGAGGCATTGCACCTTGCGTAACTTGCATCTGACTAAGCGTGGCACCTGGAGACTGAAATCCCACTGGGATTCGAACCAGTGTTCTTAGGGTTAGAAGCCAGGCCCATTAACCCTAAGTATTCTCTCGGCCATTCCCTTTAATTCCATATAAGCCTTATGAGCTGAAGAGTGGGCAGAAGGAATCAAGCTCGAACACTGGAAGTGTACCTTGGGGCACAGGTCACTTGAAGGAGGCGCTTGAAACTTTTTGACAACGGTCCGGATGCAGGTGTGGTGATGGACCAACAGAGGGCAGGTATGGAAAAATCGCCAGGATGTCAATTCTTCATTCAGTCACACTTGCAAAACATACATAAACAAAAATAACAAAAAGAAAAAACAAGGAAGGAAGGAAGGAAGGAAAGAAAGGAAAGGAAGGAAGAAAGGAAAGAAAGGAAGGAAGAAGGACAGACAGCAAAGACTCAAGCAAGCAAGCAACAGAGAAGAAAAAACTAAAATATACAATGAATCAAATGAATACGTTCGGAAAAGACTGAAGCTTTGACTTTGTGCCTAAATGCCAGGCATAGTTGTAAAAGCGAAGCGATGACACACAACCCATTTGCTGAAACGTCTATTAGGTCCTGCTAAGGAGACGACTCGATAATCTTTGAAAATTACAGCAAAACCCTATGTGTTCTATCTTTGCAGGAGACACACAGATGGCTATGGAGGCCTTTTTCATGATAGAAAATTCAGTGCTGGTTTCAGAAACTTTGCAGATCACCTGGGAAGAAAATAACACAGACACAAGGATAGAGTCACATGTAAGCAGATTGTCATCACCACGAAAAGTCGACATCACGAAGCCTCCCTTCAGCGGAGATCAGAGAATGCTCGCTGGCACTTACCATGTATGTTAGGACATTGAAGAGTTGAATTACAAAGTTGGCTGCTTTACTTAGAAGTTATTCTAACTTTCCCGGAAACCAATTAATGAATAAGTACATGTTATAAGGCTTTGGCTGGAAGTTCAAGGCAGCCTGAGGATCCACAGTGAATTCTGTGTTAGCCGGGCTACAGCCATTGCTTCCTTGTACCTCAAAAATTATGTATGTATGTATGTATGTATGTATGTATGTATGGCAATGTATGTATGTATATGTGTGTGTGTGTGTGTGTGTGTGTGTGCGTGTGGTGTGCGTGTATTTTTGTGTGTTGATGGACACACATTGACATAAGCCTTAAACCTAATCTATTGAGATATATATAAAGTATATACATTCACCTATAATTATATATATTAGTATATGTATGTATTATGTATTATGAATAACGTATAAAATTAAAATACATGTAATTATATTTTATGCATATCCTTATACATAAATATAACATATATTTATATATCTAATATATGTATAAATTTCCATGTATATTCCATATATGAACTCAGACATTTACCTATAAATTTATAACATAATTTAAATATCTATTCCTTATGTGTATATATTCTGGGTGAGCGGGCAGTAAAAGAACACTGTTCCTCGCACCTCACGGAGTTCTCACTCCTGCACCAGCACCCAGGCCACTTCAGAAACCTGAGTCCTCTCGTCATCAACAACAATGACAGGCGAGACAGATGGTGGTAATTGGACTCAGAGCCCCTGGAAGATTTTTAAATCTCTCTCCTCAGTGTTTCAAGCAGGACTGGTTACTAGAGCGGCCGGCTTCTAACTCCTGCAGGCTTTCCATCAATACCACGATCTCCTTAGTTAGGCTGGGCCATTTCCTAGGAAAACCACCTCCTGCTGACCTGTTTGTTCATTTTCAGACATCCCCCTTCCATTGAGCTCGTAACTCAGAGTGATGGCATGAAATGTAAGATATCACGCTCCATTTCCAAGGACCCTTCCGCTCACCGCCTGTCCCTGGCTCAGCAGTCAAACTCAGGCGGCCATTTGGAGCATTTTTTTGGAACAACGAGATTCTCTAACCTCAGGTGACGCGACGTGTTCACCCGATGTTGCAGAAAATCTCTGGGGCGACAGCCGGAGAAGGCCTGGAGTGTTCAGGGACTATCTGCGTGGGAGAAAAACGGGGCTCCGGACAAGCACCTGGAGTCATCTGCTCACATCTGTCTGGGACCTCCAGAACTGACAGAGGTTTTAGATATTCAGTAGGAGTTTTGGCGCCTTTTCTGCCTGAGTGAGGCTCACACTTCCCTGGTAACCCAGCAGACCTGGTGGAGTGTCAGAGATGGGCCGGGCAGGCAGTGTCTCAGCTGCTGTGCACGAAATCAAGATATTGCGCGCCCCTTGTGTCCAAGTGCGGCATTGCACCCTTGCGTAACTTGCATCTGACTAAACATGGCACCTGGAGACTGAAATCCTCAGGATTCAGACAGTGTTCTTAGGGTTAGAAACCTGCATTAACTAAGGATTCTCTCAGCCCAGAAATTCCGTTTACTTCCTTATAAGCCTTATGAGCTTTAGAGTGGGCAGAAGGAATCGAGAAGCTCAGACTTGGAAAGTGTACAGCAGACGCGGAGTCATAGAAGGAGAGGCGCTTGAAAACGCTGACAACACGGTGGATGCAGGTGTGGTGATGGACCACAACAAGGGCAGGTATGGAAAAATCGCCAGTATGTCATTTCTTCATTCAGTCACACTTGCAAAACATCGCAGAAAGCAAAAATAACAAAAAGAAAAAACAGGAAGGGAAGGAAGGAAGGAAAGAAAGGAGGGAAGGAAGAGAGAAAGGAAGGGGAAAGGGAAGAAGGACAGACAGCAAAGACTCAAGCCAGCAAGCAACAGAGAAGAAAAGAAAAACTAAAATATACAATGAATCAAATGATTACGATCGAAAAAGACTGAAGCTTTGACTTTACATTGCCTAAATGCCAGGCATAGTTGTAAAGCAAGCAAACAAACACTAACCATTTTAGCAAACGATTTATTAGGTCCTGCTAAGGAGACGACTACGATAATCTTTGAAAATTGAGAAAACCCTATGTGTTCTATCTTTGCAGGAGACTGCACAGATGGCTATAGGCCTTTTTCATGATAGAAAATTCAGTGCTGGTTTCAGAAACTTTCCAGCAGATCACCTGGGAAAAGCAACACAGACACAGGACAGAGTCACATGGGATTATCACATAGAAAAGTCACCACATCACGAAGCCTCCCTTCAACGGAGATCCAGAGAATACTCCCTGCTAGCACCTATATGTTGAGACATTAGAAGAATTGAATTCTAGAGATTAACACTTCTTAGAGATTATTCCACTTTCAGAAATAATTGCTTGAATAAGTACGTGTTGGGCTTTGTGCTGGAAGTTCAGAGGCAGCCTGAGATTCCACATTGAATTCTGTGTTGGCCAGGCTACAGCCATTGCTACCTTAGTACCCCCTCCAAAAATTATGTATGTAGCCATATGTATACTTATGTATGTATGTATGTATGTATGTATATGTGTATGTGTGTGTGTGTGTGTGCGTGTGGTGTGCGTGTATGTTCTGTGTTGATGGACACATTTACATATGGCCTTAAACTAATCCCTATTGAGATATATATAAAAATTATATACATTCACTATAATTATATATATTAGTATATGTATGTATTATGTATTATAGATAACGTATAAAAATCTGAAATATATGTAATTATATTTTATGCATATCATATACGTAAATGCATAACATATATTTATATATCTAATATATGTATAAATTTCCATGTATATTCATATATGAACTCAGACATTTCTATAGAGTTATACTTATAATTTAAATATCTATTCATATGTGTATATATTCTGGGTGGCGGACATTAAAGAACACTGTTCCTCGCACCTCACAGGTTCTCATCTCCTTCCAGAATCCTGCACCGACACCCGAGCTCACTTCAGAAAACCTGGAGTCCCTCTCGTCATCAACAACAATGACAGGCGAGACAGTGGTCCCAAGTCATTGGACTCAGGCCCCAGAGAAGATTTTTAAATCTCTCTACCCTTAGTATTTCAAGCTGTGGGGCCTTGGTCTCCTAGCAGCCGGCTTCTAACTCCTCGAGGCCCTCCATCACACCTCCACGATCTCCGCTTAGTTAGGCTACTGGGCCATTCCTAGGAAAACACACCCTCTGTGGCCTGTTTGTTCATTTTAAAGACATCCCCCCCTCCCGGTGAGCTCGTAACTTGAGTGATGGAATGAAATCTGAGATATCGCTCCATTTTCAAAAGACCCTTCGGCTCACCGCCTGTCCCCTGGCTCAGCCAGTCCAAACTCAGGCGGTGATTTTTGAGCATTTTTTTTTTTTTTTGGTACAGGCAGAATGTCTGGAGCTGGACGGGCCAGGGAGAAGGCCTGGAGTGTTCAAGGGACTCTCTGCCTAGTAGAAAAACAGGGCTCGGGACAAGCACCTGGAGTCATCTGCTCACATCTGTCTGGGACCTCCAGAACTGACAGAGGTTTTAAGATATTCAGTAGGAGTTTTGGCGCCTTTTCTGCCTGAGTGAGGCTCACACTTCTGGTAACCCAGCAGACCTGGTGGAGTGTCAGAGATGGGCGGGCGAGCAGTGTCTCAGCTGCTGTGCACAAAATCAAGATATTGCGCGCCCCTTGTGTCCAAGTGCGGCATTGCACCATTGCGTAACTTTCCATCTGACTAAACGTGGCACCTGGAGACTGGGAGCCACTCAGGATTCAGACCAGTGTTCTTAGGGTTAGAAGCCAGGCGCATTAACCCTAAGTATTCTCTCAGCCGAAATTCCCTTTAATTCCTTATAAGCCTTATGAGCTGAAGAGTGGGCAGAAGGAATCGAGAAGCTCAGACGTGAAAAGTGTACCTTGGGCGCAGGTCGCCGAAGGAGGCGCTTGAAAACCTTTCTGACAACACGATGCGATGCAGGTGTGGTGATGGACCTAACAAGGGCAAGGTATGGAAAAATCGCCAGTATGTCATTTCTTCATTCAGTCACGCTTGCAAAACATCGCAAAGCAAAAATAACAAAAAGAAAAAACAAGGAAGGAAGAGGAAGGAAGGAAGGAAGAAGGAAGGAAGAAAGAAGGAAAGTAAGGAAGAAGGACAGACAGCAAAGAAGACTCAAGCAAGCAATCCAGCAGAAGAAAGAAAAACTAAAATATACAATGAATCAAATGAATTCGATCTAAAAGACTGAAGCTTGACTTTACATTTGCCACAAATGCAGGCATAGTTGTAAGCAAACTGATGACACACAACCCATTTGGCAAGCGTCTGTACTAGGTCCTGCTAAGGGAGACGACTCGATAATCTTTGAAAAGTACAGAAAAACCCTATGTGCTCTATCTTTGCAGAGACACACAGATGGCTGGGAGGCCCTTTTTCATGATAGAAAATTCAGTGCTGGTTTCAGAAACTTTCCAGCAGATCACCTGGGAAGAGAAATAGCACAGACACAAGGACAGAGTCACATTGGTGTCATCTCACGAAAAGTCGACATCACAGAGCCTCCTCCTTCAACTAGATCCAGAGGAATGCTCGCTGGCACTTTTACTATGTATGTTAGGACATTAGAAGGTTGAATTCTGAGATTGACACCTCTTGCAAGTTATTCTAACTTTTCCAGGAAACCAATTGTGAATAGTGATACATGTATATAAGGCTTTGCTGGAAGTTCCAAGGCCAGCCTGAGAGATTCCACAGTGAATTCTGTGTTAGCCCAGGCTACAGCCATTGCCACCTTGTACCCCCTCCAAAAATTATGTATGTATGTATGTATGTATGTATGTATGTATATATGTATTGTATGTATGTGTGTGTGTGTGTGATGTGTGGTGTGATGTGTATGTTTCTGTGTTGATGGACACACATTTTACATATATTTGTAAACCTAATCCTGTTGAGATATATAAAAATTTATATACATTCACCTATAATTATATATATTAGTATATGTATGTATTATGTATTATGAATAGCATTATAAAAATCTAAAATACATGTAATTATATTTTATGCATATCATATATGTAAAATACATAACATATATTTATATATCTAATATATGTATAAATTTCCATGTATATTCATATATGAACTCAGACATTTACCACTAAGTTTATATATAATTTAAATATCTATTCATATGTGTATATATTATATTCTGGGTGGCGGGCAGTAAAAAGAACACTGTTTCTCGCACCTCACGGAGTTCTCACTCTCAGGATCCTGCCGGCACCAGGCTCCTTTGAAAAACCCTGAGTCCCTCTCATCATCAACAACAATGACAGAGCGAGACAGTGGTCCAAGTCATTGGACTCAGAGCCCCAGGAAGATTTTTAAATCTCTCTACCTTAGTATTTCAAGCAGGGCCTTGGTCTCTAGCAAGCCGACTTCTAACTCCTCGAGGCCCTTTCCCATCAGCCCTCCACGATCTCCTTAGTTAGGCTGGGCCATTCCTAGGAAAAACACCCTCTGTGACCTGTTTGTTCATTTTTCAGACATCCCCCTTTCCGGTGAGGCTCGTAACTAAAGTGATGGCATGAAAATCAGATATCGCTCCATTTCCAAAAAGACCCTTCCGCTCTCCCGCCTGTCCCCTGGCTCAGCAGTCCAAACTCAGGCGGCCATTTGGAGCGTTTTTTGGGCGAGCAGATTTCTAACCTCGGTGACCGCGTCGCGTTCACCCGAGGTTAAATCTGAGGCACCTGAGCCAGGAGAAGGCCTGGGTGTTCCAGGGACTCTCTGCGTGGGAGAAAAAGCAGGGCTCCCGACAAGCACCTGAGTCATCTGCTCACATCTGTCTGGGACCTCCCAGAACTGACAGAGGTTTTTAAGATATTCAGTAGGAGTTTTGGGCGCCCTTTTCTGCCTGAGTGAGGCTCACACTTCTGGTAACCCAGCAGACCTGGTGGAGTGTCAGAGATGGGCAGGCAGGCAGTGTCTCAGCTGCTGTGCAGAAATCAAGATGTGCGCCCGCCTTGTGTCCAAGTGCAGCATTGCACCCTTACGTAACTTTGCATCTGACTAAACGTGGCACCTGGAGACTGAAATCCCACTCAGGATTCGAACCAGTGTTCTTAGGGTTAAGCCAGGCGCCTGAAGTCCTAAGTATTCTCTCAGCCCAGAAATTCCCTTTAATTCCTTATAAGCCTTATGAGCTGAAGAGTGGGCAGAAGGAATCGAGACCCTCAGACTTGGAAAGTGTACCTTGGGGGCGCGAGTCGCCAGAAGGGAGGCGCTTGAGAACCTTCCTGACAACACAGTGGATGCACTTGGTATGGTGATGGACCACAACAAGGCAGGTATGGAAAAATCGCCAGTATGTCATTTTCTTCATTCAGTCACACTTGCAAAACATCGCAAAGCCAAAAAAACAAAAAGAAAAAACAAAGGAAGAAAGGAAGAGGAAGAAGGAAGGGAAGGAAAGGAAGAAGGAAGGAAAGAAAGGAAAGGAAGGAAGAAGAAGGACAGACACTAAAAAGACTCCAAACAAGCAAAGACTCAAGCAAGCAGCAGAAAAGAAAACTAAAAATACAATGAATCAAATAATTACGATCAGAAACAGCCTGAAGCTTTGACTTTGTTGCCTAAATGCAGAAGGAATAGTTAAGCCCGAGCGATGACACACAACCCATTTGGCAAACATCTACTAGGTCCTGCGAAGAGACGACTTCTGATAATCTTTGAAAATTACAGAAAAGGCCCTATGTGCTCTATCTTTGCAGGAGACACACAGATGGCTATGCAGGCCTTTGTCATGATAGAGAAAAATTCAGTGCTGGTTTCAGAAACTTCCCAGCAGATCACCTGGGAAAGAAAATAACACAGACACAGGACAGAGTCCGCATGGTGTCATCACATGAAAAGTCGACATCACAGAAGCCTCCCTTCAACTGAGATCAGAGAATGCTCGCTGGCACTTACACTATGTATGTTAGGACATTAGAAGGATTTAATTCTAGAGATTGACACTTCTTAGAAGTTATTCTAACTTTTTCAGGAAACCAATTGTGAATAAGTGATGCACATGTTATAAAGGCTTTGGCTAGAGTTCAAGGCCAGCCTGAGATTCCACAGTAGATTCTGTGTTAGCCAGGCTACAGCCATTGCTACCTTGTACCCCCTCAAAAATTATGTATGTATATATGTATGTAACATGTATGTATGTATGTATGTATGTATGTGTGTGTGTGTGTGCGCGTGCGTGTGGTGTGCGTGTATGTTTCTGTGTTGATGGATACACATTTACATATGGCCCTTAAACCTAATCCTATTGAGATATATATAAAAATTTATATACATTCACCTATAATTATATATATTGGTATATGTATGTATTATGTATTATAAATAACGTATAAAAATCAAAATACATGTAATTATTTTATACATGTCATATGTAAATAAATACATAACATATATTGATATATCTAAATATATATAAATTTCCATGTATATTCATATATGAACTCAGACATTTACATATAAGTTTATATATAATTTTAAATATCTATTCATATGTGTATATATTCTGGTGGGCGGGCAGTAAAGAACACTGTTCCTCACCTATCACGGAGTTCTCACTCTCTCCAGGATCCTGCACCGACACCCAGGCTCCTTCAGAAAACCTGAGTCCCTCCTCATCAACAACAATGACAGGCAGAGACAGTGGTCAAATAAGTGGACTCAGGCCCCAGGAAGATTTTAAATCTCTCTACCTTAGTATTTAAAGCAGGGGCCTTGGTCTCTATGGCTTGGCTTCTAACTCCCTCCAAAGGCCTTTCCCATCAGCCCTCCCGATCTCATGTAGTTAGGCTGGGCCATTCCTAGGAAAACACCCTCTGTGACCTGTTTGTTCATTTTTTTCAGACATCCCCCTTCCGGTAGGCTCGTAACTAAGAGTGATGGCATGGGAAATGCAAAAATATCGCTCCATTTCAAAGACCCTTCCGCTCACCGCCTGTCCCTAGCTCCAGCAGTCCAAACTCAGGCGGCCATTTTGACGGTTTTTGAAAAGGCAGTCTAACCGAGGTGACCTGCGCGTTCACCCCGAGGTTAGAAGATATCGGGCGGACAGGCCAGGAGGAGAGGCCTGGGTGTTCAAGGGAGGCTCTGCGTGGGAGAAAAATGGGGCTCCCGACAAGCACCTGAGTCATCTCTGCTCCCATCTGTCTGGGACCTCCACCTCCAGGGCAACCCAGGAGTTTTAAGATATTCAGTAGGAGTTTGGGCGCCTTTTTCTGCCTGGTGGGGGCTCACACTTCTGGTAACAACAGACCTGGTAGATGTCGAGATGGGCGAGCAGGCAGTGTATCTCAACTGCTGTGCACGAAATCAAGATGCGCGCCCCCTTGTGTCCAAGTGCGGCATTGCACCCTTGCGTAACTTTGCATCTGACTAAGCGTGGCACCTGGGACTGAGATCCCACTCAGGATTCGAACCAGTGTTCTTGGGTTAGAAGCCAGGCGCATTAGCCCTAAGTATTCTCTCAGCCCAGAAATTCCCTTTAATTCCTTATAAGCCTTATTAGGCTGAAGGAGGTGGGCAGAAGGAATGAGACCCTCAGACTTGAGTGTGTACCTTGAGGCCACGGAGTCTTGGGAAGGGGAGGCGCTTGAGAACCTTCCTGACAACACAGTGGATGCAGGTGTGGTGATGGACCACAAACAAGGGCAAGGTATGGAAAAATCAACCAGTATGTCATTTCTTCATTCAGTCACACTTGCAAAACATCGCAAGCCAAAATAACAAAAGAAAAACAAAGGAAGGAAGGAAGGAAGGAAGGAAAGAAAGGAAGGAAGAAAGGAAAGGAAGGAAGAGAAAGAAAAAAGGAACAAAGGAAGCAAGGAGACAGCAAAGAGACTCAAGCAAGCAACAACAGAAAGAAAAAAAACTAAAAATACAATGAATCAAATGAATTACGATCGAAACAACCTGAAGCTTTGACTTTACATGGCAAATCACCGAGAATAGTTGTAAGCGAAGCGATGA